>CM053789.1:478469241-479069241 GCA_028749045.1 Cupressus sempervirens | reverse complement strand
TGATAAATACTTATGATCTATTTATTTTACTTAATCATTTGTATTATTCATAGTAATAATATAAATTATTATTATTCATAATAATAAGATTAAGATATAAGAATAAATAAATGTTACAATTACATTATAAACAATGAAATAATAACATATCTAGATATTATCACATTTGAATATATATAATGTTAAATGATTAATAAAATAATCAATATAATATTATATAAATTAATGATACAAGAGTTAATATAAATGATAATATGATCAAATATGTTATAATAACATATAATATAAGTAAATATATATGATAACCTTCATATTTAAATAACATATAAATGTATATATTTTTTAATATAACTATGAATTAGTTAACACCTAAGGATGTGACTGTTGGCCAATACCGACCAGCACATATAAAGAAATCCAATCAAATGTTATGTGAGGGGAATAAGGAAGAGATGGAATTGATTACATCTCTGACAAATTACTGAAGCAATAACAATGAAGATGCTTGGACCAAATACAGAGGACAAAGAACATAATAGAAACTAACGAGACACCAATCAGCAATGGAGAAAGAATAGACTTAACAATGGCAAAATCTTGTCAGTTGTGAGGATTACGTGGATGTTTCCACCACTGCCAATCAAATCCACAAATGCATACATACTCAAATAAAGAAATCAAAGCAAACAAGAGAGTTAAATAAACTAAATCATTACAAATAGACTCTGGCAAGGAGTTGCATCAGTACCCAAACCACCTTACAATGTGAATAAGATAAAATAAGATTGGAGAATTCCAAGGATGGGCATATCACATAAATGAATAGTTGGTTGATCGTGTACATATATGGATGCCAACATACTCAACACAGAGATGTGAAAGAAACCCACACACGCCAAGAAAGGAAACCTACATGCAAGGAGAGGAGGCATCGAATAACAGAGGAGTCGTAGTCAAAGAGAAAGCCAAAAAAATGAATGACCTAAAAAGGGTCATTAAAAATGGTATCAAAGCTACGATCTTTCCACCCTATAGGATAAGAACAAGTTTTTTTGACAACCTTTTTTTTTAAAAAAATATAAAAGTTTCAGTGACTAAGTCCGGGGAGATATATACTGTACTTGGACAAAATATACAAGACAGATAGAAGAGGCATGGTCCTAGCATTAAAATAATATAAGGAAAGGGTTTTCATCTACAGTTAGCAATCCAACATAATTCCAATAAAGAATTATTAATCTAGTGGAGTATATTTGGTGGTCGCACGAACTCGTATAATCTGCATCAAAGTTTGATATTGGCTGAGCGCATGTGTTGAATAGTATAGTAAATAGACAAAAAAAGGTAGTATCAAGAAATACATTTAACAACAGGGAAAAATCTTACAAATTTGACACTACCACAATATTTAATCCAAAGTTCCCGAAGATGGAAATAAAAGGTCATTTTGAAGCATTACTAGGAAATGGGCAAAACTTTAATTAATTTTAACAATAAGAAGGAACCCTCTATTGGCTCAAATACTCCAACCCATTAATAATCAAGTAGATAATTTTCATACAGGGAAGAAGGATATATAAACCCACATAGAAAAAGGTGGCATAACACCTAATAGCTTAACACCAAATGCAGGGTGGACTCTTTCTAAATATTGTAGTCAGCGAGTGCGCATCCATCCTCAAGCTGTTTACTAGTGAAGATCAACCTCTACTGGTAAGGGGAAATGCCCTTCCTTGTCCTAGATTTTGGCCTTGACATCATCAATTGTGTTGGAGCTTTCCACCTCAAGGGTGATAGTTTTTCCTATTTCCTGTAATAAATCAAGAAACTAGACAATTATTCCTCCACCCAAGATATAGAGGGAAATTCACTCGATGGTTAGTGACCATAAGAGGAAGACTATAAACATCGACATCCAAAAAGGAGAACATAAATACCAAATTCTATGAGGTAGAACTATTATACTATGGCAACAACACATATAAAAAGTAAAAAAAAAAAAAATTAAGTGTCTACGGTGATTTTCATCTAAGAGAATATGACAATACATACCTTACTTCATTGTATTCTTCAGTCAATAGTGGGAGACTGAAGGTGGGACTGAATAGAAACAATTATCTCTTTTTGATATCCATATTTGTAGCCTATTAATCAAGTACATGTTGTGAGGAAGCTAGAGTTAGTGGATGATATGCTGGAGTAAAGTGTAGCTACATCAATGATAGATCTCCATTCAAAATAGTGCTAGTAGTATGTAAATGCACATGTTGCTGAGTATATATGCAAGGAGATTTTGTACCAAACATAGTTCACTCCCATGCAACAAAAGGAAGGTACATCTCATACACAAACCCTAAACTTGGTAAGTATGGTATAACACTATAACATTATTATTACATTATTAAAGCCATTTGATAAGATATTAAAAGGATAATGTAATATGCCATAAAAATTTTATTACATTAATTCAAGGATAACAACCAAATTGATAAGATATTAAAAGGATAATATAATGGTTTTCCAATGTATCATTTAATCACTAGGAAACCTAATTGGATAAAGATGCAAAACAAATATTAATAGCAAGCTTAATGTTTCATATATATTGATACATAAGGAACCAACCTAACTATATGCTAAATGAAGAAAGTGAACATATGCTTTTGATAATTGGATAAATAACTTACGTATATATATCAAATGAACAAATTGATTGTATTATGGAAATTTATAGAAAGAAATGGGAAAATAATCAAATGTCCTATCGAGGACATTACAGTGGTACCGATTCCTTTAAGGTAAATATATATTTTGTATTGTTTAAAATTTTCTTTACATTATGATGAAATATATATTTTTATGATAGACTATTTAAATTTATTATAAAATATATGATCTACACATACAAATATATATATATATATATATATATATATATATATGGTAGTTTACAAGAAGGATATTTTTTTAAGAGAATGCTATTTAATAATTTGATATTATATATCAAATGGTATAAGAAAGACTATATGGAGGCAAATTTATGATTTGGTATATATGAGATAAGTATTTGTCATTATTGAATATTACATTTATTTACTCATCACTTGAATTTCATTACTTACTATTAAAGTTATTTGCTTTGATGAATTCCTCTGAGGATGTTAATGCGAAATATGAGAGGCAAATTATTATGAAATTCCACATCATCACCCTATCACATGAAGCATGAGGTAAGTTATATATTTTCTTATATTGTTATTTTAAAAAAAAGAAAAAAAAAAATTATTAATATGAAATGTTGCAATGAAGTTATATAATACAAGGAAAGATTCTATTAAGACATATGCGTCTTTGAGGTAAGTATATTATCCATTATAATGACTCAAATAAATTCATATTCATGCTCAATCTCCTTGTATGGAAGAAAAGAATAAGGATTCAATATGGGAAAGGCTTTAATAAGCCCTGACATTACAAAAGAGTAGATACATGTCCATAGAGCAGTGTATACTCCAAAAAAGGAAGAATTTAACCAATTATTATAGAAGGGAAAGCCATGTGATTAGATAGTACATAGTGGTCTATTTTCTCATCCACATCATGATATCTTAAGATAGGGAGTGGGTGGAGGGAGAGGCGGAGTAAATTCGAGCACCTGATGGATATCCTCTAGGGAACTGCTTGTAGCTTGTTTCACGTGCCCTTTGCACCATCAATCTACCATCTCAAGATGATCATAATAAGAAGAGATAAAGATTCCTATTCATTATATTAACATTCATTTTCTCATCCACATTATGATCTCTTAAGATAGGGAGTTGGTGGAGGGAGAGGCGGAGTAAATTCGAGCACCTGACATATATCCTCTAGGGAACCACTCATAGCTTGTTTCACGTGCCCTTTGCATTGTCAATCTACCATCTCGAGATGATCGTAATAAGGAGAGAGAAAGATTCTTGTCCCAAATAATTATGTTCATTAGATTAATCTTCTCAACCACATTATGATATCTTAAGGTAGGGAGTGGGTGGAGGGAGAGGCAGAGTAAATTTGAGCACATGATGGATATCCTCCAGGGAACCACTTGTAGCTTGTTTCACGCGCGCCCTTTGCACTATAAATCTACCATCTCAAGATGATCATAATAAGAAGGGAAGGAATCATCACAAGAATCATCTTTCTTTAGAGCTATTATATGCTAATAATTATTTGTGTTGTAGGTCCATGATCAAAAGGCGTATTAGGGAAGTATATTTTATACATCATTTCCTTTACTCTACTTCATTGTGAAAATCAACAAAGAATGTATGATGTGTCTGCATCATGTATGCTTTATGCCTTCATGCATCATGTGTCTGCATTGTGTATACTTCACGTCTTCATGTATTAATGTGTCTTCTTCGTGTATGCTTTGTGTTTGCAAGCACTTAGATATTTACTTCATGCATTATGACATTAACTACATGCATACTTTATGTGTTCTTTCATTCCAGTGTATAACTTGTATATTGAATTCACAATAAAGGTTTAGTGTAAACAATCATTGCTTGAGGACAAGCAATTTGAGGAAGGGCGGACTGTCATGTCCCCATATTTATAAGATTTAATGATAAATTAATTATTAATAATAATGATATAATTTGTCATTAAGTTAACATATTAATATGTCCTTGTCTCCAAGAAAAAGAATATCTATCACATCATTTGTAGATTATTATTCATCAACCTCCATTCTAATATTAAATGAGTTGATATTCAAAATCAAACAAGTCGACATTTCATTGATTAGAATGATTTTTCAATACTACGTAATTATATCAAATGTATTAATATCACACCTTTGTATATATGTACCTTAATACATATATATTACCCTATTCTTATATCATACTTTAAGAGGGAATCCTATAATTGGATAAAATATAATAATAGTTCATACGCTATTATCAATTGTTCACAAAAGAAATAATATTGATAAATACTTATGATCTATTTATTTTACTTAATCATTTGTATTATTCATAGTAATAATATAAATTATTATTATTCATAATAGTAAGATTAAGATATAAGAATAAATAAATGTTACAATTACATTATAAACAATGAAATAATAACATATCTAGATATTATCACATTTGAATATATATAATGTTAAATGATTAATAAAATAATCAATATAATATTATATAAATTAATGATACAAGAGTTAATATAAATGATAATACAATCAAATATGTTATAATAACATATAATATAAGTAATTATACATGATAACCATCATATTTAAATAACATATAAATGTTAAAATTCTTTACAATAACTGAGAGAGGGGGGGGGGGGGTGAATGAGTTATCCAAGGTCCAAATGCCCTAAAAATACTTTTTTCACAAATTATAGTGAGCCCATAAACTTTTCATCCATCCAAGCTTAAATCAATCATCTTAGCAAATTACAGTAAATCAATATGCAGGGATAAAACATGCAAGATCAACATATGACATAGTGATTTACGTGGAAACCCAATTTGGGAAAAACCACCAGTAACATGCTACTTAATTCTCACTCTTCTAAAATGATGCCCTGTTAAAGGCTTACAACACACTATTTAATGTGACCTTGTTAGAGGATTTCACCATACTGTTAGGAATGGGCCTGATCAAAGGACTTTAGAACATTCACTTGGAATGTCACCTTGTTAAAATATTTACAACATGGCTATTAAACCAACCTACGTCCATAGGATTTAAACTATCTGTTACAATTGCTAGAAAGTAACAATAATGGCTTGTTGATCTGATACAACTTACAACATATTTTGCAGATTTTAGATCACACTTCAGTTCAGTCCTTTTGCTTGGCTTTGATCACTTCAACTCTGACAGCTTGTCATCTCAAGCTTCACCTCCTTGAGTCTTCTTAGTCATCATACCAATGCAACCATATATGTGGTCATCTGTTGAAGCAGAGTAACTGTACTTTCTTACTCCTTAGCACCTCCTTCAACACTTTATGCTTTCATGCTTGACCTCCTCTTTTTTTTTTTTTTTTGCTTCATGACCTTATGACTCCTTAAATATAAATCTAGATTTCCTTTGCCGCTCGATTCTCCCTCCCCAATTTTAGGGTTTTAAATGGATTAGGTAGGATACAATGTAACTACCCCATATCTTGCTCTTATCTAGAACCTTCGTCTAGAGTCTAGTTGTATTCTCCAAAAATGTTCTACATGGCATTCTGTGCCACCAGCTCATCATTCTTATCTTTTATTTAATTCACAAAATTCAAGATAACAACCTTGTCAGCTTAGATATGATGAATCTTCAATTTTTAAAATAATGCATCAACTCGGCACCATTGGTTTACTGATACTCGACACCTCTTTGTTACTCGGCACTTGTTTCTTTCTTGGCACTTGTATCTACTTGACACTTACTAGCTTACTCGACTCTCTCTTTCTAATGACCTTAGTTAGGCTTTACAAATGACTTAGCTAAAACCTTACATCTTTGATATGTTTCAGTGTGCCCATTCTCTGTGTCTTAGAGTATGTCATCAATACACTTTTTCATCAATGGCTTAGCTGATCCTTCTACTTCATTACAACATCATAACTTCAACCTTTCTCTAGGTGTTCTAGTTACATCTTATTGATTGCCTCCTCCTTGTCAATCAACCAATTGATAGTATTTGGATCACTAAAACAATTGTCATTCCTGCAAGTAGCAAGTTTGATATCAATGACAAAACAATGATTGAGAACATTCTTTACCAGTTCCATTACTTTTTATGTATGATCTCTTCAGTCATTTCCAACAATCTCCCTCATGATCTTTTCAATCATTTCCAACAATCTCCCTCTTTGGCATTAATGGCAAACCAAACTGATCAATTGATCAACTTAGTTACCACCAAGATTGTATACATTGTCTGCTACTTTCTTGATTGCTGCATCCTTACTACTGATCTCATATATCTCCCTCTTTCTTATATATCTCCCTCTTGCTTTATATCTCCTTCTTGCTTTATATTGATTAGTTTTCTACATATTTTTCCCTCTTTTCCATAAATGCCAAAGATGTAGCATCTTTAATATACACAATATAAGCTTTGGCTATGATGTCTTCTCCCTTTGTCACCATGCTTGTGACTGATTTAGAGTTTCTACTCCTACTGTCATCCTCTGCATCATTCTTTAGATATTTCAATGATTTATTCCTATTGATGCAGGGAAACTTCCTTGTTATTTTATACTGCTTGAGTTAGGGGTATTACCCCCAACTTGCCTCTAAGATATTCATAAGCATCCTTGGGCAATGGTTTGGTGAAGATATCTATAGTTTGTTCCTTTGTGTGAATGTACTCCAACTTCACTTCTTTGTCTTCTACCAATTCTCTGACATAATGATACTTGATTGCAATATGCTTGGTTTTTGCATGCATTACTGGATTTTTGGATATGTTTATAGCACTTGTGTTATCACAATACAATATCACAGGTTTAGTTACCTCTTCTTTCATTCCTTTCAATAGATGTGTGAGCCACACAATGTTTGTGCAATTAACTGCTGTTACCACATATTCTGATTCTTCAGTGGACTGGGATGTGCATGTTTGTTTCTTGCTAGTCCAAGTAACTAGCCTTTTACCTAAAAATAATGCACCTCCACTTGTGCTTTTTCTATCATCAATGTTGCCTCCCCAATCTGCATCTGTATATGCATTGAGCTCAAACTTCTCATTCTTTTTGTAATATAGACCAAAGTTATCAGTTCCTTTGAGATACCTCATTATTCTCTTTACTGCTATGAGATGTTTTTTTTGGGATTAGCAGAGAATCTAGCCACTATTCCAACTGCTAATGCTATGTTTGGTCTACTATGTACAACATATTGTAATTTTCCAATCATGGATCTGTACATTGTTTGATTGACTTCAGCTGATACATCATTTTTGGATAGCTTATTTCTTGTTTCCATTGGTGTGTTGACTGGTTTGGACTCTTCTAATCCAAACATTTTAAGTATCTCTTTGATGTACTTTGATTGTGTCACAAATATACCATGTTTTAGTTGATGTACTTAGAATCCAACAAAAAATTTGATCTCTCCAAACATAGACATCTCAAACTCATGTTTCATTTTGTCAGCAAAGCCTTTGAAAAGCACTTCCTTTCCTTCAAAAACTATGTCATCCACAAAGATTTCCGATACAAAAATATCCTTACCTTCTTTTGATTTGATGTACATGTTGCTATTATCATCAGTTCTTTCAAATCCTATTTGCACTAGATACTTGTGAAGTCTCTCATACCATGCTCTAGGTGCTTGTTTTAGACCATAGAGTGCTTTATGTAATTTACAAACCATATCCCTGTTGTTCTCATCAACAAATCCCTCTGGTTGTTCAATATAGACTTCTTCTTCTAGTATACCATTTTAAAAAATAGACTTTACATCCATCTTATAGACTTTAAAACCTTTATATGCAGCATATGCAAGTAAAGTTCTTACTCCTTCCATTCTAGCAATAGGGGCGAATGTTTCCCCATAGTCTAATCCTTCTTCTTCAGCATAACCCTTGCATACTAGTCTAGCTTTGTTTCTAGTAATCTCGCCATTCTCATCTAACTTGTTTCTGAATACCCACTTGGTGCCAATCACATTCTTATCAACGAGTCTGGGAACCAAACTCTAGGTTTTGTTCTTCTTTATTTGATCAATCTCTTCTTCCATAGCTTTATACCAGTCATCATCTTGTAATGCACCATATACTGTCTTAGGTTCAGATTTTCTGATCAGACATGATTCATGTCTTAGTTTGTTCCTTTTCATTGGTCTTGCATCTTTGTCACCAATTATCTGTTCAGCAGGGTGATGTCTTTTTACATGTTTGGATAATCTTGGTTCTGTCCTTGTTTCCATGTTTGATCTTTCAAATTCAGGGTCACTATGCACTGAGTTGTCTGATTGTTCCTCATCTCTTTCATGTGTACTAACTTCAAGATCAGATTGTGCATTTCTTTCATTCTGTAATTCAGCTTCTAAATGTAACTTGACATTCACTGGTTGTGACTCGGCTCAAACTGAAATTCGTTGTTGAGTTTCAATTTGATTGACAACATCCTTGTCAATGAGCATTCCTTCATAAGAATACACAAAGGTTCTATATTCATTCATTCTCTTTGGTTCTTCAGCTTGGACTTCTGTATGCTCATCAAAGTTTACATTTTCACTTTCCACAATTTTGTTAGTGTTAGTATTCAAACACTCGTATACCTTACTTCTAGTGGAGTAACCAAGGAATATACCTTCATCACTTTTTGCATCAAATTTTCCATTTCTAGCATCTTTAAGGATAAAGCATTTTCAACCAAATACTTTGAAATGTTTTACATTGGGTGAGTGACCATACCATAATTCAAAAGGTGTTGTATTAGTACCTTTCTTAACTTTTACTCGGTTCAGTGTATGAATAGCTACACTTACAGCTTCTCTCCAGTATTTTAGAGTAATAGTCTTTTCCATCATTAATGTTCTGGCACAGTCAATCACAGATCTATTTCTTCTCTCAACAATTCCATTATGTGGGGGAGTTCTAGGAGCTGCCATTTGTCTTTTGATTCCTTTGTCATTACAAAATATCTCAAATTTATTTGATGTGAATTCACCACCTCTGTCTGATCTCAAGCATTTCAAACTTTTTCCTGTTTCTTTTTCAACTCTAGTCACATACCACTTAAACATTTGAAAAGCATCAGATTTTTTCTTTAAGAACAAAACAATCATCACCCTGGAGTAGTCATCAACAAACAACATTATGTATTTATCTCCTTTATAGCTTTGTACTTCCATTGGACCACATAAGACAGTATGAACTAACTCAAGTACTTCTTTAGATGTATGGTTTTTACTTTTGAAACTTGACTTTGTCATCTTTCCTAGCTGACATTGTTTGCACATGATATTATCAGATTTCTTCAATTTTGGTAAACCTCTGACTTTCTTCATTTTACTGATATTGACCAAATTGTCAAAGTTGACATGACATAGCCTTTTATGCCATAACCATTCATCATCAAATTTTGCAACAAAACAAGAAACATCATCCATATCAAGATAAAATAGATTACTTCTGGTTTGATCTCCTTTTCCTATCAATTTACCATCAGTACCATAGATTTTTGCAGTTTTGTTTCCAAATTCTACTTTGCATCCTACATTGCCTAACTGTGATACACTCAACAAATTGTAGTTTAATCCTTCAACATAGTATGCATTATCACATGAAATTTGTTCTGTGAGCTTAATGGAGCCTTTTCCTTTTATTTGACATGGAGCATCATTACCAAATCTAACACTATTTGCATAATACTGAGTAAAGTTAACAAACTTACTTTTGTCTCCTGTCATGTGATGTGAGCATCCACTGTCTATGATCCATCTATCATTTTTGTTCATACATGTTACCAGTGCTGTAGGTTCTTCTTCATCAGACTGATCCTTCATGGCTACATAAACAACTTCATCATCATTATCATCAAAACTCTCTTCTGCAATATAACACTTCTTACCTTTGTCTTTGTAATCTTTCTTATCATCTTCTCTTCTATATTTGTACTTGTTGCCTTCCTTTTAATCCTTTTTCTATGTACACCTTGCAGCAATATGTCCTACTCCATTGCAATTGAAACAAATGATAGGCATCTTACCTTTGAATTTTTCTTTGCCTCTGTGAAATCTTCTAGCTAGCAATGCTTCCAATTGTTCCACATCTTCCTCATCAGTGCTACTATCACTGGATACATATTTCATTTTTCTTCCTTTCTTTGATTTCACCTATTCAACATCTTTCAGTGATAGCTTGGCCTTGAAAGCAGATTCAACATTCTTAGGTCTGTAGTTATCAAAGTTGGATAACTCAAATGCAGTCAGTCTACCCACTATACCTTCAAAACTTAGATTGTTTCCTGGTACACATCTTAGTTCTTGTATTGCTGATACTCTAATAGTATAGATAGAGAGCAAGGTTCTTAAGAACTTACTATTAATAGTATCTTCATCCAATTGACCACTCAAACATCTTATTGCACTTACTACTTCCTTTATTCTAGTGCCATACTGAGCAACATTCTCACTTTCCTCCATTTTCATATCATCAAACTTTCCTTGAGGCTTTCTCTTTTTTCTTTTTGGACATTCTGATCTCCTCCATAGATGTCTTATAGGGCTTTCCACATTTTGAATGTAGTGTCACATCCTTTGATATCATCAAATTCAGCATAGTTGAGTGCAGAAGCAATCTCCAACATTGTCTGATTGTGTTCCTGTTTGTTTTTCAAATCTTCTGCAGTAACAGTACCAGTTGGATCAACATGTTCAGTAAAAATTGAATTTTGGGCATAATATCCTATGGATCCAAGATGTAGCTTCATCAAACTTTTCTATGCAACAAAGTTGTCTTTGTTGACCTTGGGAACTTCTCTCTTAGGCATTCTGATCTTTTCTGCTTATAGTCCCTTTAAACTGAATCAACAGTTTGGCTCTGATACCAATTGTTAGAATTCTTTAGAATAATTGATAAGGGGGGGGGGGGGGGTGAATCAATTATCCAAGGTCCAAATGCCCTAAAAATACTTTTTTCACAAATTATAGTGAGCCCATAAACTTTTCATCCATCCAAGCTTAAATCAATCATCTTAGCAAATTACAGTAAATCAATATACAGGGATAAAACATGCAAGATCAACACATGACATAGTGATTTACGTGGAAACCCAATTTGGGAAAAAACATCAGTAACATGCTACTTAATTCTCACTCTTCTAAAGTGATTCCCTGTTAAAAGCCTACCCTGTTAAAGGCTTACAACACACTGTTAAATGTGACCTTGTTAGAGGATTTCACTATACTCTTAGGAATGGGCTTGATCAAAGGACTTTAGAACATTCACTTGTAATGTCACCCTATTAAAAGATTTACAACATGGTTATTAAAGCAACCTAAGTCCATAGGATTTAAACTACCTGTTACAATTGCTAGAAAGTAACAATAATGGCTTGTTGATCTGACACAACTTACAACATATTTTGCAGATTCCAAATCACACTTTAGTTTAGTCCTTTTTCTTGGCTTTGATCACTTCAGCTCTGACAGTTTGTCATCTCAAGCTTCACCTCCTTGAGTCTTCTTACTCATCATACTAATGCAACCATATCTGTGGTCATCTGTTGAAGCAGAGTAACTGTGCTTTCTTACTCCTTAGCACCTCCTTCAGCACTTTATGCTTTCATGCTTGACCTCCTCTTTTTTTTTTTTTTGCTTCGTGACCTTATGACTCCTTAAATAGAAATCTGGATTTCCTTTACCACTCAATTCTCCCTCTCCAATTTCAGGGTTTCAAATGGATTAGGTAGGATACAATGTATCTACCCCATATCTTGCTCTTATCTAGAAACTTCGTCTAGAGTACATTTGTATTCTCCAAAAATGTTCTACATGGTGTTCTGTGCCACCAGCTCATCATTCTTATCTTCTATTTAATTCACAGAATTCAAGATAACAACCTTGTCAGCTTAGAACTGACGAATCTTCAATTTTTGAAATAATGCAGCAACTCAGCACTATTGGTTTACTGATGCTCGACACCTTTGTGTTACTCGGCACTTGTATTTTCTCGGCACTTGTTTCTTGCTCGATACTTGTTTCTGCTCAGCACTTGTATCTGCTTGACACTTGTATTTGCTCGACACTTGTATCTGCTTGGCACTTGTATCTGCTTGGCACTTACTAGCTTGCTCGACTCTCTCTTTCTAATGAACTTAGGCTTTACAAATGACTTAGCTAAAACCTTACATCTTTGATATGTTTCAGTGTGCCCATTCTCTATGTCTTAGAGTATGTCATCAATACACTTTTTCATCAATGGCTTAGCTAATCCTTCTACTTCATTACAACATCATAACTTCAACCTTTCTCTAGGTGTTCTAGTTACATCTTATTGATTGCCTCCTCCTTGTCAATCAACCAATTGATAGTATTTGGATCACTAAAGCAATTGCCATTCCTGCAAGTAGCAAGTTTGACATCCATGACAAAACAATGATTGAGAACATTCTTTACCAGTTCCATTACTTTTTATGTATGATCTCTTCAGTCATTTCCAAAAATCTCCCTCATGATCTTTTCAATCATTTCCAACAATAAATGTATATATATTTTTAATATATCTATGAATTAGTTAACACCTAAGGATGTGACTGTTGGCCAATACTGACCAACACATATAAAGAAATCCAATCAAATTTTATATGGGGGGAATAAGGAAGAGATGGAATTGATTACATCTCTAACAAATTACTGAAGCAATAACAATGAAGATGCATGGACCAAATACGGAGGACAAAGAACATAATAGAAACTAACGGGACACCAATCAGCAATGGAGAAAGAATAGACTTAACAATGGCAAAATCTTGCCAGTTGTGAGGATTATGTGGATGTTTCCACCACTTCCAATCAAATCCACAAATGCATACATACTCAAATAAAGAGATTGAAGCAAACAAGAGAGTTAAATAAACTGAATCATTACAAATAGACTCTGGCAAGGAGTTGCATCAGTACCCAAACCACCTTACAATGTGGATAAGATAAAATAAGATTGGAGAAGTCCAAGGATGGGCATATCACATAAATGAATAGTTGGTTGATCGTGTACATATATGGATGCCAACATACTCAACGTAGAGATGTGAAAGAAACCCACACACACTACGAAAGGAAACCTACATGCAAGGAGAGGAGGCACTGAATAACAGAGGAGTCATAGTCAAAGAGAAAGCCAAAAAAATGAATGACCTAAAAAGGGTCATTGCATGGAACCAAGGAAGAAGATGAGGTTGTGTGAAAGATCTTGAAAACTTTGACACCACCATTCAAGCTAGTAGCATAGATGATTGAGCTACTGATACCCTGTATTGAGAAGTTTTCTAGAGAAATTTTTTTTCACAACAAAAGCTAGTTTGAGATAATTTGGAGAATTGAAAAGAGTGGAGACAACTCTTAGTGCCTTAAGTGTTCATCCATGTCTATCTAGAAGTGTAAGCACTCATGGAGATTTTGCTAGCAGTAGTAGTATTAGATCTAATGAAGATAAGAATATTGAAGAAGGTATAACACTTCTTGTAAGAAGAGAACCAGATGGTAAGAATATCTTTAAATGTTGGACTTGTAATGGATTTGATCATTATGCATCTAAATGTCCTTAAAGAGAGAAATGGTATAAGGGAAAGTGTAAATGACATAGAAATTGTTTGTATGCAAATGAAGATGAGGAATATGATGAAGGAGTTCAGAGTGAAAGTGATGATGAGCTAGGATTTGTAGCCATTGAAGAAGATGAGATTGATAAATAAACTAGAGAAGAAAAGACTATAGTTTCCCAAGTTGAAAATAAATTTGATTGGGTAATAGATGGTGGATGTTTGCATCACATGACCAATGATATGAAAAAGTTTGTTAAATTTAGGAATCATGATGGAGGTATTGGTAGAGTTGGTAACAATGTAACCTATCACATTATAGGGATAGGATCTATTACTCTTGATGGAAAGACTAACAATGTTGATGCTTACATTGTTGATGGTTTAAAGCATAACTTATTGAGTATTGGATAGGTGGTGGGTAAAGGTTATCAGTTGCAATTCATAGAAAAAAACTTGCATTATCAAAGATAAAATGGTAAGCTAATTGGAATAAGTACAAGATCTAGAGATAATGTATTTCAGTTGAATCCCATTGATATGACATGTTTGGTTGCTAAAGTGGATAACAATTGGTTATGGCATAGGGATCTTTTTACATAAAATTTGATAATATTGTGAAGGTTAGTAGCACATTTGAACTTAGAGATTTGCCTAAGATAATGAAGCCTACTAATGTTATTTGCAAAGATGATATCATGGTTAAGTAGAAGAAGGTATCATTTCCCAACATAAGTTCACTACTACAGAGAAGTTGGAGATTGTTCACACATATTTTAGTGGCCCTACTAGGACAAGAGGATTCTATGGAGAAAATTATTTCATGATTTTTGTTGGTGATTTCACTAGAATGATGTGGCTAGCATCTCTTAAAGAGAAATATGAAGCATTTTAGAAGTTTAAAATATTTAAGAATAGACTTGAGATTGAATTTGGTGTTAAGATAAAATGTTTAAGATCAGATAGAGTAGGAGAGTTTAACATGTTTTGTGAAGAGAATGGAATTAAGAGACAATTATCTTAACCTAAGAAGCCTGAACAATATGAGATTGTAGAAAGGAGAAACATATTAGTATTAGAGACAACAAGAACAATGATGTATCGAAGACATTTTGGAGAGAAGCAATCAATACAACAGTGTACACCTGAACATAGTATGGATCAAAAAAGGTATGAATAAGACCCCTTATAAATTATGGTTTGGTCATACACCTTCAATAAAGTATTTCAAAATCTTTGGAAGCAAGTGTTACATAAAGAGAGATGATGATGTTGGTAAGTTTGATCCAATAAGTGATGAAGGTATGTTTCTTAGTTATTCATTAAAAAGAAAAGCTTACAGATGTTTTAATCACAGAACCAATACAATAGTTGAATATGCATACGTAAAAGTTGATGAAAAGTTTGGAATTAAGAAAAAGATGATGGATTACAATTTTGATGAAGAAGAAGAAAATACTGGAATTATTAGAGAGAATGTTGAAGTTTTCTTTGAGACCAGCAATGACTTACAAAATGATGTGCAAATTGCTTAGAAAAGAAGACAACAGAGATAAGAGTTGAAATAGAAACTCCTACTTCTAATAGGAATATGAAAAAGAATCATCCACTAGAGTAGATAAATAGAAGCAAAGACAAAGGAGTTGCGATGATAAGAAATAAAGTTAATTAGGAGTTATGTTTGATTTCTCAAGTTGAACCTAAGAGTGCAGATGAAGCATGCAAAGATGATCATTGGATTCAAGCAATGAAGGAAGATTTAGACCATATTGTGAAGAATGAGACATGGGAATTGGTTCCTATACCTAAAGACAAGAATTTTATAAGAATTAAATAGGTATTCAGAAATAAGATGAATGAACAAGGTGAAGTTGTAAGGAACAAAGCCAGACTTGTATGCAAAGGATATTCAAAACAAGAAGGAATAGATTACGATGAGACATATGCCCTTGTAGCCAAAATGGAAGTAGTGAGAATGTTGTTGGCTTTTGTAGAAAATAAGAAGTTCAAAGTGTATCAGATGGATGTCAACTCAACCTTCAAATGAAGAACTTGAAGAAGAGGTATAAATTGAGCAGCCTAAAGGTTTCCCTCTAATAGAAGAAAAATATATGGTATGTAGATTGAGGAAAGATCTATATGGTCTAAAGCAAGCACCAAGAACTTGGTATGCAATGTTGGATAAGTATTTGGCAAAACTTGGATTTGCTAAAGGTATGACATAGAGTAACTTGTACTTGAAAGAAATTGAGAATGGTTTGTTGATAATAGTGATATTTGTTGATGACATAATATTTGGAGGAAATAATGAAGCAAGTGATAAGTTTTCTAAGGAAATGAAGAATGAGTTTCAAATGAGCATGATAGGAGAAATGAAGTTCTTTCTAAGTTTACAGATTGTGCAAAACAATGATGACATTTTCATTTCACAAGCTAAGTATTTGAAAAACTTGTTGAAAAGATTTGGTTTGGAAAATTGTAAGCATGTTGGTAAAACAATGATAATTGGTCATAAGTTATCTAGAAAATATCAAACACCTACAGTTGAGCAAAAAAAGTACACATCCATGATTGGAGGTTTGCAATATCTGACTCATACTAGACCAAATATTGCAAATAGACTTAAGATTGTAGTCAGATTTCAAGCTGATCTTAAGGAGTATCATTATGAAATAGTAAAAAGGATATTTAGATATTTGAAGGGAACATATGATTATGGGATATGGTATGATAGATCAAGTGATTTCACTCTATGTACTTATACTAATGCGGATTGGGCAGGCAGTATGGATGACATAAAAAGAACCAGTGGTGGAGCATTCTTTCTTGGAGGAAGATTGGTTTCTTGGATAAGTAAGAAACAAGATTGTATTTCACAGAGTACAATTAAGGTAGAGTATATAGAAGCAACAAATAATTGTAATCAAGTTATGTGGATGAAGCAGATGCTGAAGGATATTGGGATAGAATTTTCAGAACCTATTATCATATATTGTGATAACACAAGTACAACAAGTATGTCTAAGAATCTAGTATTGCATTCTAATACTAAGAATATATCTTTTAAGTATCATTTCTTGAGAGAGAAGGTAGAAAAAAAAGAGACTAGATTGGAGTATGTTAGAACTAAAGATCAGATTGCAAACATCTTTACAAAGCCCTTACCTAAAGATACATTTGAGTGCTTGAGAGGTATGCTTGGTGTTATGCCCCTACCTACTTCAAAGTAGATGATGAAGAGATTGCATTAGTCTAGTGGTATAGAGCACTATTATTTCACTAGATTAAATGATGATTATTCTTGTATGGGGGAGCATATGTGATGAGCATAGTCATTAAGGACTCTTGGTAATTAGTTTTGAATAGTATCTTTGGACACTTGAGCTAGTTGAAGACTTGGAGCTGACAATTGACATAATGAGGCCTTTGAAATTGATGTCTATGGGGAAGAGAATTCATGAAAAACATTCTCTAGTTGAATGGTGGAGAATATAAGTGTGCATAGAAATCTCTACTTCATTTAGGAGATTTAGAAAGATTCACAGCAGTGAGAAACATAGAAGGAATATCTCTATGGGGGAGATATACAAAATGAAGAGTGGTGCAAGAGAACCTATTCCTCCACTTTCCTTATTTTTTTAGGTCCCTAGAGCACAAGAGAAAGGTCCTAGTTGGGTTATAATGCACAATTTGCAAAAATTGCAAAAAGTGGCACTTTGCAAGAAAAGTTGCTTCACAACTTTTTCCTGATTGATCACCAATGGTCACAACCTTTAAAAATAAGTTGGATTGGTTGGGGGAAGTCTTCAAATATCCCTTTCAGGTAGTTGGAAGACAAAATATGTAATTTTTCAATTTCAATCAATAAAAATCCCATTTTTCCTTGTCAATTGTTGCATAATGTGAGTGTACAGACTGATATGAATTGGCATAGGTAGATGAATATTTGGTTTTGAATATTTAATATCTTAATAGAAGAATGAATTTTTTTTGAGGTTTTTGAGTGATCTACAAAAAAATATATCCAAGTTTCTTTCTCAAGTGCACCAAAACCCTCAATTCAGTGACCAATTTTAGCAAAAATGCCCTAACTTGCATTCCCACTGTGGAAACTTCATGCCACTTGGTAAAATGAAATTTAGGGGGTTTTAATATAATAATTCTAAAGGATGGATATGGAAACAAAGAAATCTAATTTTGCAAGCAAGCCCTAGACCAAACATCTCTATGTGTCTGGTGCAAGACAATAGGTGTTGAAGTGCTTCAAGCACTCGGGGGATTGATGAAACCATTCTAAGGGTGGAATATGGTCTCTTATAGATCCATAAATTTTTCCTAGTTGGTGGCTTAACTTGGTCAATTCTCTAATCTATACTTCCTTCACAAACCCTATAAATTAGGCCTAACAAGGCTAACTGTTGCATTTTGAGTAAGGGGGTCATTTGATCAATTAGGAGTCTACAAGTTTGGAATCAGAAGATTTTTCTAAAAAGGTGTCCATATATGAAATTTTTTTCTTGGTCCTTTGAAACAATTTCAAACTAAACCCTAAATTCCTCGTTCATAGGGCTAATTGGGGCTCCTACGCCTAAAAGCCAATTTTGCTATTTGAGAGCTTTGGAAACCAATTGTGCAATTCCAAACCACCATTTTGAGTTTACTGAAAGCCCAAGAACCTTTCTATTCCCCTTTGAGCATATAGCTTTCCGTTTCAAGCATAAACCTAGTATTTGGAGATTTTGTGCTTATAGACCTAGTTATGCTTTGTTGGGTGCCTAGGCCATGGTTTTGTGTAACTTCATTCTAAAGGTGTAGAGCCCTCTCTTGAATCCAATTTGGGGTATTTTAAGTAGTCTAAGGCCACACCACAACATAGTTGCCTATTTAAGGGAAAGCTCTACATCAAGTGGTAGCAAAGTAACCTAAGATCCCTTAGGGTAAGAAATTTGATAACACCATGGAAGGAGAAGATTATGGAGGGTTGTCTACAATGATGACCAATGTAGAGATTTTGAAATAATTGAGAGGCCAAAAACTAAGTCAAGATGAACAAAGGAACAAGGAGATGCAGTTGATGAGGCAAGAGATGGAAAAGCTTAAGGAAGAGCTTTGTAACAAAAGTAGTGAAAAATCTAAAGAAGTCAGAGAATGGAGTGATGAAGAACCCCTTGAGCAGGAGGAAGAAGAATGTCCTATTGATTGGAGGCTGCTTGTGAGGAATCTAAAATATATGGAGAGGAGAACCATGTATTCTAAGCTTGACTTGCCTCATACAATGGG
Source organism: Cupressus sempervirens (assembly GCA_028749045.1). Classification (NCBI taxonomy): domain Eukaryota; kingdom Viridiplantae; phylum Streptophyta; class Pinopsida; order Cupressales; family Cupressaceae; genus Cupressus; species Cupressus sempervirens. The sequence continues at coordinate 479,049,698 of CM053789.1, read as the reverse complement.
AAGATGGACCCAAAGGCTATAATGGATTGGGTAGATGACCCAACTAGTTTCTCTGATTGTAAAGACATCCCTAAGAATCAAAGGGTGAAGATTTCCAAGTCTAGACTCAAGGGATTTGCACTCACATGGTGGAACTTCACTCAAGATGATAGGGTGGAGAATGAAAAGATTCTAGTCACCATATGGAAGAAGATGGTGGCCCTACTTAGAGAGACCTATGTCCCTAAGGATTATGAAGTTTAACTTCATAAGAAGAGAATGCATTTGAGGTAGAAAGAGATGGACATATCTACCTACACTGAAGACCTTTAGAAGTTGGTGATGAAATCAAAACTTTTTGAACCTAAAAGTGTGAAACTTGCTAGGAATATGCAAGGAATAAGGATTTCCATTCAAGATGAACTAAGTTTGACAAGCCCTACCACTATAAACTAGTTCTACCAATTGGTACTCAAGGTTGAGGAGAAGTTCAAAAGAAGGAATGAATATAGTGGTAGAAATAAAAGAAAGAATGATAGTGGAAGAGGAAACTATGGGGGTAAAGGAACACAAGGCAACAAATCTCAAGTGGATTCAAACAAGGAGAATACGCAAGGAGAAATAAATTCAAGAGGTGGATACACAAGAAGGAGAGGTAATGCAAGAGGCAAAAATGGTGGAAGAAATAATGGATAGATCAAATGCTACAACTGTAACCAAATGGGCCACTATACAAACAAGTTTCCTAAGAAGTAGAACAATCAAGGAAAGAGAAGAACTAATATTGTTCAAGAAGAAGATGATGATGAAAGTGTTAGAGACTTTATTGGTGAAGAAGGGGCTATTCTTATGATGAAGAGGACATTGATTCAAGAACCCATGTTGGTGGAGCCTCCACAAAGAAAGACTCTCTTTAGGACCAACTACAAAGGCCATGGAAAGGTATGTAAGGTAGTTATTGATTCTAGTTCTACTAAAAATATTATATCTAAATAAATGGTAGATAAGTTGAATCTAGAGAAAATACCCCACCCAAATCCCTCCCATGTATCTTGGTTGACAAAATGGAAGAAAACACTAATAAATGAACAAGCTTGGATAGATTTTTCAATAAAAGATTAAAAGGATACAGTCCTTTGTGACATTGCAAACATGGACATTTGTCACCTTCTTCTAGGTCTTCCATGGTAGTATGACCTTAAGGCCAAACATGATGGTGTCACAAACAAATACCAAATTACTAAAGATGGTCACAAATATAATCTTCTTCCTAACCTTGACCCTCACCAAGAGAAACACAAAGAACAATTAGTTATTATGGAAGGTGAACAAGAGATGATGAATACTATCCAAGACTCTCAAATAGGGTATGCCCTAGTCCTCAAACCTAAGATGAAAGTAGTCACTCAAGAAGTGCCTAAAGAAGTAAATAATCTATTGCAAAAGTATAAAGGGACACTTTTAGGAGAGATGAACTCCCACCATTTAGGAATGTCTTACATTAGATTTACTTCATACCAAGTGCTTCTCTTCCCAACTAGGCTACATATAAACTCATCCCTGATCAAAATGCAGAGGTATCCAAACAAATCAGTGATTTGTTGGCTAGAGGACTCATTCAAAAGAATCTCAGTCCTTGTGCAATCCCTAGTGTATTGGTCCCTAAAAAGGATGGAAAATGGAGAATTTTCACCGACTCTAGGGATCGAGGAAATCAACAAAATAACTACAAGGTATAGGTTCCATATACTTAGGATTGAAGATCTAATAAACCAACTTGGAGGAGCATGCTACTTTTCTAAAATAAACCTTAAATTAGGCTATCATCAGATAAGGATTAGGCTCAGAGATGAGTAAAAAACAACATTTAAAAGCAATGAAGGGTTATATGAATGACTTGTCATGCCATTTGGTCTAAGCAACACCCCTAACACCTTCATGAGGCTGATGAATGAAGAGCTTCATAACTTCGTAGGTAAGTTTGTAGTGGTCTATCTTGATGTCATATTGATCTTCAACATGTCCAAGGAAGAACACATGAGACATTTGGAACTATTACTTCAAAGTCTACATGAAAAGAAGTTGGAAATCAACCTTGAAAAGTGTGCATTTATGCAGACATAATTAACCTTCTTGGGCTTTGTCATCTCAAAGAGCACCTTGAAGATGGATCCTAAAAAGGTTGAGACTATCCTTAATTGGCCAAAACCTAAGACAACAGGGCAAGTTAGGAGCTTCCATGGATTGGCAATTTTCTATAGGAAAATTTTCAAGAACTTCAATCACATATGTGCACCTCTATTGGATACCATCAAAGGAGGTAGGAAGATAAAGTTTCAATGGACAACTCAAGTAGATGAAGCATTTGAATACTTGAAGGGTAGAGTAGCACAATATCCAATCTTGGCAATACCTACCTTCAAAAAAAAATTCATAGTGGATACTGATGCTAGTAACTTGCCATAGGAGAAGTTCTTAGTCAAGAGGGAAGACCAATGGTTTTCTTCTCTAAAAAACTTAATGATGCCAAGAAGAAATACAATACATATGACCTAGAACTATATGCTATGGTTTAGGCTATCAAGAAATGGAGGCACTAATTGCTTCCTAAGGAATTCATTGTCTACATAGATAATCATGCACTAAGCTTCCTAAATAGCTAGGAAAAGTTGATTTATAGACACATGAAGTGGGTTGAGCAACTCCAAGCCTTTGAATTCTCAATCAAACACAAGAAAAGCATTGCAAACAAGGTAGAAAATGCTCTTAGTAGGAGAGTCACCCTGGTGGAATAAGTTCAAGTGAAAAGCATGGGGATTAATTCTGTTAAACACCTATATAAAGATGATCCAAACTTTGGGAAAATCCATAAGGTTTGCTCTACATTATCTAATGCCTATAACACAACATATTCTAAGTATTTGTTGTAGAATGATCTCTTATTCAAAGGAGGACAAATTTTTAGTCCAAGATGCTCCATGAGGGAAATTCTAATTAGAGAGAAGCATTGTGGCACATTAGGAGGTCACTTTGGGATTGATAAAACTCTAGAATTCTTAAGGAGAAACTACCATTGGCCAAAGTTGCCTAATGATGTCAAAATTTTTGTAGAAAATTTCACAATTTGTCAAAGAGTCAAGGGAGTAATGAAAAACTAGGTCTTTATCAACCCTTACCTATTCCAACAAAGCCATGGGATAGTGTGAGCATGGATTTTGTATTGGATCTTCCAAGGATAAGACAAGGATTTGATAGCATTTTTGTTATTGTAGATAGATTTAGTAAAATGGATCATTTTGTTCCTTGCAAAAGCTCTAATTATGCTTCACACATTGCTAACATGTTTTTCAAGGAAGTGGTCAGGATTCATGGATTACCAACATGCATTAGCTTAGATAGGGATGTGAAGTTACAAGGTCATTTTTGGAGGACCTTATGGAAAAAATTGGGCACAAATTTATCCTTCAGTTTTTCCTACTATCTACAAATAGGTGGGTAGAATGAAGTAGTGGATAGATCATTAAGCAACCTTCTAAGGTGTCTAACAAAGAAACATGAACAAACATGGGATATGATCCTCCCTCAAGAAAAAATCTAGCTAGAAATGACTCAGTGAATAGGTCTACGGGGAAGGCACCATTCCAAATGAGCTATGGACTTCACCCTAGAGGAGTCATGGAACTAAGAGACTTACCAAGTGACTTCAAGGTTAGTGCACAAGGTGAAGAATTCTTAGCATGGATCAAACAAATTCATGATAAGGTCAAAGACACTCTAAATCAGAATACTACAAAATACAAACAATAGGAAGAAAAGAAAAAGAGACATATGTCTTCAAAGAAGGTGATCAAGTATGGGTTTATATGAACAAAGCAAGGTTACCAAGGGGAGATACAAAATTATAGATGAGGAAGATTGGACCTTGCTAGATATTGCACAAATTTGGGGAAAATGCATATGAAATTTCATTGCCCCCAATCATATAAATTTCTCCTATTTTTAATGTTTATGATCTCACCCCTTTCAAAGGTGATGCAAAAACTAATGATGTAATGCATGATGTTAATGAACAAGTAGAATGGATCAAGGATTTTCCACCTAGTGAACCACTTCAACTAGAGAAGATTTTGGTTTCCAAGGTGGTCAAGAAGACAAGAAAGAAGACCTACATAGACTACTTGGTGAAATGGAAGGGTCTTCTAGACATAGATGCTACATGGATTAGTGAAGAATGCATTGCCAAGCATAGCACTTTTGATCAACAACTATCCTCAAGCAGGACTTGAGTTTTTCAAGCAAGGAAGTATGGTGCAAGAGCACTTATTCCTCCACTCTCTAGAGCATCCATCATATATAACTCTTCATGAGTTTCACTCAAGGGAATTTGTGCCTAAGAGAAATTTTTAATATGTAGCAATAGTTTCTTGATTGAAATAAGCCTACTTGTAAGACCTAGTCCCCATTTGGTGCTTTATAAACAATGGGTTTTGACTATGGTCAAAGGAAACATCTTAGACCTAACATAGGTTAGAACTATCTATAGGTTTCCTAATATTTTTTAGGCCCCTAGGGCACAAGAGGAAGGTCCTAGTTGGGTTAGAATGCACAATTTGCAAAAATTGCAAAAAGTGACACTTTGCAAGAAAAGTTGCTTGACAACTTTTGACAACTTTTTCCTAACTGCTCCCCAATGGTCACAAAATTTTAAAATAAGTTGGATTGGTTTGGGGAAGTCTTTAGATAGCCCTTTTAGGTGGGTGGAAGATAAAATATATAATTTTGCAATTTGAATCAATAAAATATCTCATTTTCCTTATACATTGTTGCATAACATGAGTGTATGGAATGGTACAGATTGGCATAGGAAGATGAATGTTTGATTTTGAATCTATATTGTCTTAATATAATAATGCAAGCAGTTTGAGGTTTTGAAATGATCTACAATAAAAGATATCCAAGTTTCTTTCTCAAGTGCACCAAAACCCTCAACTCAGCGACCAGTTTTGGCAAAAATTCCCTAACTTACATTCCCATTGTGGAAAATTCATGCCACTTGGTAAAATGAAATTTAGGGGGTTGTGCTACAAGATTCTTGAAGGATGGGATATGGAAAGTAAGGAATCTAATTTTGCAAGCCAACCCTAGACCAAACATCTCTATGTGTTTGGTGAAGGACAATAGGTGTTGAAGTGTTGTCGGCACTTGAGGGATGTGTTGGCTTGGTTTTTAACCCTTTGTGTTTTGTTATACCTTATAGTGAAAAACCTTATTTTAGAGTTTTTTAAATTATGTGAAACCTATTAAAACCTTGGATGAAATTTGTTTAGTTCCATAAAGCCCTTACTTTGTCTTGCCCTAACCCTTAAAATATTGAAAGGTAATAGTTTGAATAAAATTGTGTAGGAGACAAGCTCTGTAGTATGGAATGAGTTAAATTCTAAATTTTTCTACTTTTATAGCTAAGGAGATTCATAATTGGTTAATTGGAATAGCACAAGCTAAGATTAATAGGCCTTTTTGCTAGTACTCATTATTGATGTATATATGTCTATATAAGGGAGTTAATTTCTTTTCCAAAGAGATGAAGTTGGAATTGGAGAGAGATGGAGAAAGACTCTCAATTCAATTATGGAGTGCAAACATGACATGGGAGGTCACTAATGCTAATTTTGTCAGATTGGACAGATATTTCACTTTAAAGCTCATATTGTTGTTAAGAGGTGATAGCCCTAGAATACCACAACCACAGTTAGAATTAATCAAACCCAAAGATCATGCTAAAGGGTTGTTACTAAATAATAATTGGGGAGATATCATTCCATATGCTATTTCTACTATTTTTAGAGTTTATGGTTTCTTGGAAAAACCCCATGTGCTACCCTACTAGGTGCCTTTGAAGGTGGGAATTGCAAAATTGTTATGGCAGATCAGGTCAATTGATGAAAGGGATTTGCTAGGAAAGTTTAAAGGGAAAGAGGTAAGGCTAAGGCTCTTGCACAAATTGTATATATCCTCGAGGATATAATCAAAAATAAATTCTCACTCCAGGAGTAGGAAGTCAGTGAAGAAAAATGGATAGTTTATAGCAAAGTCTTGGACTTTATAAATGCTTTTGAGCCCAAATATAATCCCTTGGCAGATAAGAAATATTGGGGGGCCAAAATGGATATGTTGAATAATTTTGTTAAGATTATGCAAACCCTAAATGAGAAGAAAGACATTATAGAAAAGGCACATGCAGACAAAGTTATTGAGATGGAAAGAAGATTAAATAGTCGGATGATTGTAACTCTAGGCTAGTATGTCCCTCCATATAAGAGGCCAAGATCAGAAAGCCCACCTGACACAAATGCCCCCAAGAAACAAATGTTGGAAAAAGGATCATTTTCTCATGTAGGAGAATACTCACCATCCCAAACTCTACTCAGAATAGATGATGATGCATCTCTAAGAGAAAAATTGAGGCAAATTGGAGGGGAAGGGGACATTGTAATTACCATTGTTGATATTCAATGAGGAATACTTGAAGAGCCTCCTATTCCATCTTTGGATCTTACTATTGTCGATCTTAGAGGTAGGGAGATAGACCCTATAATTGCACAAGCTTCATAAAAATTCATTGATGATGACAATTTTGTAAAATCTAGGGCCTTTGCACAATTTCTATGGAGAAGAAATATTGAAAATTTTGAAAACAAGTGCAAATTATTAAAATTAGAGCAACCAAATAATTTGGACTCTGAGATTGAGGAAGAGGTTAAGGAAAATTTCATGGAGGACTTTGCACAATTGACCCCTAAAGGGGGAAGATAGTTAGTGAAAGAGTTAGGAGTTTTGATATTACTTGAGTGGGACATAGCTAATGCTATGATTTTTGACTCTATTAGGAAAGAAAAGGATGTCTAGTATAAAATTGAGGAGATTTTGGAAGCACATAGAGGAATAGAGTACAACAATGGTCACCAAGCATTGGTGATTTGGTCTATTGAGAAAAGGGACAAAACCAAGATATGAGAAATTTAAAATGCTAAGCATACAGGCACTCTCATAGTATACAGAGCATATGAAGTGGATACTGAGAAGATAAGTAAAATGACTAAAGAAATGGTGGAATTTGGGATGGTGGCTGCTGGAAAAGAGAAAAATAAATTCCTAGAACTCAATGCCAAGTTTTAAGAAATGTTGAAGGCATACAAAGAGAGAGGGAATAGGATACAATGGTTAGAAACTCAAGTATCCTTGATGGACAAGCAATTGGGAAAGAGAAAAGTGGGAAAGTCTAGTAGGCCTATAATTGTTTATCCTTGCCCTCCAATTAAGCCATTTAAGTCAACTCCAATTGTAGAGCTGCTTGACACTCCAAAAAGGCCAGATTTTTATACTATTGAGAAGTTTGAGGAGGAAAAGAATAAGCTATGGGCCTTACATGTTGAGTTGAATAATCAATATGAAGAAAAATTGAGGAATTTTTTTTTATATCTAATAGATAATATTGATTGGACAACATTTTATGAGTAATTGGTGAAGATATTAGACATGTCGAATGAAATAAGAAGTGTTGAAGACAGTTTAAAGCCTATTATGAAAAAATGGGGTGGAAGAGATAAAGATATCACCATTTTGTGTACCTCAATTATTACTCTATCTTGTAAACAAATAAAAATAACTTTTGATATAACTAATAATTTGTTTGAGTTTGATGAGAAGAGGGTTGTAGTCTAGAAAAGGATAATGATTTTCCTTTCTAGATATATAGGTGAGAAATTTTATCTTTTTCCCTGGGCACTTAAAAAGATTGATAAGATAAAAGGAAAGGAAGAGCGGGGGAAACAATTAGATGATTTATTGTGCCAAAGAATAAATGAAGTCATAAATGAGAAGGGACATCTGCTATGGACAATGACAAATGAGGAATTTGTTAATGGGTAGTTGTTTTATAATTCCATCAGAGAAGAATTTGTTGAGATAAATAAAATAGGTAGCTTTGTGATTAAGAAACAATTTGATATCATAAGTTTTGATTGGCCTAATGACATAGTTTTCAAAAAATTGATGGAAGATTTTGTATATTAAAAGCAATTGGAAATAGAGGAAGATGATGTGGACCAAGAAGAGAATCAAACAAATGATACATCGATAGAAGAAGACAAAATAAAACAACCATCCTCAGTGATAAGTAGAGAAACTTAGACTGGTGACTTTCCAGAAGAGAGATTAGATATAATTGTTGCCTTATCAATTCATGATGATATACATGGAGAGCCTCAAGTGGAAGTAAGCCTACAATAAGCAAAGCAAGATATATCACAATCAATCCCATTGGCTACATCCTCTGAGGAGTTACAACTATAATGAGGCAAATCATCAATTTTTCACCAAAAAAGAAATGCAAAAAAAGGTGTAACAGAAAGTGGTCCCACAAAAGAATATTATGATGTAAAGTTTTTCTATTGCACAAATTTTTGTTTGTTGTGATAGTAACATTGCAGATATTTTTCTATCTTTATGACAACCGTTAGTTCTTTATGCCTGAAGCTTGTTGCATCTCATACTATATAAGTGAGATTCCAAGGCTAGAGAAAGGGTCTAAGTCATTACATAATTTAAGTTTTTACTAAGTGTTGTTTGGTCCAGTCTTGATGCCAACTTTGTGATGTATTTTCTCTACAAGTATCTGAGAATACATTGATGTTACAGGATATTGGTGTCTTATCTTGAGTCATTTTGAGTTCTATTATAGTTGTTATACAATTTTCAAAGGAAATTAATATAAAGATGAGATGTCCCCATATCTTTTCTTCCTAAATCTTGTCTCCAATTTTATTACCTGGTTATCTTGAAATTACATAGGCAAAGCTTGTTCAATTGAATGTAGTTATGTTAAGTTGTATATCATTTTCACTATTGCTTTTAATTCAATGAATTAGGTAAATGCTTTAGTGAATATGATAGGGTTTCCATGGTAGTAGTGAGGATATGTGTAAGAATGAGTTTCAGTGAGAATTGTTGATAATATTGATTGTAAAGCAGTCAATTAGGTCCATAAATTGGATAGACTCCAAATCCCAATGGATGAGGCATTGATAAATTAGTTCAGTCTGCATATGAAGAAACCATGAATAAGAATCAAGCTTAATTTCAAAATTAATTTTACTTTAAGGTTTGAAGAACATCAAAGCTGGTCAACACTTTTTTACATTTAAATTCTGAGTCCTAGTTAGTTGCTATTGCCTAGAGTTTCCTGTAAATCTAAGAAGAATTGTGACCAATGTGCTATAAGGGATGTGTGTTGTTATTGAATGTCATAGAATGAGTGAAATACATATGTAGTATCATGTTGTAAATCTTTCATCCCTCAGGTGCACCCCCCTTGGTTTTTGTAGAGCCTAAAGAGTAGAAAATCTTTTTGATTTTGTTGAAGTTGGGTCCAGATCTGAAGCACACATAACTATTTATAGGAATTAGCTAATCCTCAGGTTGTTGTGATTTTTTTAATCTTGGTATTAAGTATTTTTTTTCTTAATAGCGTAAAAAAAACCAACAAAATGGCAACTCTATTGGGGAGTTGTTCAACATCAACACACATTTATGTGTAAGAAGTACTGTCATTTCTTTGGTTTTGTTGTATTCATGTTTGTCAGATCATTTTAGTAATTTCTCGTGGTTTTAGTGGACATTTTTAGTGAAAAAACTTGATAATTTTAAAAATAAAGAAGAAAAAACCATAGTAACCATAGGCATACACTGATGTATATAGCCCTTATGAAGTGTCATACCTATCAAGCAAGAGTTGTAGTCTTATGTTCTTTTTGATTGGTTCCTCTGTGTGTCAATTTATTTCATATTATCTTGTTTCTTTCCCTTGAAGTCAAAATCTATTTTATTGTTATATTCTCCCTAGAATAGGGTGGAAAATTAGTCAAGATTTTGAAGCTAGTGCTTATTTGATAAGTAATTCCCACAATGGTTGACAAAAGGAAAAGTATATGAGTTTATACAAGAGCCAATCTTGATGCACCATTATATATTGATTTACCCCAAAGTGGTAGGAAGAACCAAACCAAAAAGAAAGTAGATATAAATCCCACTTGGAAACCAAGGGGTAGTACATTAGTACACTCTCACTACCAACCAGTGGTAGGGAGAGAACTTTCCTCATTAAGTTCTGAATCAGAAACCACAAGGCTTTTAGTAGGAATATTTAGTACGCCATTGCAAGATGAAAGGGATTATCAAGATAAGAGTATATTTCCAATGGGAGATGCATTACATAGACCAGATGTGATAGATGAAATGAATCATAGGTTGGGATATAAGAGTGAAATGGGGGATCCTTTTAATCCTAGAACAATTCCATATATGGAGACAAACCATATAGATATGGATGATCCTGCTGATTTAGAGGCCACTCCAGTAGATCCAAAAGAGGTATACTAAAAAATAGGAGTTTTAAAGAAGTGGGTTACAGAAGAAGAACCTAAAAATGCTCGTTTAGAGAAAGAAAGAGAACAAGCCACCTTGAATACCATTGTGGAAATTGATAACTTGCTTAGAAGGATGGTTACCTTAAAGCAACAAAGCAAGAAGTTAGAAGAAAGGAATTTTGTCCTTCATGCTAATATTTTTGGGGATATAGATAGCTTGAGATCCAAGGTTTAAGAGCAAGAAAAACTCATAATCCAAAGGCAAGAACCTATTAGATCTCAAGTCTAACCTTACAAGCTTATTTAGACAGATCAAGTGGACCCTGTCATGAAAATCACTAATAAATAGAAAAGAGAGGCAGTAGGAATCCAAATAAATGAACCTCAAGCTATGTCAAGTAAGTATGTAAAACCTCCCATGTCTAAGCTAGATCTTGATTTGGAAAAGGCTAGAAAGGAGAAGGGGGATCTTACCAAAGAGCTTGAGAAGATTGAAAATGAAGCTTAGGCAGTAGAAACTAGAAATGAAGATTCACTTCATCAAATCCAATTCTGCTTTAGCCTCATGGCCAAATTTGTCCACCTAAGCCACAATTATGCACCTGCTTGTGGACCAGTTGTATCTAATCAAAAAATATCTCAATCTACCCCTGCTTCATCATCTACCACTAGTACTTAGATCCCTAATGTTCAAGCACAACAAACTCAAAATGTTGTCCATAATCAGAACAATATAACAAGTACATCAAATGTTGTTGGTTTTTAGAAGAAGCCCATAGACTAGGACAAGTATAGATAAATTTCATTCTTAGGAATCCCTAGTTCTCCACACCCAATATCATTTGACCTAAGAGACAAAGTTGTCAAGTTTTTTGGAAATAATGCTATTACTAGTGAAGAGCATCTAAGAATTTTCATAGATATGCTAAATGATTTTGACATTGAACATGAGGACAAGGTTATGAAGTTGTTTGTTCACTCACTGACTGAGGATCCAAGGGATTGGTTCAGAAGACTACCAGGTGATAGCATTAGTTCTTGGAGTGATTTAGAAAAATTGTTCAAAGAACAATATGGAGATAACACTAATGCTAGTTTTATGTTGAATGACTTCAACAACATCAAGAAGAACCCTAATGAATCTACATTTGATTTCAATGTAAGGTTTCAAAAGTAAATGTACAAATTGTTCTAGGTTATGAGGTTGAAGGAGAATGTCTATCTTACAACATATTTCAATGCTTTTGATAGAAAAATGGCTTATCAGTGGAGAGATAAAGATCCCAAGACTTTAAGGGATACTTACAAGGTTGCAGTGAATATTGAAAATAATAGAAAAGCATCTGGTAAGCTAGGAAGGAGAGATGATCAAAGGTTGTTCAATCCCAAGAAGAACAAGAAGGAGAATGACAAAACTCCTATGAATAAGAAACCTGAAGAAGCCACAATAGGTCAAGTACTAGATTTATTGAAGAAGATGAACCCACAAATTTTTAACTCACATAAACCTAATGTTGGTGAAAAGACCCTAGTGAATAACAACCATCTTAATAGGCAACCAAGAATGCAAAACTGCCCCTATACCACTCAGTGGAAAGATGGTAAGCCAATTCCTAACCAAACCCAAAATGTAAGAGATAAAGGTACCCCAGATCCTCTACAAAGAAGCTCTGTTAATATAAATGATGATGTGCCATGGTGCATCATATGTCAATCACCTCACTCTTTAGATTATTGTGCAATTGCTCAATCATTTGCTATAGACCAGAATGTACAAAATGAGGAGGACGAATAAGAAAAGAGCCATGATGATGTAAGATGTAACATGGTTAGCATGTGTGATTACTACGTAGATTCTAATTTAGAAGAAAATAGAAATGACATTACTAGTCAGAGAGAAATTTACCATCTACACTATCAAAAAAAATTGTAGATGATGAAAATTATGATGAAGACAAGTTATGTGTTACATCCTTAGCTGTTGATCATATAAATTTGAGAATGCATTCTAAAGAGGAGATTGATAGAATTACTGCAGAAATGATTTCTCAAGTTCATAGTAATTATAATTTGAGTCACAAGATGGTAATGAATCTGGTAAGCCTTCTAGTCAAAGATAGTAAGGCTAAGAAATGTGAGCCTAAAAAGAAGGTACAATTTCAAACTAGTGATGCACCCAAAGAAGTGGTGCAAGAGGAGAAGTCAAGATCTGATTTGACTAAGCAAATAATAATGCTTGTTGTTCAAAAGACTTCCATTCCAGGCAGTCTTATAAAGCCCACTATTTCTAAACCTATTGATAGGATATCTATGCTGTCACAAATAACTGTCAAAGTACCTTTATCCAAATTGTTTAGAATTGATGATCATAAGAGTAGAGCCTTATCATGGTTAAACAAAATACGTAATAACAAAGATCCTATTGAACAAAATGTCACACAGAAAACCCTAGTGGTAGTTGAGGATAATTGCATTGTCTCCCAAATTCCCCAAATGTTTTTAGATTATTCATATGTGGTTTATTGACAAGATATTGACCCATTTTTTCTTAGTCTGATTATAAAAGGAAAGACTCTTAAGAATTGTATGATAGACTCAGGAGCCTCTAATACCATCATGACCTTCAAAGTTATGGAAGCTTTAGGTCTAAAGGTAGACACCAAATAAGGTAGATGTAGAGGTATGGATGCGAGGGAAGTGCCTGTTATAGGTACCATTAATGCATTACCTTTTAAATTGGCTGCTTACCCTGAGGTAGAGTTGACAATGTCAATCCTTGTAGTTGATATTCCTCCACACTATGGAATGTTGCTCTCTAGAAAATGGAGTGCTGATATGGGAGGTAGCCTACAATGTGACTTGTCCTATGCAACATTTCATATAGGTGATAGGGAGCTAAGGGTCAATCACATTCTTGGGGAAGAAATTGATAAGGATTCCACTTGTTTCCTAGATAGTGGTGTGAATGCATTGAGGGCAAAGGTAATTATTCAAGAAGTTGAGAAACTCCCTGCTGTGATTGCACATGAAGTTGAATATTGCATGGACTTCCCAATTCTGTGGAACATGTACTTTGATGGGGCCAGCTCTAAAGAAGGTTCAGGGGCTAGATTACTTTTTGTTTCCCCTGAAAATAACATATTTAGATATTCATTCACATTGAATTTTTTATGTACCAACAATATAGCAGAATATGAGGCTCTTCTATTAGGATTGAGAGTTGCAACCCATCATGGAATAAAAAAGTTGCATGTCATGGGTGATTCTGAATTAGTTGTTTCACAAATAAAGGAAACCTATGCCTCTAAGAACAAAAGAATAAAACATTATAGAAATGTTGTATGGGACTAGATTGAGTTATTTGATGCATTTGGTATTTCTTGGAGGGATAGAAGTTAGAATAAGATGGATGATCTATTGGAAAATGTAGCTATTAAACCCAAGAATGTATCATTTGTAGGAATTTCACAGATTAAGGTTCATAATCAGCCTTCAATACTTGACAATATAGGGCATTGGCAAGTTTTTGAGGATGATAAAGATATTGTAAATTTCTTGTTAAATGAAGACAAATACCATGGTCAAGAATTAGATTGTAGTGATTTAATTGAAACCATAGATGGTAAGGAAATAATTTTTGGTCAAGATATCATATAGTTGAAAACTAATAAAGTACCTAAAGGATTGGTTGTTTTAGAGAATATGTTTGACAACAAAGATAGGGTAAAACCTAGAAATAGAGATCATAAGCCTCAAGAAATGGAAGAAATAAACCTAGGTACCTTAGAGGCTCCAAAGAAGGTTTATATTGCTCAAAATTTATCAATTGGAATTAGAAAACCTTTAATTGACCTGTTAAGGAAATATAGGCATGTTTTTGCATGGTCTTATGAGGACCTTAAGGCCTATAGAGAAGATCTATTCCAAGATGTCATACCACTGAAAAAGAATGTCAAACCTTATAGGTAGAAGTAGAGACCAGTGAATCCTACCTTATCACCTAAAATGCAAGAAGAGTTAATGAAGTTGAGGGATGAGGGGATGATCAAACCAATTAGGCATTCTACTTGGGTTTCAAATTTGGTTCTTGTCAGAAAGAAGAATGGAGACATAAGGTTGTGTGTAGACTTCATAAACTTGAATATTGCTTCCTTGAAAGACAATTATGGGTTACCAAACATGGAAGCTATGGTGCAACAAGTGACTGGTTCTAAATTGATGTCCATGATGGATGGATTCTCAGAATAAAATTAGGTCCTAGTGAAGGAAAATGAACAATTTAAGACATATTTTACAACTCCATGGGGTGCCTATGTATATGTGAGGATGCCTTTCAGGTTAATTAATGTAGGGGCAACTTTTCAAAGGGTTAAGGATGTAGCTTTCCATGATTATATTAACAAATTTATGGTAGTATACTAAGATGACCTCACAACATATTACAAGAAGGCTGAGGACCATTGTAGACATTTGGAGAAGATATTCATCAAGGCCTTGGAATATGGGGTATCTTTGAATCCAAAAAAGTACATTTGGGGTGATAGAAGGAAAATTGTTGGGACATATAGAGTCAAGGGATGGTGTGGAAATAGATCTTGAAAGAGTGACTGCCATTAACAAGGTCCCCAAGACAAAGAATATGAAGGGAATACAATCATTTTTTTGGCAAGTCAATTTTCTGAGAAGGTTTGTTACAAATTTTGCTGAAATTAGCAAACCTATTTCCAAAATGCTCAAGAAGGGAGCTACTACTAATTGGGATGGTGAACCCTCACAAGCTTCTCAAGATATTAAAACTACTATAAAAATGCTCTAGTCCTTAGGACCCCAAATTACACTAAGCCAATGCACATACTTTCTTTTGTATCCTTCGATATTGTGGTAGCAATCTTATTAAAGAAGAATGAGGAGGGATATGAACAACCAATTGCATTCTTTAGCAAATCCTTGTACCCTATTGAACTGGAGTATGAAATCAATTAGAAACAGGCTTATGCCTTAGTGAAAGCTATAAAAGCCTTTAGATGTTATTTGGTAGGTGCCATTGTCATTGCATTTGTACTTAGTGCAACTATTAAAGACATATTTTCTCAGCAGGAGGTGTTAGGTAGAAGGTGCAGATGGACGAATAGGATCCAGGAATTTAACATTCATATCTAAATCAAAAAATTAGTGAGAGGTCAAGGGATAGAAAAGATTATGGCTCAGTCCAACTTAGATGCTAATCAAATAAATTTGGCAATAGATACCTCAGATCAAGACTATATGATATGGATCATTGTGAATGGTATATTAATGTCATATATTACTTGTAGCACATAGAGGCTCCTTCCCATTTGATAGAGAATGAGAAGGGAAGTACAAAATTACAAGCCATTAGATACATCATTGTTAGGAATGCTTTATGGTGGAGAAATTTTGAGGGAGTGCTATTGAAATGTGTTGATCAAGAGAAACCAAAAGAGATATCAAATAAAATGCATGCTAGAGTTTGTGGAGGGCATTATATTGTTAAAATCACTACCCATAAAGTGATGAGAGTGGGGTTCTAGTGGCCTTCCCTTTTCAAAGATGCTCAGGTATTGGTTAGAAAGTGTGATGCTTGCCAAAGATTTGCAGGCAAGTTGAATTTTTTTGGGAATACTCCATTAAAACTAGTTGAGGTCCAAACACCATTCAAGCAATGGGGGATGGATTTTATAGGTGAAATTTCTCCTAAATCTAGCACTAGTTATTCATGGATTTTGGTAGCTACTAACTATTTTACAAAGTGGGTAAAGGCTATTCCAACAAGGAATGCTACTAGCAAGGTTGTGAATAATTTTCTTCTCAATAATATCATTTCAAGATTTAGATGTTCTTAGAATATTGTGATAGATAATGCAATGTGTTTTAGATCTGAGGAATTCATAAAATTTTGTGGCAAATATGGTATAACAAGGTCAACATCTTCCCCTTATCATCCCCAAGGAAATGGACAAGCTGAATCCACAAATAAAAGCTTGTTAAAAGTCATTAAAAGGACTCTAGAAGATAACAAGAAGGCCTAAGATTCAAAATTACAGTTAGCAATATGGGTTGACAAAGTAACTATGAAGAAAGCCATAGGCATAGCACCATTTGACATTGCATATGAGATCCAGGCAAGGATGCCTCAGAATAACCTAGTAGCTATATATAATTAGATTCAAATGTATGATGAGGACATTATTGATGATATGTAGGAGAGGTTGGATGAGTTAGTAGGGCTAACTAAGACTAGGAAGGAAGCTTCTCTTAGGAATCAAAAATTGGAATTACAAGTCAAAGCACTTGATGAAAAAAGAACAGTAAGCAAGAAATTTGAAATTGAAGATCTGGTCCTCATGTGGAATGCCAGGATTGAGGATAAAGGAAATCATGGGAAATTTGATCCTATATGGTTAGGTCCTTATCTAATTAAAGCCACATAAGGGGAAGAATCTTATATTCTAAAGGATTTGTCATGCAATATTCTTGAATTGCCAGTTCATTGACAGTTCTTTAAGAGGTATTTTTGCTAAAATACTTGTTTCTTCCATGAACAATAGTCTAGGTTTTCTTTATATATTCTGTAAATTCTTTTTGTCTTTTGTATAGTCCTTGTATAATTTTCTCTCCTGGTTTTGTTGCTCTCTTAGATTTGTCAACTGAGATAATTGGTCAGATGTTTGGCCTACTTCTCCTAGGGATTCTAAGCCCTCATATGAATTATTTCTTATTCATTGTCCCTAGACAGAGCCATTGTTGGTCTAGTTTTCACCCTTTATGT
The DNA here is from genome assembly GCA_028749045.1 of Cupressus sempervirens. Lineage (NCBI taxonomy): Eukaryota > Viridiplantae > Streptophyta > Pinopsida > Cupressales > Cupressaceae > Cupressus > Cupressus sempervirens. The sequence goes on along the minus strand of CM053789.1, from coordinate 479,032,505 downwards.
TTTTTTATACCTTATAGTGAAAAATCTTATTTTAGGGTTTTTAAAATTCTGTGAAATATGTTAAAACCTTGGATGGATTTTTTTTAGTTCCATAAGTTCTTGCTTTGTCTTTCCCTAACCCTTAAAATATTGAAAGGTAATAGTTTAAATAAAATTTCACGGGAGACTCTTATCCTAAGTTTTCATTTTCCCAAAATTGTTTTATTACTTATCACGAAGTAAACCTTTTTATTTTAAGCCCACCCTAACTATGGTTATTTGATTAAGTATTTGGAAAAGAATTTTAACTATGGTGGTTTGTTTTGGTTAGCTGTTGATCTATCCAAGATCAACGGTTAGTGCATACCCGCAATGTGAATTTGCATGACTTTTAGTGAGTGCGAGCAAGTACCTATGAGCCATGTAGCACTGGGTGATGTTAAGGTTTTAATATTCTAAAAAGGCCATAACTTGTTAGTACTTTTGAGAAATTTTGCAGAATTGTTAGTGCACATTGGAATTTTCTAGCAACCTCATTGGTCGAGCTGGATAGTGGGGTCATTTTTTTCTATCATATCATTGAACCATTGATCTTTGGAAGATCAACAGGTAGCGCATGCTAACAATATAAAAGTGAAGGAAGTTTATGTAATGTGGGCAAGTACCTACAAGACATGTGGCATATGTTGATGTCATGGACGTGTAGCTTTGAAAGGTAATAATGCAATTTGTACAATTGGCAACTATTAGACACATTGCAGAAAAGCAATACATTTATTGGATGTTTTGGATGATTGGATCTTTAAAAGGCATGATTTTATAACACCGTTGATCTTGAGAAGATCAACAGGCAACACATTCCCATAATATGAAAGTGAAGGAATTTTAAACAAAGCAGTAAAGTGCCTGCACACCATGTGGCAAGGTGGGACCTGTCATTAAGGAAGATGTCGAGTCATAACAGGGTGGAAAAGTATGATGATATGGAATGCAGTGATTGGTAGGGTAATACATGTGTTTGCTAAGCTAGATATGAGTATGTTAGTGGGGCTATAGTTTTAAAGCCACATTTATAAAGTTATAATGAATTTTAATGATCGTCGATCTTTGGAAGATTGATGATCAACGCTTCACCACTTTGTGAAAGTGCTCAAGGTTTATGTAATGCAGGAATGCACTTGTTTGAAATGTGGAGTATTTCCTAAAAGTTTAACGCAACTTTTATGAATTTAAAATAGACTGTGTGATGCTTTATGATTGAGAAAGGAAATTCAAATTCAAGGTGCGGCATGAAATTTAACTGTTAGAAGCTTTAATTCTCTTTAGTGCCACATTGTGCAACCTTAATGATGCAATATATTGCCTAAACTCACCATTATTGAGCCACAAAATTGTAACATTCTCATAGCATAGGCATTTCTAGAGCTAAAGGAAGAAATTTATTAGGGTTTTCAATGATTTGTAGAGTGATTCACATAGAACAATAAGCAAGAAAAGAAGTGGGTAAGTTGTTTGAAACTTCTGAGAATTGAAAAATTGTGATTGTGCCAGGATAAATTGAAAATGCCTCCTTGAAAGGATTTTACTAGCAAGGTAGATTACCTAAAAAGAGTAGTCCATTCCAATTTTTTAGAGAAAATGCCTCCATCAGTAAATGAATTGACTAAGGGTAGAGAACTCATTCCAAAAAACCCTAGGTTGTTAGTTAGTGAGGGTTTTTATGACAAGGCAAATTACTTGAGGGATGTAGAGGTTTCTGTGGGAGGATTAGAACTTTTTAAGAAGTGGTCTGTAGAATGAAATTTAGATATTCCAATGAGTAATTTTTGGGAATTTGATGTAGGCAAATTGATTGTTTGGTTGGACCCAATTTTTGGCCAATTTTGGTTGAAATTTTGACCCATGTTCATCGCTATTTTTCTCGTCAAAATTTTGACCAAATTGTAGGTTGGTCAAAATTTTAATGAATACATTCGTTAAAATTTCAACCAAATTGCAATTTGGTCAAAATTTTGATGAGAAAAATAGCGACGAAGCTGGGTCAAAATTTTGACCAAAATTGGTAAAAAATTGGGTCCAAATTTACTAGTGGATCGCTAGAGTTTTCTTTAATGGTGACCTGCTAGTAGACATGGCCAAAAAATATGATCCAGTTTCTAGGATTGTTAAAAACCATGTAGGGGATAACCTTTTTAGAGTTTCACCCAAATTGATTTGAGATGTGTTCAAGCTTAACCCTAACCATGCTATCTATGAGAGAATTGATATGAAAGATTTTCATGCTAGGTATGATGCATAGAGGGTATAGCTAAGGGGAGGACATTGCAATAGAATTTTGTTAAAATTGGATCATTGTCTTTGGTCACACTGAATACCCCAGAACCCTTGTTGAAAAAATATTTTAATCCTAGGGTACAGGCCTTATATTTTTCTCTCTACAAAATCTTTGGAATGGATGAGCAAGATAACATTCAAGGCTCTATTGTTCTCATCATAGCTCAAACTCTGCAGTATGGAATGAGTTCAATTCTAGATTTTGCTACTTTGCTAGTTGAGGAGATTCATAATGGATTAATTGGAATAACAAAGGCTAAGGTTAATAGGCCTTTTTGATGGTACTCATTATTGATGTATATATGTCTATATAAAGGAGTTACTTTCTTATCCAAAGAGATGAAGTTGGAATTGGAGAGAGATGGAGAAAGACTCCCAGTTCAGTTGTTAAGTGCAGACATGACATGAGAGGTCACTGATGCTAGTTTTTTTCAGATTTGATAGATATTTCGCTTCAAAGCTCAGATCTTTGTCGAGAGGGAATAGCCCTAGAATACCACAACCCATGTTAGAATTAATTAGACCCAAAGATCATGCTAAAGGGTTGTTGATAAGTCATAATTGAGGAGATATCATCCCATATGTTGTTTCTACTATTTTTAGAGTTTATGGTTTCTTGAAAAAACTCCATGTGCTACCCTACCAGGTGCCTTTGAAGGTGGGAATTGTAGAATTATTATGGAAGATCAAGTCAATTGATGAAAGGGATTTGCTAGGAAAGTTTAAAGGGAAAGAAGTAAGGCTAAGGCTCTTACACAAACTATATATTTTCCTAAGGATATAATTAGCAAAAAATTCTCACTATAGGAGCAGGAAGTCAGAAAAGAAAAATGGATAGTTTATAGCAAATTTTTGGAATTTATAAATGCTTTTGAGCCCAAATATGATTCTTTGGTAGATAAGAAATATTGGGGGACCAAAATGGATATGTTGATGAATAATGTTTCTAGAATTATGTAAACCCTAAATAAGAAGAAAGACATTATAGAAAAGGCACATCTAAACAAAGTTGTTGAGGTGGAAAGAAGATTAAACAACAAAATGATTGTAACTCTAGACTAGTATACATTACAAAGAAAGGCTGGATATGTTGTGGCTCAAAATATACAATATGTCCCTCCATATAAGAGGCCAAGATCAGAAAGCCTACTTGACACAAATGCCCCCAAGAAATAGAGGTTGGAACAAGGATAATATTCTCATGTAGGAGAATACTCACCATCCCAGACTTTGCTCAGAATAGATGATGAAGCATCTCTGAGAGAATAGTTGAGGAAAATTGGAGGGGAAGGGGACATTATGATTACCACTACTGATATTCAAGGAGGATTACTTGAAGAATCTCTTGTGCCATCTTTGGATCTTACTGTTGCAAATTTTAGAGGTAGGGAGATAGACCCTATAATTGCACAGGCCTCTCAAATATTCATTGATGATGAAAATTTTGTAAAATCTAGAGCCTTTGCACAATTTCTATGGAGAAGAAACATTGGAAACTTTGAAAATAAGTGCAAATCATTAAAAGCAGAGCAACCAAATAAGTTGGACTCTGAGATTGAGGAAGAGGTTAAGGCTAAAGGACTTTGCACAATTGACCCCTGAAGGGGGAAGATAGTTATTGAAAGAGTCAAGAGTTTTGATATTACCTGAGTAGGAAATAGCTAATGCTATGATTTTTGACTCTTTTAGGAAAGAAAAGAACATCCAATATAAAATTGAGGAGGAGATTTTGGAAGCACATAGAGGAATAGAGTACAACAATGATCACCAAGCATTGGTGATTTGGTCTATTGAGAAAAGGGACAAAACCAAGATACAAGAAATTTCAAATGCTAAGCATATAGGCACTCTCACAGTATACAGAGCATATGAAGTGGACACTGAGGAGATAAGTAAAATGACTAAAGAAATGGTGGACTTTGGGATGATGATTGTTGGAAAAGAGAAAAATAAATTCCTAGAACTCAATGCCAAGTTTTAAAAATGTTGAAGGCATATGAAGAGATATGGAATAGGATACAATAGTTGGAGACTCAAGTATCCCTAATGGATAAGCAATTGGGAAAGAGAAAAGTGGGAGAGTCTAGCAAGCCTAGAATTGTTTATCCTCGCCCCCCAATTGACCCATTTAAGTCAACTCCAATTGTAGAGCTATCTAACACTCCACAAAGGCCAGAGTTTTATATTGCTGAGGAGTTTGAGGAGGAAAAGAATAAGCTATGGGCCTTACATGTTTAGTTGAATAATAAGTATGAAGAAAAACTTAGGAAAACAATATTATATCTAGTAGATAAGATTGATTGGCCAGCATTTTATGAGCAATTGGTGAAGATATTAGACATGTGGAATGAAATAAGAAGTGCTGAAGACACTTTAAAGTCTATTATGAAAAAATGGGGTGGAAGAGATAAAGATATCACCCTTTTGTGTATCTCAATTATTACTCTATCTTGTGAATAGATAGAAAGAACTTTTGATATAAATAATAATCTATCTGAGTTTGATGAGAAGAGGGTTGTAGTCTAGAAAATAATAATGATTTTCCTTTCTAGATATTTAGGTGAGAAATTTTATCTTTTTCCCTAGGCACTTAAAAAGATTGATAAGATAAAAGGAATGGAAGAGTGGGGGAAAGAATTAGATGATTTATTGTGGCAAAGGTTGAATGAAGTCATAAATGAGAAGGGACATCTACTATGGGCAATGAAAAATGAGGACTTTGTTAAGGTGTAGTTGTTTTATAATTCCATCAAAGAAGAATTTGTTGAGATAAATAAAATAGGAGACTTTGTGATCAAGAAACAATGTGGTATCTTAAGTCTTGATTGGCCTGACAACATAGTTTTTAACAAATGGATGGAATATTTTGTATATTCAAAGAAATTGGAAGTAGAAGAAGATGATGTAGACTAGGAAGAGAATCAAACAAATGATACATCAATAGAAGAAGACAAAATAAACAACCATCCTCAATGATAAGCATAGAAACCTAGACTGGTGACTTGGCAAAAGAGAGATCAGATATAACTATTGCCTTATCAATTCATGATGGTATACATGGAGAGCCTTGAGTGGAAGTAAGCCTACAACAAGCAAAGTGAGATATATCACAATCAATCCCATTGGCTACATCCTCTAAGGAGTTACAGCTATAATGAAACCAATCATCAATTTTTCACCAACAAAAAAATGCAAGAAAAGGTGTAACAAAAAGTGGTCCCACAAAAGAATATTATGATGTAAAGTTTTTTTGTTGCATAAATTTTTGTCTTGCTATGATAGTAACATTGTAGATATTTTTCTATCTTTAGGACAACTGTCAGTTCTCTATGCCTAAAACTTTTTTGCATCTCATATTATATAAGTGAGATTCCAAGGCTAGAGAAAGGGTCCGAGTCATTACATAATTTTAGTTTTTACTAAGTGTTGTTTGGTCCAGTCTTGATGCCAACTTTGTGATGTATTTTCTCTACAAGTATCTAAATATACATGATGTTACAAGATCTTGACGTCTTATCTCGAGTCATTTTGAGTTCTATTACAGTTGTTATACAATTTCCAAAGGAAATTAATATAAAGATGAGCTGTCCCCATATCTTTTCTTCCTGAATCTTGTCTCCAATTTTATTACCTAGTTATCTTGAAATTGTATAAGTAAAGCTTATTCAATTGAATGTAGTTATGTTAAGTTGTATACCATTTTCACTATTGCTTTTAATTCAATGAATTATGCAAATGCTTTAGTGAATATGATAGGATTTCCATGGTAGTAGTGAGGATGTGTGTAAGAATGTGTTTCAGTGAGAATTGTTGATAATATTGATTGTAAAGTAGTCAACTAGGTCCATAAATTGGATAGACTCTGAATACCAATGGATGAGGCACTGATCAGTTAGTTCAGTCTGCATATGAAGAAACCATGAATAAGCATCAAGCTTAATTTCAAAATCAATTTTACTTTAATATTTGAAGAATATCAAAGCTGGTCAACACTTGTTTACTTTTAAATTTTGACTCCTAGTTAGCTGCTATTGCCTAGAGTTACCTATAAATCTAAGAAGAATTGTGACCAATCTGCTATAAGGGATGTGTATTGTTATTGAATGTCATAGAATGAGTGAAATATATACGTATACCATGTTGTAAATCTTTCATCCCTTAGGTACACCCACCTTGGTTTTTGGAAAGCCTAAAGAGTAGAAAATCTTTTTGATTTTGTTGAAGTTGGGTCCAGATTTGAAGCACACATAACTGTTCATAGGAATTAGCTAATCCTTAGGTTTTTGTGATCTTTTTTTATATTGGTATTAAGTATTTTGTTGCTTAATAGTGTAAAAACACCAACAAGATGGATGAAACCATTATGAGGGTGGAATATAGTATCTTATAGATCCCTAAATGTTTCCTAGTTGGTGGATTAACCTTTTCAATTCTCTAATCTATACTTCCTTCACAAACCATATCAATTAGTCCTAACAAGGCTAATTGCTGCATTTTGGGTAAGGGGGTCATTTGATTAGTTGGGAGCCTAGAAGTTTGGACTCAGAATAGAATCAGAAGCTTTTTATAAAAGGGTGTCCATATATGAATTTTTTTCCCTTGTCCTTTGGAACAATTTCAAACTAAACCCTAAATTCATCGTTGATAGGGCTAATTGGGGCTCTTAGTCCTAGAAGCCAATTTTGGTATTTGAGGCCTTTGGAAAAAAATTGGGCTATTCCAAACCACCATTTTGAGTTTGTTGAAAGTCTAGGAACCTTTCCATTCACCTTTGAACATATAGGTTCCCATTTCTAGCATAAACTTAGTATTTGGGGATTTTGTGCTTATAGACCTAGTTGTGCTCTTTTGGGTGCCTAGGCCATATTTTTGTGTAACTTAATTCTAAAGGTGTAGAGCTCTCTCTTGACTCTAATATGGGGTATTTGAAGTAGTATAAGGCTACACCACAACATAGTTTCCTATTTAAGGGAGAGCTTTACATCAAAGAGTTATGATGTATGGGAGAGAAGTTAAGAGTTGAACAACTGATGCCAATCCTAAAAAGATGTAGAATAAAAGTAGTGTTCCAGAGGTTTTCAAATTTTATTAACGAAGAGGATTTGAAAAGATGATAACAAAAAAAACAACAAAATATTGTTTGATATTCTTGGAACGTAGATGTTTTTCATCTATGCTGCCATCATTGCCAAAGTGGGAGATTTTTAGCATTAATGTTGATGGTATTCCTTTGGGGGAGTATCCTAAGCATTGGTGAGCATGTGTCATAAATGACATGTTGCACTCATGATTATGTTTTTTATTGATGTCAACAGAGCAATAATGCTTTGAAGACTGGCAGAGTTGTAGACAAAGATCATGATCATATGTATGCGAAGATTTGATGATCATGTGATGTGAAGTTAAGGACATGTTCCACATTGTGTCTTGATAATGAGATTATGTTTGTGTAACTTAAGTTGAAGATATGTGAAAGTTGTTAATGATCTACAGATTGGAGCAGTGCAGAGACAAAGTACCTAAGAAGTAGTTTCTAATCATTATATTATATTCCTAACATAGATATAATCTAGATATGCGAAGTTAGATAATGATAAAGGATAGTTTGATGATGACATCAACTAGTGTGCAAAGTTTGAAGTCACAAGTGTGAGAATTTGTATAGACTATGAGCCAAAAATGATATTATAATTGTGAAATAATTTACTATCTTATTGTGGTCCTATTATAATTACTTGGGAAAGCCTCAAGGCCAACTCAAGGAATTATTTTGAGGACTTGGTATAAAGGAAAGTGTTTTCCTTGTTTGAGAAGTATGTAGAAGATGCGAAGTGTTTAAGCAAGTGTGAACAAGAGAATAGTATTTGGTAACTGTGAGTAAGTATTCCAATGGATTATTGGGTGTGAAGTTTTTGATTTGATATTGAGATCATAAGGAGAAGAAGTTTGGTTGAGAGGACATAAGAAAGAGGAAGGTGCAGTATAGTTCAATTCTATTATTCTCCAAAGAATAATACAAAGATCATTTGGATAGTGAGTTCATTGGTCTTACCCCTAAATCTATTTGGATAGTGGGTCCATATGCCTTCTACAACTCCTAACAGGGTTTGAATCTCCTAACATGGATTCAAATTCTCCTAACAAGGACTGATATGTACTAAATGTTTTCATAGAATCCTAACAGGTTCCATCCTCTAACAGGGAATATTTATATTAGTACATCATCTTGTGGGTACCATTCCCACCAAGGTTTTCCCTCTGATTAAGGGTTTCCCTTCCGATCAAGGGTTTCCCTAGTTAACATATTTGGTGTTATTGTGCATGAGTATCTTGTTGTGGTTTCTGATTATATTGCTTATATGGTTAAGAATTAATAAGGTTGATAATAGTGATAATAGTTGGATAACTCATTCAAACCCCTCCACCCTCTTAGTTATATTGGTGGATTATATTTTATAACAAAAAATATGTTGTTAAGCACACTCAAGTTGGAGTAGTATTGGGATGGGTGACCTCGAGGGAAGTCTTGATGCTTCACCTCTATGAGCATCACCCAAATCCAATGAGTGCTAAGAATTCCATTTATTATCATGGGAGATTCATTCACATGTGAATCAATACTCATGAAACATGGGTCAATGTGTTTGAATAAAAAAATACATTGTTAAATCTTGATAGAAATATCACAACATGGCAAAAATCATTCATCAATATGATATCTTTGAAGCATTACATTCTTTTTGCATCATCAACTTAACTTTTTTGATAGTGTAACTATTGGTGTATTTATGAACATAAGTTTGACCCATAATTTTATCAGGGATTAGGGAAACCATTTTATCCTTCTATACTTTACAATATTACTCTAACAGTTTGTTATTGGCATAACTAACCTTAATTATTATTTTTTATATTGATATATGTTTCTCTATTAGGCTCATGCATGTTCATTCAATATTTCTCATCAGTATCACATACTTTGTTGCTTCTCTTATTTATCAACATAACATGGTCCAATCAATCCATCAGGTATCAAAGTAGCTCAAAAATGGTCTCCCCACAATGCAAAATTTCTATGATATATTCATCATCATTCAATTTTTGGATATAACTACTTTGTTCATATTGAATTCCATTGCTATAATATATACCAATATGTTTATCATACATTGGGGAGACAATAATTTGGTTTGGCTGATTTGGTGATTTAATCCAATGAACCCCATTGGGAAGACTCCCTCTAATACTATAATTCTCCATTGTTAAGTTAATACATTTGTTTAATATTCCTTGATCAATCCTTTAGGATTTAGGTGACTTCAAACTACTTTCTCTGATATCCTATCTTACTCTAATGGGTTTGTAAAGATATGATTCTTCTATTGTTTACTCTATCATCAATATATGCTTATTCAAAGTATTCTACATGTTTGTTCCCATGAAACCTATAAGGGTATATATCTATGATTACATCCTTTCCTTGGTTTATGTGCATGTTATTAGAGCAAGTTTACTCAATATCAAAAACCTCGTTAGTACAACTACAGAGAAATCCAAACACTCTAATTCAAAGGCCAAAATTGCTTATTCCTATGCCAAAATTATATGTCATTACCTAGATGCTACCTTTATGGGATGAACTTTTAGGGTTACACCACATATAGAGTCAATTTTATGTTAATTGTCCATATCATTCAATCCTACTCATTGAGTAAATTTTTTAATAACTATTCTTACAACAAAGACAAATAAGATCAATCTAATTGGGAAAATACCAAAGAGTATCATAGCTATGATAAAATAGTGTAAGTTTATTTAACATATAAGAGAAAAACATAAAGTAAAGCTAATACAAATTTGTCTACTAACAATAACTCTCTTTTGGAACACTTTTCCATACATGGACATAATGAGATCCTAGATTTCTTTGGAGAGTGGACCAATAACTTAAATAAGAAAATTGGAAAAGAAAAAAGGAAGAATATGTTGACACGTAGGATAATGTGAATGTATATATGTTTTCATTTATGGAAACATTATTATTAGTTAAGGTTTCCTATATTGAGGATAAAGTTTTGGTATGGTACAATGAAGAAATTGTATAAGTACAACAAGTAAATTTTTTTAGCAGTCATAGAGTTTAAGTCAATGAAATTTACTAGAAGCAAATATATGGCCATGATTTTGGTATATGGTATAAAAATGAGTTTATAATGATATTTTTATGTTTGCTAAGTTATTATATCTAGTTGAAGTGAATTTTGGGTGAATGACACGAAACCTATATGTTATCACATAACCTAACTGTGAGCTACATGCCATGAACTTTTCTTGCTCTTTTGTGGCTCTTTTTCCTCTTTCATTGCTTGCCATGACTGTGACTATTTGGTCTTCACTTATGCTTACTAGTTATTGTTGTTGTGCATGCCCTACTTGGTTTCTAGCTATTATCTTTAGAGTTATTTCTTCTTCTCTAGCTGTGAGTGCCTTAGCTGTTTGTGTTGATGTCATCAGCTTGACCTCCATATTGTTACTAAGAGACTGGCTATATGTGTTCCTTATCCTCTGCTATCACTCTATTATTCTTCAGATCTGGTTTAATGCATGAGTGCTTCATTTTCTCTTTCTAGGTTGATACTATAAATTTGAAGCTTATTTTTGGGAAGGAATTACTTCTATGAATGGTTCTCGCATTATGCCTAAGGTAGTATTAGCACTAACAATTCCACCTTCATTTTCATACATATGAAAAATATTATGCTCGTCTTCTACAAAAGTAATATCATCATGTTGATAATCCACAATCCCTTTTATTGACTTTGACAAGGAATGTTCAAATGGATAACTTCTCTTTAAACCTCTTCTTTAAGGTAAACACGGAGTGTTCACCTTTTGTATATCACTTGATTTTCTTATGGTTGTTTCCTCTGTATTAATAGATTTACAATTGAGGATTCATTGTTCCACAAAAAATTTCATCAATCAATCATCATAGTGTTTCATACTACTTCTGTTCAAAATTTCCAAGCTACCCAGTTGACCATCTCCAGCTTTGACAGGAGAGTCTAAGGAATTCACAGGAGCACCCATTCCATTATTTCCAAAACAAACTTGTTTACTAGGTGACCTTTTTATCTTTCCTACATTCAAACTGTTTACATCCTCACAAGGAATTGACTAGTCAGTGTCCATGAGAATAATGTTTTGGTCAAGCCCCATAGTTTCCTCAAAATAACACTTTTTAGTTAAAAAATTAACAGTAGTTGCTTTTTCTTCTATTGCTATTGGAGTAGTTGTATGTGAAACCAAAGATGTTTTTGGCTTTAATGGGTGACATGTGCATCTTAGTCTAATTTATGATGTAAATCTAAAACTATCATAACTACTTAGCTCCATTTCCCCCTCTATGTCTGATGGTAGGAATCTTCTCCTCTTCTGCAAATCATTATATGTGTTTAAAATATTGTACTAGAATCTCCTTTTGCATAGACATGAAGCATGTTGTTATTCACTATTGAGAATGCATTGCCCATCAGTACTATAAATTTTCTTTTCTCTCATTATTTTCTTAGCATTCCTATCATTTGGTTAGCATCAATGGTTTTCTTCTTGCTTGTCATTTCACCTTGCTTTACTATAGCATATTATTTCAGAGCACCATTCATTTTATTGTAATATTCACTAGTCTTGTAGCTTTCAGTCTTTCTCATGATGTAAATCTAAAACTTAACTTTATAAAACAAAAGGTTTCAAAACTAATTTAGTTTGTACCTTTGATGTTTCATTTTTTTTGCATTAAAATATGAGAAAAAGGTTTCAAATCAAAGTGACTTGTCCCTTTAATGCTTTTGTTTTTTGTTATGAATCAACCATCAAATTTACTCAATTTGTTATAATCCTCTTTTCCCTTTTAATTAAAAAAAATTTATTTCTAATTATGCACTTGTAGACTTCCAATCCCTCCATGATTCAATTAAAAGGTTTCGTATTTATAATTTATGAATGTCCCTTTGACAATCTCCTTGTGTCTTCAATCTTCAACTATAGTTCAACTAGAAGGTCCCATACTTGTAATTTATGTATGCCCCCTCAATAGTCTCCCCGTGTCTTCAGTCTTTGCCTCTACATGATTTGACAAGAAGGTTTCACACCTATAGTTTATGTATGTCCCTTAAATAGTCTCCTCAATCCTTTAGTCTCGTATCTCTACAAATCTTAGCTAGAAGGCTTCATATATGTAATTTACACACGATCCTTCCATAGCATCAAGTCTTCATACCTATATTTTCACATGAAACAAACTTATTCACATAAAACATACTTTGATTTTAGATATTTCTCTTGCCTTTACATCTTTTAATGCATTTATCTGAATGATCATGTTGTAAGAACACTAAGTAGTGTGGAGATATTTGGAATGATTTTCATTGCTTAGTTCCTATGAATTGACCCCCCCTCTTTACATTTCGTAGGTGTATTCAAAGATGGAAATGTGGGCTCAAATCTTCTTCAAAAATTCAGATCAATGACCTTCCATTTAGGCAATGAAGGCTTTCCCCCTTATATCTCTAGTACTTTTCTATTTATGCAATTTGTTTATTTAGATAGTGTATTAAGAGTTGCCATGACTTGTGTGGTATCTGATTGCATTGTATCAAGTACTGTATAAAATTTGAACATTTTGTACCTTATAAAATAGTTTTGAAATATATTTCAATAAAAGTGTACTATTTTGGTACTTGTATGTAATTTGAATAAAAATAATCAATTTCTCTTATTTTTTGATTTTTGTACTTCACATTTTGAATCCAGACCATTCTGTAATATGTATGATCAACAACTTAAAACACATAGTGCAGTATACAAGAAAATTTAACATAGCAATTTAGGAGGTAGGATAAATTGATAACAATGGTAAGAGAATATTAGAGGTTATATGTTTTGGAAATTTGTTCAGTGCTCCCCTCAGGGTTTGTGACAAGAGCTTAACCACCTCCTATGTACTATAAGTTGAGTGGTTGTATTGGGCATAGATAGATTGGTCTTTTGGTGCAAGGGAAACCCAACTCTAAAAAGTGGTATTAGAGCTTGGTCATAGGTTTGAATCTTCAGACCCTCGGGTAACACTGAGAAGGAGATTGTTGAAAATTTGTTCAGCACTCCTCTCGAGATTCATGACAAAGGCTTAATGCCCTCATGTGTACAGGCTGTATCAAACATTAATAGTTCAATCTTTTGGTGCAATGACAACCCCACCCTAACAATATGGGAATGATCAAATGCTAGGAACACATAAGGACTAATCATATATTGAAGATATCAATAAAGTTAGTTTTGGTATAGTGTCTATATCACTTGTATTGATTGCATATCATTATATGAGAAATGAGAACCTTTTGTAATATAACTCCTACTAGGGTTGTGGCCTCTAAAATGTCAAGTCCTCTAACAAGAACATATTTACTAAATGTATGTAATACACTACTAATAGGGTCAAAACCCTTTTCAAAGTGTTTTTATTAGTGCATCATTTTGTGGGTACCATCCCCATCAAGGTTTTCCCTTGGTCAGGATTGTTAGAGTAATAAAGTATTTTCTTATTAATTAAATCATATTGATTTAATTATTAAGTCACTTATTATCTCTAGTTTACTTAAGCTAAACTTTAGGCATATAATAATTAATTAATTCTTTTATTAATTATTATCATGCAACCTAGGTTAGATTCCTGTTAGGTTTTTGATCTCCTTTTATAAGAATTGATCTCTTTGTAATTTATTCATTCACTTTTGATAATAGCAATCTCTTTTTTTCTCATCAAGAATGTCTCATTTGTGGATCTGGGAATTCTAGCTCCATAGCTTTTGCTTCTCTCTTTCTGTGATAGGTGTTTGAATGCAGGTGATTCTTGGGAGTTGTGGGGTTGATCTTTCATCAACTTCAACATGGTATCAGAGCTCCAGATCTTCATGCCCCTGTCCTATTTATGAGAAGTTTGTCTTGGGTTTCAGATATGTGCTTTTTGTTTAGAGGGTTTCATTTTTTAGAGTTTCTTTTTGTATTGAATCTAGGGGTTCACCATTTTGCGATGCACTTTGAGCCCAAACGAACAAAACTCTTGAGCTCAGAGCACCAAAAAACCCCTATTTTTCATATAAAATTTGTCCAATTTGGATAGTTGGAATTTGAGGTTAAAAATTTTCCTCCCAGATTGGACACATTTCGTAAGGTGACTTTTTTTCACTCATTTCTCAAGATAATAATTAAAATTTTTTTTGGCATGCAAATCAAGATTTTGGCACATTTCCTAAGGCAATTTTTTTCTAAATTTTGTATGCAAATTAAGATTTTTTGAAAATCAAGATTTTTGGCATGCTTCCCAAGGCACACAATTTTGTGATTTTTGGCACAAAAGTTGAGATTATTTTTGCACAAATATCGAGATTTAGGGGACACAAATCTAAGTTTTCTTGAAAATCAAGATTTTTTTGCATGTTTCTCCAGGCAACAATTTTGTGATTTGTGGCACAAAAATTGAGATTTTTTTGCATGAAAATCAAGATTTTGGGGCACGTAAATCAAGAGAGTTAAGATTCTAGACTAAACAAGAAGTGGATCAACTTTTGAAAGTCAATATTTTTGATTCACCACAAGGGTGAAGAGCATACTCTCCTATTCCAATTGTTTCACCCAAACACACCAAGAAGCTTCAATTATCCCCTTGCTTTCAAAATCAAAAGATAAGTCAAGATTTATGATTCACCACAATGGTGAAGAGCATACTCTCCTATCACCAAAGAATCCCAATTGCAAGTTTTAATGTGCCTACAAAAATGAAACAACTAGTAGATGCCACACATGGAATAAATGAAAAAAGCAAACAAGTTTGGGTTTTTATGCTTTGGGCAGCCCTGTAAACAATCATTAGTAGCCCTTGTTCATTTTAATCTTTGACATGCATTCTTTTTAAGGTGATTAAGAAAATATCTCAAGGTAACAACCTACAAATACAATCATTAGCCCCACAAATTAGTTGAGTGATAGGACATACTATATAGGAGCGATAGAGTTTAGTACTATAGTGTGACATTTATACCAGAAAAGTATCACACTACAATTATAACAAACGTTGTACAAAACTAGCAAAATATTGCCCAAAAGTTACAATAGTAAAAAAAAGAAAAGTGCAAATAACATGTAGAAACTTTAACAAAAACAACAAGATAAAGGAAAAAACCAAGTGTTCTACCCCATGGTGGGTGCCAAAAATGTACACTAAGAAAGTGTCACACTATAAACTATTCTATCCAAGTGATTCCATGAGTTCAAAATGCTTGGATGCTAGCTTAGAGCTCCCTATCCACAGAGTGCAAGAGAGTATGATTCAAATACAGGGCTCTAAGTTGAGCCTTAGGAATGCTCTTCTTGCTAGTAAACCATGCAATGGGAGGTTCTCTTAGAGACAAGATGCAAGAGTGCAAATGTCTACAAAGGATGCCTCAATAATGCAATGCAAATGTGAAGCAAACTAATATGAAATGCAAAGTGCAACTATGCTAAGCAAGGATGAGAGTGTTACCACCAAACTAGTTAAGCTATGTGCGATAAATCATTGAAAAAGAAAAACTAAACTAACATGCAACATGATATTAAGATAGAATGTGATGGAAAAAGAGAATGAAGACAAGAAAATGGAAGTTCTCCAGAAAGCTCCAAAGAAACCTATAAGAAAACCTGCAACATAACAGTAATCAAAAGATGGATGGATCCTTTGAGGGGGAAAGCTCTCTCTCTTTTAAAGTCGTACAAATGGTAGAGATCAAGGTCAAGATGATGGAAGATAAACATGGAGTTTGAAAATAGGAGTGACCCATGTGCACAAGTAAGTCAACCAATAAAATAGGAGTTGACTTCTCATAGAAGATAAAAGTCACAAAACCTTTTCTTTTAATTTGAAAAATAGAAAAAAGACTTTATATGTGCACTTTAAGTGGGTTAGAAGAATAGGGTCTTTTATTTAATTAAATGGGACATGTTCTTTTAATCAAATAATGAACTTAGGATAGCATAGTCAAACTATAGGTTATAATCAAATTAACTAATTATTAGCTATTTGGTCTAGGTAAATGATTAATTAAATTAGCCAAAATGTTGAGAAGGGGGCTAATAGTCTAGATGACCATTTTTAGGTGATTACATTTGCCCCTCTTTGACTAATGTGTGATCAATCAGGGAACACATTACATTAAAGAAAACATAAGCCAAGTAGGTAACCATAGATAGAGATATCTGATTTCAAAGAACGAAATGCAGAAGGAGATAGAAAATCCTGAATGTACAACCTAATAAAGATAGTACTGAACATTAGGAAAAAGATGATGTTAGAATTCAAGAAGAATGCTAGCACCTAGAAAAGTAGATAGATTGAAAGCAAATGAAAAGATCAAGCATATGCTCCTAAGAAATAGATATCTATATCAAGTGATGACAGAGTATTTATGCCCCCTCAAGATTGAAATTTAAATGAGGTAAGGGGAATGCATAAATGAGCTAGATATGAACATATCAAAATGTAGCAGTATCTAGATAGATGATTAGAACCAAAGAGTGACCATAAGGAAATGATATAATGCCCAGTTTGACAAGAGTTGATTGTGAAGGATGAGGTATGAAAATTAGGTCAAATCAAGTAGAAAGGTGATTTTAGACATGAAAATGTGAATTGAAGAAGATATGAAGTGTAGAAATGATCAAGACATGAAGAAATGAAGATGCCTCAATGATGATTCAAAGATTAGACCTCAAAAGGTCAACTAATTATTCAAAAGAAGTTATAATTTTAAAATGTGATTTTGACTATCAAGATGAACTTGGATTTTGATTTTGATCTCAAAAATGGATCGAAGACATCAAAATTAGCCAGGGGTGCAATTTTTTTAGAATTCTGAGGAGTTTGAAGATTAGGTCAAAATGAGGTTGAAAGTCTATAAAAGGGGTCCAAGTGTCATTTTCAAATTCATTTTGTCTTTTATGAATTTGGAGGAAGAAAATGGCATTAGCAGGCAATCTAACCCACTGACACCATTTCAAGCACAATCGGTTGCACAGCTAACCAGTCCACTACAAGGTGCCAATATTTATCACTTTTTTTTGGAGCTTATTTGACCTTTTTTTGCATGTTTAGAAGTGAAATATAGAATATCATGCGATATTTTAAAAAGTATCACATGGGTACTTTAGAAAATATTGTGCGATACTTCATATTGAAAAATGTATCGCACGGGTAGTCAAAACTTTGTCGTATGGAACATACCTATTTATCACATGAACTAGTGCAAAATGTTGCAAGATAGAAATGTATCACATGGGTATATCAAGAAATATCTCATGACATTTAATCAACATTTTATATCACCTGCATATAGCAGGAAACATCGTACAACCTATTTTGAAGCATTTTTATGTTGAATTGTGTGTGTTGATCATGTTTTTGATGTGTTATTGATCTTTGGATATCTTGTACTATAGATGGTATTTCTTGCACTTCTTATCAAAGCCCCAAAAGTGGTGGGGTTATGAGTTGTAGAGTATCTGACAGATGATTAGACTATCGCCATAACGAGCATGGGCTTGAGATGGGTTACATAGATGCCCCATATACGAGTGAATCATAGATTGTTGACTGCACTTGTTGAGCAATGGCATAGTGAGCATAATGCCTTTCACTTGCTAACTAGAGAGGCCTCGACCACCTTAGAGGATGTGTATCACATCCTCTAAGTACCTTTCCATGATGATCTGGTGAGTTGCATGTTTGATTTCTTTGTTATGCTTTCATGTTATGATATTGATGTGAGGCATACTGATGCCAGGTTTGGCTATATGTCATAGGTGTACTATGATTAGACCTCGACAAAGGGGTGGGCAATGATGTAGAAAATGTTTCACGATGTCACCATCTTAGACTATCATTTGAGTTGGGAGTGACTCATTGATGAGTATGGGGATTATTACCCACTACCATGTTTATTGTGCTCTCTAGTTGCTCATACATTGGTGACGAATATGAGCTAGAAGGGCTTCCCACTAGGATGGGTTTGACTGGTAGCATATTTGATTGCATAGCCTTGTAGGATTTCATGGGGGCAAGCTATTCTTGTAGACATGTATCATGAGCTACATGAGACAATGTA
Organism: Cupressus sempervirens; assembly: GCA_028749045.1. Lineage (NCBI taxonomy): Eukaryota > Viridiplantae > Streptophyta > Pinopsida > Cupressales > Cupressaceae > Cupressus > Cupressus sempervirens. The sequence continues at coordinate 479,013,999 of CM053789.1, read as the reverse complement.
CCATAGGGGTCACTCCTCAACATATAGAGCGGTGTTAGCATAGACCTAGGCATGGGAACACATTTCTGTGATCTGACCATGGGAGTGGAGCCAGTCCTATATTTTTGGATACATAGGATTTGTCCCACAAACCCAAAGTAGGCATGTCACCTATTATAGATGGATTTTTTATGAGTTGAAAAATTTCACATTGCAACCCTATCAAGAGTGCCATAAATGGTTTGATGCCTAGAGCTAAAGTATATGTGATATAGTAGACTATTAGTAGGTAGGCACTCAGAGATCATGGAGAGATTTGTGATTAATTGGGTATGGCATCAATTTGGAGAGCCACAAGTGATCTTAGTAGAGACTACTACTCATGCTCACTCTTGCATAGATGAGACATGAGGATGATTGCCCATGCTAGACTATTAGATGACCATCCAAGAGACAACAACCTTGGTGCAGAATCCTTGAGATTATCACCCAGATGTAGCTAATGCAAGGGCAGATCCAACTTATCTATACGAGATGAAAAGACATCCATTTCCTTGATTTATAGAGCCAGATGCCGTACCCATAATAGGGGGACATGGAGGAGTTGATGTTGGAGGCAGAGGTGGGAGACGAATGGAAGTTAGGGATAGTTCTCAATCTGGGAGGAGATAGACATAGGAAGAGGCCACTAGGGAGGTGGAGGAGGCAGAGGAGGAGGAGGAGGCGGAGAGGCATCCATAAAGATGCAGGAGAGCAGAGCAGGTAGAGGCATAGGTCGATAAGCCAGCTAGGGGAGATGATGACTATGATGTGAGGATCCAGACCTTAGAGGCAGAGCTATAGGTAGCCCAAGTCACTATTGTAGTATGGGATCAATAGCTTATGGATGAGCGTAGGGAGTGAGATGTTCCTAGGTGAGAGATGTCGCATCATGGTGCATGTGTCACATACTATTATGCCACATATAGAGGTGTAGTGCCACCAGGGTAGGGATTTCTCAACTATTTAGAGTAGGCTGGTAGATTAGAGGGTGTGGTACAACCACCGAATAGGAGACAGGTTCCACCATCAGGGCCACCACTTGCTATAGAGGGTGCGAGTCAACCTTAGGTCTAGGCTGGCTATTTTGACAATGTTGAGTGTACTCCATGTATTTTGAAATGAATATCCATATTTTGGATCTCACATTTGTATATGTATTGTGACACATTGATATATATGAGATACTAGATTTGATTAACAGATTTGTGTACTTGTTTTACTTTGATGGATGTTTCAACGTTTTAAGTTTTCATGGGATGTTTCAGTTTCTTGCTCATCTACACATTGCTTTTATGCTTATATGGATATGCTCATGTATGATGTTTAGCTCTCATGTATATGATATAGACTTATATTTTTGAAACATGTAACACTTGTATAGATTGAATGTGATTTTTAGATTAACCCCTTGTGATGATAGGATAACAAAAAGGTGAAGTGAAAGATAAAGAAGATGAAAAGACATGATCTAGAAGAAAGAAAAGAAAGATATGAAAGTAGTTAGTCGATATGTCTGAGAAAAGATGAAGAGAGAGCTCTCCTCATATGCAAGAATGCAAAATGATTCCAGAGAATGAACCTATAATGTAAGCTAATATGCAAAGTGGTTTACCAACAAGAAGCGCATAACATTTAGACTCCAATTTCATCATTGAGCCTTTATTAAGGACATCATGAGATCATATAACCATCACCAGTATAACTATGATGATATGAATATTATTGATATTAGATAGGAATGTGGAAATATAATCTAAGCATCAAAGACATGTAAGTCAAGATGGCTACTTGATTAGATTCCCTAGGTTTTAAATAGCAAGATTACACCTGTATCAAGGCATAAGTGCCAGGATAACCCCTGAGTGTAGTCTTGTGAAATTAGTTAAGGACGATATGTTTTTAAGTCAAAGTGTCAGATAGGACAAGCATGAATGCTTTAACCACTTATAGACAAACAAAGTATACCCACAAAGATAAAGCAAGAAAATATGTCTCGTGCCCCCAGTCTTCTAGTCAATGACATCCTCAAAAGACTATCAGGGAGGGACCATATAGCAAAGAAATCATCATAGACAACACATAAAGAAAATAAAGATCAATGTAGCTTAGTCATTTAAGTGTTTAAGTGTGTGTGTAAGTCACTTGGCCATTTCTTCAAGACTTGATTCTAATAGTGAGAAATATCATGACATCAAAGATTCTAAACTATCTAAAAAGTGTTGAGAAACACTTTATGTCAAGTTGGGGGGTGGGGTAGTATTGAGAAACACTATTTTGTGAGTTGTCAAAGAAACCCTAATGCATAAGGACACCTCAATAGGCTAAGCAACTATGCTCCTGAGATGAGGAAAATAAACAATCCCAAGGTAGGAAATGTGTTGTGAAGTGGGTGATTGAGATTGATAGACATAGGTGTGAGTAGCACATGTTTCCAGGTTTTCACCACTTGAAATTTTTTTTAGGACTTTCATTTTTTTCATATTTTTGTATTGTTTTTTTAGTTATACATCAAAGTGCCTATTGCTAGGTTTTCACTAAGATGATAATTTTTTTAGGACAATTTTTTATTTTTAGGATTTTTCTAGGATCATAAATATGTACAGGATAGCTGAGTTGCGAGCCTCTAAGCATAAAATTTCTTCAAATGTAGGACATTGATAGGCTCTACAAGTTCTTCCCCTTTAGGAGTAGACATTTGATAAGAACTAGGCCCAAATACTACTATGATAATGTATGGGCCTAACCAATTAGATTCAAACTTTCCCTTCTCTCTATGCTGCTGATTTTTTGGATTCTCTCTAAGCACAAGTTTACCTACTTGAAACTCATGTGGGTGAACTTTCTTGTTATACTGAGTAGACATGCACTTCTGATAAGCCCTTATATGATCAAAAGTAGCCTTGTGGAATTTTTCAAGAGTCTCTAGTTCCTGTACTCACATAGCTCTATGGTATTCATCAGTTATTAATATATGTAAGGAGACTTGCATGGAGGAGATCTCAACTTCTAATGGGAGGATGCTCTTAGAGTTAGAGACTAGAGAGAAGGGTGTGGTCCTTGTAGAAGTATGAATGGTATTTATATAGGTCCAAAGTGATGGATTTATCTATAGGTTCCAATATTTCCCTAACTTGTGAACCATGCAGTGTAAGATCTTCAACAATGTTTTGTTAAAGGCCTTAGCTTGGCTATTCCCTTGAGGCTAGTAGATAGAGGACCAATGTTGCTTGATTAAAAATTTCTTGCATAGTTGTTTGAGGTCATTTTTCTTGAATTGTACTCCATTATTAGTAATAATAGAGGAAGGAATACCATAACAACAAATGATGTGGTTCAGTATAAATAGGGCAACATGTTTGCCTATAGCAACAAATAGTAGCACAACTTCAACCCATTTGGTGAAATACTCAATTGTTGTAATGATGAACTTGTGACCACTAGATGAGCTTGGATGAATTTTGCTAACCAAGTCAAAGGCCTAGTATTGAAATGGCCAATATGTCATAGAGGGAATCAACTTGCATCCACGAGCATGAATTAAGTTGCCATGAAGTTGACATTTCTAATAGGACTTGACATAATGAAAGACATTAGCTTGCATGGTTGACCAGTAATAACCTACCCTAAGCAATTTTTGAGAAAGTGTAGGGCCATTAGCACATGCCCCATAAATGTCATCATGGACTTTAGTGAGTGCCTTTTCGAGCTCTTCCAAATCTAAACACCTAAGAAATGTTTTATCTAGACTCTTCCTATACAAATCACTAGAGACAAAAGTGTAATGTGAAGCATTGTAGAGGAGTTGGAATTTTTGGTTGTGCATGAGGGTCTTAGGAATAACTTGATCATGAAGGGAAGAGAAGATAGCCACATAGTGGGAGGAATCATGACCTACAATAGTGTAGATCACCTGGTTATCTGAGGAATCATAGGCAGGATGACGTAGTTTTTCACTAGGAACTCAAATTGTGATTTATGTTCTTGTAGTTGGAGGATAGATGCTAAAGTCGCCATAGCATCAACAAGTTTGTTTTCTACCCTAGGAATTTTCTAGAATGTCAAAAAAGTGAAATAGTTCCTTAGAGTTTCTATCAACTTCTTGTAAGGTATCAACTTGTCATCCTTTGTTTGATATTCATTGTTCACTTGGTTTATAAAAAGTTGAGAATCTTTGTAGATGTGCAATTTAGTGATTCTCCATTCAAGAGCCATTTTGATCCCATTTGTTAATGCCTCATATTGTGCAATGTTTTTTGTGTAAGGGAATAAGTGTTTGTAGGATTTGGAGATCATATAATCATGAGGGGAAATAAACAAGACACCTGCTCCAACACCATCTTGTGTATGAGAACTATCAAAGAAAATTTTCTAAGTTCTCTTAGTGATGTACATAATTGAAGCATCTAGAAATTCAATTTGTAGGGGTTTTGTATCCTCTAGTGGAAAATCAGCCAATTGGTTAGCTATGGCCAACACTTTGATGGCTTTACATTTGACATACTAAATGTCAAATTTTGAAAGAATCATCATCCATTTAGCTAGACAACTAGTAAGTATAGCTTTGCTCAACAAATATTTCAAAGGATCAATTTTAGCAATCAGGTGTATTGTATGTACCAACATGTAATGTTGGAGTTTTTGAGAAACAAAGACTACTACAAGGCATGATTTCTCAATACTGGTGTAGTTAATTTCATAAGCTACCAAAGTTTGACTGATGTAATATATAACCCATTCTTTACCAGTCTCATCACTTTGTGCTAATAATGTTCTTAGAGAACAAGCTATAGCTGAGATGTACAAAATCAAAGGTCTTCCCAGAATGGGTGGCATCAAAATTGGAGGTTTAGCCAAATACCCTTTGATTGGTCTAGACTTTGTTGACACTCATCATTCCAAATATAAAAAGAGCCTTTATGCAAATTCTTGTTAAAAATTTGAGCTTTATCAACCAACTGAGAAATGAATCTTCTAATTGATTGGAGACATTCTTGCAGACTTCTAAGTTGAAAGATATTTCTTGGAGGAGGAATTTCCATGATAGCTTGGACCTTTTTAGGATAAAAAAAAATACCTTTTGTTGATATAATGTAGCCTAGCAATTTTCTTGAAGTGACACCAAAGACACACTTTTTTGGGTTTAGCCTAAGTGTACATTGTTCCATATGGTCCAATATCAGACTAAGGTCTTCAAGATGCGTGTCTTGTTTTCTAGATTTAGCCAACATGTCATCAACACGATCTTCCATATTTTTATGCATCATATTGTGGAAGATGGTAGTCATTTCTCTTTGATAGGTGGAACCAACATTTTTGAGCCAAAAGGGCATGACATTCTAGTAGAAAGTACCCCAAGCACATGTAAAAGCTGTCTTCTCTTGATCAGCTGGAGCAATCTTAATTTAGTTATCCCTAGAAAAGCCATCCATGAGGGAGTACATTTTGTAACCCACCATCATGTCCACTATCATGTCTATGCTTGGTAGTAGAAATTCATATTTGGGGCATGCTTTGTTTAGATCTCTAAATTAGTACAAACTCGAATGGACTTATCATGTTTAGATAGGTACAATGTTGGAAATCCACTCTACATAGTCAATAGCTCTGATAAAGTTTGAACTTAGGAGTTTTTCAAACTCTACTTTGACCAATAGGGTTATATGTGGATGCATCTTTCTTATTTTTTGTTTAACAGATTCTACACCAGCAGAGATAGATAAATGATGAATGATAAGATCTATGTCAAGCCCTGACATATCTGAGTATGTCCATGCAAAATTGATCTTCTTTTCTTGAAAGAAATTGGCAAAATTCTCCTTTTCCTCAGTTGACAATAATTGAGCCACATGGATAATTCTAGGAGATTCCTTTGTCCCCAAGTTGATAGGCTCTGTAGGTTCAATGAGAACCAAAGATCTATCTTGAAAATGGCTTGGTAGATTACCAAGTACCTCATCTGTAGGTGCCCAAAGGAGGTTTTCACTATTAGATACATCTTTTTTTATACCTTTTTAAGGTTTAGATAGCGCCACAATGTGGTTTTCATCATTTGACCATTTGTTTTTTCTTTTAATTATATGCTAAGGTACTTGATATCTGATTCCATCATGTTAATCATGGGTTTTTTGGTGGAAGAAGTGATGGGTTAAATGGCATTTAGGTAACAAGTGATCTCATAGTCAATTTGAAAAGACAACATTTTTGGTCTTTGATTTTGAATCAACCAATCTATGAGATTAGGGTGAATCAATGAGAGTGATGTGGAAGCTTCAAGGTTGTTAATATGAAAAGAGTCATCTTTGGTGACATATGAGGTTCAACCTATAGTGAACGTTACAAAGGAGTCTAGATCAAAAATAGACCTAGAGGGACCAATTTGTTCCACTAAAGTGTGTTGCAAGCCAAACTAGTCTGACCCTATCCTAGACTCTTCAACTACATTTGGTTGGGTTGCAAAGGCATGAATGACATCCAATCCTAGTTCATAAGATGCATTTGAAAAGTTTCCCATTCATACTCATGAGAGCCTATACTCTGATCTCTAGTAATTAGACAAGTAATATTTTGTCTAATCTTTCCCCAGTTCATGTCTTCATGGTCAGATTCATCTTGTTCTAGCTATGAAGAAGTGGAACCTTTAGCATCATTATTGATAGTTAGTGTTTCTTCTCCCCAAAGAAGAGAAGTTAGAGGCATAAAATCCTCATCTTGTAAAGTGGCAGCAACAAAGGAAGGATCATCATCCTTTGATTCACTAGACATGGGTGTGCTTTGATCAAATGTTGGTATTTCATCTTCTAACCCAAAACCCAGGCCAATAGTATCTCAAGTGTCACGACCTTGAGTATGACTTAAAGGTTCAACTTGAGCTTCTTTGTTACTAGTTAAGGACCCATGGCCCTGATGGCCCATGTTTGCAAGAAATTTATATCCTTTTCCATAACATTTAGGAGAAATGGGAGTAGTGACTGTGATTTCCTCCTCATCTTCCTCTTTCCTATAGATCCAATATTTGATGGCTTATTCTTCTTTTTTTGCTTCTAGGCGAATTGACGATTGCACAAAGGTGCCAAAAAGAGTCATTGAAGAAGAAAAAGGCTTATTTTTGGTAGAAGGTTTCCCATAAGACGAAGGGGAAATACGTAAAGCATCAATAGAGTCTAGAGTGTATTTGCCCATACCAAGGCTCATCATTTTCAATTTCTGTTCACACACTGTAAAGGATGGTTTCAGCTCCTGAGAAGAGAAATTATGTGGAACTAGTGTTTCTGCAGTAAATAACATGTTGATAGACATTGAGTTGTCACTGGGGACAACTATTTCAGTACCTTAAAAGGGAACTTGATGCACTAATGGTACATAGAGGGTACTACTTGAATGTCATGAATCCATGGTCGTCCCAACAAAAAATTGTATGCAAGCGATCTATCTAGGACTTGGAAAATGACATCCATCTCAACTAGACAAACTCTGGTTGGAAGCACAATTAGACCCTTGGAAGGTCTTTTGACCTCATCATAGGATTTTATAATGATCTTGCACCTAGGGTCAATGGAAAATTCAAACATGCCTAACTATTGGATCACATTGAATGAAGTGATGTTCAACCATACACCATTGTCTATCAAGACTCGATGAACATGAGTACAAAATATTTTGACTTTGACATGGAGAGCAAGGTAATGTGGATGACTGAGAGCTTGGTCATCTTCTCTAGAAAAGGTGAGGCAGTGAAGTGAGGAGATATGGTTCACCATAGCTTGGAATCGTTCTGCATCAATATCCGTGGGAATGTTAGTAGAATGTAAAGTTTTTTTGAGGATATAAATTGTGTAAAGGGAATAATTATAACAACTCAAAAATGGAAATTTGAGCTAGGCTACATTACATTTGGCTAACAAAGTCATAGTTGGAGATCCTAGAGGTAGCTAGTTGTTTAGAAGATGAAGCATTCTTAGGATCATGAGTAACTTTTAGGACTACTTTAGATTGCCCCCTAGTGACAATGTTGAATGGTTCACTCTATGAAGAGGAAGATTTGGCCAATTAGAGTACTACCTTAGGTCTAGCATCATTATGATATTGGGTAGCATTTCACATTTTTAGGATAATTTTGGGTGTTTCATTCTCAGGTTGATTTTCATCATTAGAACTCACCATGCATAGAGACTCAACAAGTTCAAGCATACCTATAACATTGTCCATGTTAGCATAAGCATAGCCGTTCTTGGCACCATGATTCTTCTTAGCAGCTTTGGAGGTTTCACCTTTCTCATATTTGGGCAAGAGTTGTTTAAAAGCTTTGAGGTCAGAATTTCTAATGAGGCCATCTGTGACAACTTTACTAGCCTCAATGAGATCTTGGATAACATATTTAAGCTTAAAATAGTTTTTAATTTTGTGACCTTTGCTTCTGTGATAACCATGAATATGATCTTCTTGCCACCAAGGGGGTCTAATAGGTGGGTCATAGGGACAAGAATTATCTAGTAGTGTAACCATCTTGTTTCCAATCAAGGTTTTTAAGACCACTTCATAAGGCTCCACCATTGGTGTATAAACACATCATTTTTTGGTAAATTTAGAGCTCTTGCCAGATGTTTTTGGTTTCGAACCTTCTTGTTGTTTTGTAGCATAGATGGCATTATAAAGGTTAAACATAGGTTCCTTGGTCTTAAGAGTGTCCACTACTCTGTCATTGACAATATACTTGTTTTTATTCCAAGGTTTGCCTTTATCTTTGCCATTTCCATTGTTATTTTTGTTTTTATTCACAACAATGTCACCCTTTTTGATAGAAACATCCTCAATGTGACATGCACTCTCAACCATTGCGTTAAAGGATGTGAAAAAATATTTTCTTAAGTCAAAGTATAGCTTAGGTACAAGCATGTTGACAAAAATGTCAATTTTCTTAGCTTCATGAACTTGCCAAGGGTACCTAGAGTATAGGGATCTCCATCATTGAAGGTATGCTGCAAAAAGTTGTCCCTATTATTATTTAATTTGGCATAAGTCCAACATAGTTATGGGATATTGGATGTTGTAAGAGTATTTTTGGATAAAGCATTGTGCAAGATCATCAAATGTTTTTAGAGGGGGAGTCAATTTTGTGAACCACTCCATAACTTTCCCTCTTAGACTTCTAGGAAACAAACACATAAGATAGGAGTCTTCATGCATAAAATCCATACTAACAGCATAGAAATGTCTCACATGATCATGAGGGTCACCATTTCCATCGTATTTGTCATACTAAGGAACCTCTATATCCTTAGAAAATTAAGGCATGTATAAATTGCTATCAAATGGAAGAGTAGATATTGATTCAATAAATAAAGTTTTATGTTGGTCTTTGGGAATTTGCAATTGTGCAAGTTGTTTCCTTAGTTCTTGCATTTCTTCTCTCAAGATTTCAGCCCTAGTAGGCTCTCATTTTTTATTATTTTTTGCACATCAAAATCTTGGGGCAATTTCCATCCTTCCATTATCATATACTAGAAGTATTGATCCCCATTTTGCTCTAAAGATTTTATCATTAGTTTTTGAGTGAGCTCATCTTGTTGAAATCTTACAACATCTTCACTAGTGATCTCATCCTTGCTTTCAAGATGTGATTGTGATTTTTTGGGTGATGATGGACATGCTCTTGTGTTGACCCTAGGAGTCCTTGGAGGTGTGTGATTTCCATTGTTACCACCGATGGGAATTTGGTCAAAAGGATTATGATAATAGTCTCATCCAGTTTTCTCATTGTGTGTATGAAGGTTAGCTTTAGCTTGTTGATTCACTCTTTCCCTAGCACAAATAATTTCCAAAAGTATTTCATTTTCACATGTTTACTCTTCTATGCAACATTGGATTTCATCAGGATGCATGTTGGTCAAATTTTTTTCACCTGTGGGTGTGTCAAAGGGTATTCCAAATGGGTTCTCAAAACTACAAAGTATTTTGTGTCAGATGTTGGCTATTTGTGTTTCACTAGAATCAAGGTCTTTCACACAAGGTTGTTTGCAAGGACACCTAGGTGGAGTTTCTAACTATGTGAAAAGGAAAGGGGAATGACTACTGTTACCAACTTGGAACCTAGTTGTGACTGACATGTAAGGATGTGTCTTTGCTTAATAGGATGAGAGAAGTATTTTAGATTTGAAGCTCTTACAATCAAGAAAAATCACTTGTCAAGGTTGAATAGATGGCTTGCCAAAGGTGCTCAAGAATTTACAACACTAGTGATTCAAGTTGAGTGAGCAAGCAAGAAGCTCAATAGTGAATAAATAGCATAGAAGGATGATTGGATTTTGACAAGTGATCATTAATGAGATTTTGAGACTTACATTTGATAGACTAAACCCATATTTTCAACTTGGGAAAACAACCTAATATACAGATTTGTGACCGGGACTAGGAAGGACTGAAGCAACAAGACCCTAGATCAGATAAAGCAAGATACAAACTTTGTTTTGATAGAAAAAAATTTAGGCAATAGTCTTTTAGAACCCAGGTGATAATAAGACAACGTAATATAATGTATGACATAGTTTGTAATACTTGAGCAACACTTTTCTCTTGAGTGATAATTCACACAAGGTGGGACAGATTTTAGTATAGTAGGGTGATAAAATCTATAACAATAGGGTGACACAATTTTTGAAAAATTATCACATGATATTTCTCTAGAGAATGTGTGATAAAGTGCTAGTTTTGTGTAAAAAGACAAGTTTTGACTCCAATTTATTGTGTTTCGATTTGATAGTCACATAGTTTTCAGACCAGACATTTTCAGATTTTAGTTTGTGTTGAGTAACAATAGGGTTTGCAAATAGTAGGGGTCCTTAACATGTCTCAAACAATTGAACAAGGGTCAAAACAACCTTGCCAATACATATTTGTGATATCAGAACAACCTTCCTACCAAATTTATCGAGATGTTTTATTTGTAATAATGTTTACACAGGTCGACGTATTCAAAAATATTAGCCAAGCAATCTACCTTAGGGTCATGGTTCATTACTCAACAACTTGGCCCTCGCCAAGTGCTCCTTCACCTCACACCAAGTGGTTGCCCATAAGAGATATTATCTTTGTCATGGAAGTGCCATAAGTACAACCAAGGGAACACATATGGTGAGTGTAAAATCTTGGGGTGATCCAGGTAATCCTCTAGGATCGATCCTTTCACCAAGAAGTTAAGCAGAAAAATAGGGTAGCTACTAACTTAGAGTGTTTAGAAAGAGATTTTGTTCATAATTTTCCTCTTGTACCTAATTAAGGGACACCCCACCTTGCAATGTGTAATAGACATCACAATCATAAGAGCACCTTAAGCGTTCTTGCCTAGTGATATCCTCATGGTCGCAATCCCACAAGCAATCACACTAAGTGAAGAAAAATAATATGTCTACCAAGGTTTTGTATCCTCGATAACCTTGAGTTTATAGTGGCTTCGAATAGTCGGGTTCACTTGTCCCCACTTGGGTCATTACTCTTGGTTGTCCAAGAGTAGGCCCTCTAAAGGATTCTAGACTAAACAAGAAGTGGATCAACTTTTGAAAGTCAAGATTTATGATTCATCACAAGGGTGAAGAGCATACTCTCCTATTCTAATCATTTCCCCCAAACACACCTAGAAGCTTCAATTATCCCCTTTCTCTCAAAATCCAAAGGCAAGTCAAGATTTTTGATTCACCACAAGGGTGAAAAGCATACTCTCCTATCACCAAAGAACCCCAATCACAAGTTTTAATGTGCCTATGAAAATGAAACAACTAGTAAATGTCACACATGGAATAAAAGAAAAGAGCAAGCAAGTTTGGATTTTTATGTTTTGGCAGACTTGCAAACAATTATTAGTAGCCCTTGTACATTTTAAGCTTTGACATGCATTCTTTTAAAGGCGATTAAGGAAACATCTCAAGGTAACAACCTACAAACACAACTGTTAGCCCACAAGTTAGCTTCAAATTAGCATGTAATATAAAAATAGACCTCTGTAAAACCACTATAGACTTGTAAAAAACCAACAAACAACAAGTACAATTGAGAAATTGATCCAATTACTCAATCAGCAAGCAAGTTCAGACTAAGCGACAATTTTTATTGGAAGTATGTTATATAATATTTCTCAATATACACCTGCAATAGATTTCTTCTGTGTGATATTCCTGCGTAAGCCAAGCAATAGAACATGCTATAGAGGAGTGATAATGTTTAGTATTTTCGTGTGACACTTTTACCAAAAAAGTATCGCACTACAGTCATAATAAATGTCATACAAAATTGGCAAAATATCACCCAAAAGTTATAGTTGTAAAAGAAAAGAAAAGTGTAAACAATATGCAGAAAATGTAACAAAAATAATGAGATAAAGGAAAAAACCAAGTGTTCTACCCCATGGTGGATGCCAAATATGTACACTACGAAAGTGTCGCACTTTAAACCATCCTATCCAAGTGATTCCATGAGTTCAGAATGCTTGGATGCCAACTTAAAGCTCCCTATCCATGGAGTGCAAGAGAGTATGATTCAAATACAAGGGTTCTCAGCTGAGCCTCAAGAATGCTCTTCTTGCTAGTAAACCATGCAATGGGAGGTTCTCTTAGAGACGAGATGCAAGAGTGCAAATGTCTACAAAGGATGCCTCAATAATGTAATGCAAACATGTAACAAACTATATGAAATGCAAAGTGCAACTATGCTAAGCAAGGATGAGAGTGTTACCACCAACCTAGTTAAGCTATGTGGGATAAATCATTGCAAAAGAGAAACTAAACTAACATGCAACATGATATTAAGCTAGAATGTGATGGAAGGAGAGAATGAAGACAAGAAAATGGAAGTTCTTGACAAAGCTCCAGAGAAACCTATTAGAAAACCTACAGTATAGTAGTATTCAAAAGATAGATGGATTCTTTGAGGGGGAAAGCTCTCTCTCTTTTAAAGTCATATAGATGGTAGAGATGAAGGTCAAGATGATGGAATATCAATGGTAGAGTTTGAAAATAGGAGTGATCCATGTGCACAAGCAAGTCAACCAATAAAATAGGAGTTGACTTTTCATATAAGACAAAAGTCACAAAGCCTTTTCAATTATTTGAAAAATAGAAAAAGGACTTTATATGTGCACTTTAAGTGGGTTAGATGAATGGGATCTTTTATTTAATTAAAAAAGGACATGTTCTTTTAATTAAATAATGAACTTAGGATAGCATAGTCAAACTATAGGTTATAATCAAATTAATTCATTATTAGCAATTTGGTCTAGGTAAATGATTAATTAAATTAGCCAAAATACTGAGAAGGGGGCTAATAGTCTAGGTGACCATTTTTAGGTGATTACTATTTGTACTTCTTTTGCACTCTTGATGTTCTTGGTGCTTCTTTCTATAGGAGATACTACATTCAATTTTAGTGTTCATGTCTTACCTCTCATCATTATAGGGGGATTATGTTGGTTCTATTACTTTCTTGGTTCGATGGAGTGAACTATGTATTAAGTATTTGATCCTATGTACTAAGCAATTACAGTGGTTGGATACCTATGCATTTCGGTGAGATGGATCATTTACCATATAGACATTCTTTCATTCTTATTTTTGGAGGCCATGGAGATACCTTCCATATTTTATTGATCAACTCTTCAGACTTAGTCTTCTCTATTTGGTCATGTTCTATATAATGGAGGTTCTTCAAATCAATAGTTTGGCAATGTTTGCAACTTCATGCTTCAGTGGTGTTCTTCATTATCATCCTTTTGTTCCTATCTTATGGAACATTCTCTCCATCTCTTTTTGGAGTAGGATTTTTCCCATGTGGTTTTCTCTATTTCTCCTCTTTATAGAGAATTGGTTGTGCTTGGGTACCTCATCAGGCTTTGTTGCTAGGACCCAATTTTATTTCAGTAGTAGTTTCTAGGTTCTTAGCTACTCCCTAAGTTTATCTTAAGTGGGGGTGTTAGAGTAATAAAGTATTTTCTTATTAATTAAAGTGTATTGATTATATTATTAAGTCACTTATTATCTCTAGTTTACTTAAGCTAAACTTTAGGCATATAATAATTAATGAATTCTTTTATTAATTATTATCATGCAACCTAGGTTAGATTCCTACTAGGGTTTTGATCTCTTTGTAATTTATTCATTCACTTTTGATAATAGAAATCTCTCTTTTTTCTCATCAAGAATGTCTTATCTATAGATTTGGGATTTCTAGCCTCCATAACTTTTGCTTCTCTCTTTCTGTGAAAGGTGTTTGCATTCAGATGATTCTTGGGAGCTATGGGGTTGATCTTTCATCAACTTCAACAAGGATTTCCCTTGTTAACAAAATATGGTTTTATGAGTTTATTTGTGATATGATCTTTGTTATTATTTAGTTTTTTCTTTATGCAAGGTTTTGGTATAATTACAGAAATCCAAAGTTGGGAAAAAAGTGTTGGAATACTGATTAACCCCCTACTCAATATTCCTTATTTCTAATAATTGGCATAAGATCTTAGTTACTTAGAATAAGCCTAATAGCTTGAGGGAGATCATAATGGATTTATTAGATATTTGAAGGAACTATGAATTTTCTGTTGATAAATTAGACCAAGATAATGATGAGAAGGAAGGATTGAAAATTAAGCTCAAGGATGCACAAGATTATATCAAGAAGATGAAAGATCATATTGATACATCATAGAATAAAAGGAAGATCTAATCAATTAAACAAGGATTCAAATTTGGTTACTAAATTAAAGAAGGAGAATCAAGTTCTTAAGTATGAACTTGAAGTCACATCATTAAAGTTGATTAATATATTAGATGAGAACAAACTAGAAGCATATATGAAAGATGAGATTACTAAATTAAACTCTCAACATGCCTAGGTCAAATAAGAACCTAGTAATTGAAAACTTAAATACAAGGAACTTTAGGAATAAAAAATCATTATGAAAGGTGAATTGTTATTGTGTGGAGCCTAATTAGACTTGGAGGTTAATTCCTCCCTACTTCATTTAGTGTGATTTCCCATTAGATTATTCTACAAGGGTTGGGGGGCAGTGCCCCAAGACAAGGTTAAGGGGCAGAACTCCTTGTGGGATCTGGGGAAACTAACTTTATTATTATAAAAGGCGTTGGATGCTATTTTCTATTGAATGACTTACTATAGCCCTAATTTTGTAAGTAACAAAAAGCTTGTATAAAACGGCTTAGTATTAGGGATTTCATTATGTATGATGATAATATAGCTTCTTGTAGTGGTATTGATCTTTAAGGGATTACAAATCCTAATCAGGCTGAAATCACTAGATAATAAGATTATTAGACTACTTGTTTGGTGGATGTAGCCTAGGGATTGGTTGAACCACATTAAATCTTTGTGTCTTTTTTTTCTCTTATGTACAATTTATCATTTTCTAACATTAGTTATATTTGCATGTAATTTTTATTTATGTTGCATTAATCCTAACAAGTGGTGTCATAGCAAGGTTATTTTTAATTATTCTTTGTAGGAAGGTCTCATGGTTGAGTAGTAGTATTACAGTTGAGTGAGAGAAATGGAAGACAAGGGTAAGATGAAGGTTAAAAAGTTTAATGGGTAGAATTTTTAGTTGTGGAAAATGAAAATGGAGGATTATATGGATTATCTTTATCAAAAGGATTTATGGTGGCCATTGTAAGGAAAATTCAAGAAATTGGCAACTATAACAAATGAGGACCTAGATATTTTGGATAGAAAGACAAAGACACTTGGAAGTATTCACTTATGTATGGAATGATCGATGAAATTTAATTTTATGAAAGTAATGATAACTAAAGAGTTAATGCAAACCCTAGGAAAGTTGTACGAAAAACCCTCCTCTTCAAACAAGGTATTTCTCATGAAGCATATATTCAATATGAAGATGAAAGAAGGTGGATATGTTGTGATCATTTAAATGAGTTGAATATAGTCAATAGTCAGTTATCTTCTATATATATCAATTTTGATGAAGAAATTAGGATTTTCTTGATTTTATATTCTTTGCGTGAAAGTTGGAATTACTTGGTAATGGTTGTGAGTAATTATGTTTTTGGATCTAATACCCTAAAATTTAATGATGTGATTGGTGTTATTTTGAGAGAGGAAAATAGAAGAAAAAGCTCAAGTGGATCTACATTAGGAAGTGTTTTGAACAAACAAAGAAGAGGCAAAACAAATGAAAAAGTATATAATTATGGAAATCTTGGGAAATCAAGAAAGAAATTAGAGAGGAAAAGTTCTCAATCAAGAGGACCAAGAGATTGCTAGTACTATGGGAAACCAGGGTGTAAGAAGAAAGATTTTTGGACTCAAAGAATAATAAATGAGACAAATGAGAAGGAAACAAGGAGGCAAATGTGGTAAGTAATAAATACAAAGAGGATGGTTTGCTTCTTTCTTGAGGAAGTGTTGATGATTCATGGGTTTTAGATTTGGAGGCTTCATTTTATGGTACTCCCCATATAGGCTATTTTCTTGATTATCTTGAAGGGGATTTTGGGCTTATTTATTTGGGAGATAACGAACCTTGTTAGATTGTAGAGAAGGGGAAATTTAGATTAAGTTGCAAAATGGAAATCATTGGCTACTACATGAGGTAAGACATGTTCCAAGGCTAAATAGAAATTTAATTTTAGCAAGGCAACTAGGTGATGAGGGTTGTAGAGTTACTTTTAATGAAAACAAATGGAAGGTTTTAAAAAGGTTCCTTATTAGTAGAAAAATGTTTGAAATTAGGCATCTTATATATTTTCTCATGTCATATTATTTCTTCTACTTTAATTATTTCAAAGAAACATGAATGTTAAGAAATAATCGTTATAGTTGAGCAAGGTTAACAAATAATTGATGTAGATTCTGAAATAACACTATGGCATAATAGACTTGAGCAAATGAGTGAGAAAGGTATGAAATTAATTCATTTAAAGATATTTTTTCTAGGTCTGAAATGTGTCAATATGGATTTTTGTAAAATTTGCGTCTATGGAAAATAAAAGAGAGTAAGTTTTATGAAGAGTGGGAAGGAAAAAAAAGAAAAAGAAATTATAGCTTGTACATACATATGTATAGGGAACAACTCAAGTATCTTCCCTTGGTGAATCTCATTATTATACTACATTTATTGTAGAAAAGTATGGATTTATTTTCTTAGACAAAAATCTGATGTATTTGTAACTTTTAAGAAATTGAAATGTTTGGTTGAAAATGAGACTGGTAAAAGGATAAAATATCTCATATCTGATAATGGTGGTGAGTATTCTAGTAATGAATTTGAATATTATTATTTCTCTAATGGTATTTATAGACTAAAAACTATTCCAAGGACTCCACAAGAAAATAGAATGGTTGAACGCACGAACATGACAATAATGGGCATGCAAGGAGTATGAGGTTTCATGTTGGTGTTAGTGTAGTTTTTTATTTTTTCCTATTTTGCTAGGTTTTTCCTACACTTTTAATAATCTCACTTAGGTTAATAAAGCATGTCTTATTAGGTGAATGGTTGTGAGGTGTCACCTTCCTACATGTGAGCATCCATTAGCTATCTTGGGAAGATACTTTGCTATCTTTAGTCCGATAGATGGTTGCTCCTCATTGGTTGGTGTTGCCACCTCCTCCCTCTTCCTAGCCTATATAAGCATGCTACCTGGCTTGTATTTGTATCTCTTATTTTTGCATCCTCTTAATGCTATTTTGCTTTCAGCATTTGCATTACTCTCTTGGAGACTAACTCTATGATGCTATTTTGATTTTGTATCATTTGCATTCATAGTTTAGATATTTACTCTTTGCACTAGTTTTCTAGGTTATTAATCTTTTCAGATTCTAACATGGTATCAGAGCTTTTCTATGTGCAAGAGTAGATTTTAGTTTCCTTATTTGAGAGATTCGGGGGGGGGGGGGGGGGGGGGGGGGGGGGCAAATAAACTTTATTCTAATTTTTTGAAAAATGAAGTATGCTCTTCTCTTGCATCTTTGGATGATCTTGAGAATCAGAAAAGTTTTGACAAAAACAGTTTTTCTCTGGGGTTTCAATCTCAAATCTGACAACCAACTTGCATATTTGGAGTTTTCAATCAGTTTTGCAGGTTCCAGCATGCCATTGATGGACTTGAGAAGCTGATCCAGCATTTGCATGTCAAATTTTGGTTGCTGGGGTCGTTTTCTGATTTTTGAAGCCATTTTTTTCTGTTAAAGGCGTCTGATTTACACTACAGCAACATCTTCTGTTCATCAGCAAGAAAAATGCTTTCTGGGTTTTGTTCACAGCCTCGAAAAACCATCTGGGTATCTTTTAGATTTTGCATGCAAGCTGTATATTTTTCATAATCGAGCATGCAAAGCTACAGCCATACTCCTCTCCGTTGGCAGCCGCAGATTTGAATGCAGTTTTCAAATGTCTCGTTCTTGCTCATACGGACTCCGATTTTGATGATTCTTGTTATAAACTTGGCTATTTTTTTGTGCTCTATCCACTATTGAAGTTATTTTTTGATTTTCATGCATGAATTCTTCAGAAATTGCAGATTCTCAGCCGTGACTATGCACAGTTCTTGTTTTGGAAACTTCGGAGGATCATAACTTTCTCATACGACCTCATATCGAGGCGATTCTTTTTTTGAAAGTGCATGATTTTTCAAGTAGATCACAGTGGTGCTATTCGTTTCCTTGATTATTGTGCCCAAGTTTCACTTTTAACATATGCTCTTCATGAGGGTTTGTAATGCATTGAAATCAAGACCTACTTGTGGTTTTTTGGCCATAACTTTTGCATATGGAGGTATTTTTCTGATCCAAAAGAAGCGTCGAAAAGCTGGTTCTGAGACAGAGATACTGGTATAGGTTTTTTTGAGTTTTGATATAGTTTGGTTGCCTATTATGGCAATCAAAGTCAGATATTCTATTTTGCACTCTGGGAGGCATATCTTGAGCTTCCGATCTCCACTTTTGGACTTCTTTATATCATTGGAAAGCTCTTTTTGTGCTCTTTCCAGTGATGTTGGTTGTTGTTCCAGATTCTGTTCCAGACACATCCTATTCAGTCTTTTGCATTTTAGCATTCTGGTGGATATTCTGTTTGTTTCAGGTCCGAAGATCAATTTTGTTGCTTCAGTTGCTTCATTTTGGGCTTTACCTTCTGTTGTTTCAGCCTTATGTTTTTTTTGATCATTGTTGATATTCACTGTAAGCATCTTTATGCAACGCACTGAGATAAAGTGCCACTCTTGCGATTCGGGATCCTTTTCATCATTGTGATTCGTTGTACTCGCACTATTATATAAAGTGCCATGGGGGGGATAGTTGTTTGCCGCTTATAGGCTCTCTTTCTCTAATTCCTCATGCAGTGTCGACGACACATGCCTTTATTTGTGTTTGTACCTCACTCTCGATGAGTTTGGCTCCTGTGTTGTAGGAGATTTTTTGGCCCATCTTTTTAGCTGCCTGTCACCTCACCTACCTTAAGGGGAGGTTATATTGTTGTTCTATGCTTCTTTGGTTGATGGTTCGTGCCTTCTATTTCCATGGAGGTTCCTTTGGTTGATGGTTCGTGCCTTCTATTTCCATCGAGGTTCCTTTGGTTGATGGTTCGTGCCTTCTATTTCCATGGAGGTTCCTTTGGTTGATGGTTCGTGCCTTCTATTTCCATGGGGGTTCTACAGATCAGCATTTTGACAGAGTTTTGCGGTTCTTCATGCTTCAGTGATGCTGCTTCTTCATGATCACTCCTTGTTCCTATTTTAGGGGACAATTTCCCTAGCGGGAGACTTCTTCAGTTCTTCACTAGGTTCTTACCTCTTTTTGGGGGAGGGTTTTTCCCTTGTGGTTTTCTCTCTTTCCCCGCTTTCAGAGGTTGCATCTTCTTGCATTGTACTTGGGTACCTAACATGGCCTCGTTGCCGGGACCCATTTCTACATCCACCTAAGCTTTGCTTATGGGGGGGTGTTAGTGTAGTTTTTTTATTTTTTCCTATTTTGCTAGGTTTTTCCTACACTTTTAATAATCTCACTTAGGTTAATAAAGCATGTCTTATTAGGTGAATGGTTGTTAGGTGTCCATTAGCTATCTTGGGAAGATACTTTGCTATCTTTAGTCCGATAGATGGTTGCTCCTCATTGGTTTGTGTTGCCACCTCCTCCCTCTTCCTAGCCTATATAAGCATGCTACCTGGCTTGTATTTGTATCTCTTATTTTTGCATCCTCTTAATGCTATTTTTCTTCCAGCATTTGCATTACTCTCTTGGAGACTAACTCTATGATGCTATTTTGATTTTGTATCATTTGCATTCATAGTTTAGATATTTACTCTTTGCACTAGTTTTCTGGGTTATTAATCTTTTCAGATTCTAACAGTTGGGATTCCCTTAAACATGTGAGAAGAGTCTATCAATACCATTTTATAAAAGTCCCTACACTCCTTTGGGCTATTGTATTCTAGAGGAAGAATGGACAACTAGTTAGAAGGTGAGTTATTCTTTTCTTAAAACCTTTGATTGTGAAGCATTTGCAAATATAGATTCTAAAAATAGAACCAAGAAAGAAGCTAAGTAAAATAAATGTGTATTGTTTTGATATGACATTGATGAATTTGATTATAGGATCTAGGATTTTTAAAATCATAAAATTAAGAAGTAGGGATGTCATATTTGATGAGAAAGAGTTGTATAAAGATCTATTGTAGGAGTATGAGAAGAAAGAAAATGATTATGTAGTGCTAGATGACACTCAAAATGATGATGTTCCAATAGTCCCTCATGCTTCATAATAACAAATACCGCAAATCAAAGTGGATGTTACATGGTCAACAAGGCTTGGTAGACCTTTAGGATGATTTTCTCCATCTTTGTATTCTATTTTATTAACAGATTCTAGTGAATGCAAATGTTATGATGAAGTTGTGTAGGTGGATACAAATCTTCAGTGGGAGTCTACAATGGTAGATGAAATTGACTCTTTGTAGAAAAATCAAACTTGGGATTTATGTAAGTTACCTATAGGTAAAAGGGATTTACAGAATAAATGGGTTTACATGCTAAAAGGAGAGGATGGAGGTAGGAAAAGATTTAAATATAGGTTAGTTGTAAAAGGATTTGAATAGAAAAAGGGCATTGATTTTGATGTGATATTTTCTCTAGTTGTTAAAATGACTTCTATTCACACTATTTTAATTATTGTGACAACTAAAGATTTGCATTTAGAGTAGCTTTATGTTAAAATAACTTATCTTCATAGTGGTTTAGATGAAGAAATACATACAACACAACCATAGGGATTTGAGGTCAAAGGTAAGGAAAATTTAGTGTGTAAATTGAAAAGAAGTATATATGGCTTGAAGTAAGCACCCCGATAATGGTATATTAATTTTGGTAGTTTTATGCACAAGCATGGATATACTAGGTTTCATTTATACCATTGTATTTACTTTAAGAGGTTGGGTGATGAAAACTACACAATTCATGTTTATATGTTCATGATATGCTTGTAGATGGGTCTAACATGGATTACATCAAGGAGTAGAAATAATAGCTAGCACATTCATTTTCAATGAATAATTTGGAAGCAGCCAAACAAATCCTTGGTATGAACATTTGTAGAGATAGGAAAAATAGGAAACTGGCTTTATCTTAGGATAATTATATTGAGAAGGTGTTGTAGTGTTCTATATGGAGAATGCCAAAAATATCAACACATACTTTCTCAATCATTTGAAATTGACAAAGGAGATGTGTCTAAAGACACAAGAAGGGGAGGATAAACTATGCAATGTACCTTATGGTTTAGCTATAGGAAGTTTAATGTATGCTATAGTATGCACTAGGATAGATATTTCACATGTAGTTGGAGTTGTTAGCAAGTATATGAGTCATCCTAGAATTGAGCATTATAATGTAGTCAAATGGATTCTTAGATATTTGAAATCAAAATCCAGTAAATGTTTGCATTTTGGGGGCTCTACTACTAATTCACAAGACTATGTTAAATTAGATTTGATAGGGGATCCAGATACCGAGTATAGTACTATAGGATATGTCTTTACTATTGTTGAGACAATAATGAGTTGGATTTCTTGATTATAGAAGGTGAATTCTTTATCCACTATAGAGGTAGAGTATGTTTCTACTATAGAGGTAGCCAAGGAGATGATATGAATTCAATTCTTCATAGAATAATTGGGACACCCATAGAGGGATAATTATTTATTTACTAATAGCCAAAGTGTTATTCATCTTGAAAAGAATTCCGTTGGATACAATTTCAATAAGTATGGTCATCAAGTATATGAATGTGGATCCAAGATTGACCAGTCCCCTAATAAATATGAGTTTAAAGGCTATTTTTATACACATAATAATTTTTTACACAAGTAACAAAACTCCAGATCATAGAAGAAGTACAATTTGGTAGCAAACAACAAAGGTAATACAATTAATTAGGATTGAAACATAAGGAATATATGCACTACATGTGGAAGAAATATTCATATTGTAAAAAATTGTATAAGATTTTATTTTGGAGAAAGACTTGGTAATTGGAGGAATACTGGAATGACATGTTATCATTTTCCATTAAGTCAGTCATTTAAGAAAGGATTGCATGTACTGAGCATCCACACCTACATAAGAAGATAATAAGGGCAAGAGAGAATTTAATATTGATGATATTCATGAGAATATGGGTAAGAGTTGGAGACAGAAGACATAAGAGAACTGAACCCTAACTGATACAATTAGTGGCACCTAATATAATGGATTATGTGAATCCACTTCCACCAACTAGATCATACAAGAATGTATGGGAATTGTATTTATATTTTTATATCTTGCATCAGTTCCTTGAATTAATGAATTGAAGTACATATCATCATAATGTAAGATGCAATAGGACAACTCATGGAAGGATGCAATTTAATGAACTCATTGATTCACACCAAGAAGATTAATTAGTAAAAGTAGAGAGTTAACCGAGCATGAGAAGTTGTTGGCATTATCACTATGTCAAATGAGTCAATGAAGGAAGTTTTCCTTGACCAAGTATTGTATAGAAACTAAATAGACTTTGGAAGGTTAGTGTGTGAATTGATGTTGTAGTTAAAAGAATTTATTATGCCCTATATAACACTAAAAGTGACTTTACCTATAAACTAGATTTTGAACTATTTATTTGTTCACCCTATGTTTACAAGTTTATTAAGCCATTTGTGCAAAATTGAGATATTTGTGTGAGTTTTTGAAACTTAAGCTTGAGAAAGTGAATTCAACCAAGATTTTTAGCATACAAAATGAATTAGGCAAAAAGGAGAGCTAGCTGAAAAAACTTTACGAACACCCATCGAACCCTCGTTCTCACATTTAGAGCAATGAAATCAAGTTCAAGAAATTTTAAGGTAACAAAGGTTAGTAAAGTGAAATTGACTCATAGTGAAGATTGTGAACAACCTAAATATGAATTGCATCTTGAAATTATAACTCAAATTGATGAATCTAGAGCATTGTGTTCCATAACTCCAAGGGTTTTATTGGTATGAGATATCCATCTTTTCATGCATTGCAAGATGAGAGAAGTTGTGGATTATGAAATACAACAAACATACAACAAGATTTGTGTTGATAGGAAACTAAAAGAAGAGCATAAATATTTGGAAACTAAAGGTTTGTCTCATGTCTTGTATTTTGAGAAGGTGTTTAAAACCAAATGGATCAAAATTATTTTGAGTCGAATGCATAACAATTCAATATGGCTAGATGAGCCTTTGAAGATCACAAAATAAGATATACATATGGTTAATAGATACCCTCTCATGAACAAGGTCAAGGTGTTGAGGGAAGCACCAAGAATGCAAATTGAAGAGCACATTGGTGTAGCATGGGATGATAGATCCTTGAAGGTTAAAATGATCACCGATCCCAAAATTAGATTTGATACATGTGTAGTTTCATACAAAATTTATCAATCTAGTTGGTCAAGTAGTGTTCCTTGTGGTGTTGTGGATTTGACATACAAGATTTTTAAGAAAGGTTACAAGCTTGACCTCATTGAGCTACTAGTGAAACAAATTGAGGAGAATATAAAAACCATGCAAGTTTCAAAGACTAATACCTAAAAATATGCTTCTCTTTTGGTATGTATATTTTTCTATTTCTAGAAACATTTTTACACTATTGGAAATGTCAACTAGGACATGAATAGACATTTTATTTATCAAATTAATGAATATATTGCAAGTTCGGGTGAAAATTTTGAGAGCATTATGACTTGTTATTTTAATGAATTCAAGGAGAGGATGCATAAGAATTTTACAATGCCTCCACAATTAGTTGAAAAATATCAAGATGATATATGTTTCCTTGTTGAAACTGACACCAAACTGTTAGAATCATCCAAGCTGTTGAATCAAGAGTTTTTTGGTTAGAACCAATTGAGTATGAGGTTGATATAGACCAAGCCATTGAGGATATAAAAGCATTATTGAATGATCCACTGAACAAGAAGAATAAGACCTTTGGTACCTATAAACATGCAAAGAAAATAATCAAACATGACATTATAGCTCCTAGAATTGAGAAGAAAACCCAAAAGATGATTCACAATCTAAAGGGAGCACTTAGCGAAGGAAAGAAGAAGCGAGTGTTAATTCTTACTGAGGGTAAAATTGAAGATATTGAGGAATAAGGGGCTAAAGGAAAAGAACTTGTAGT
The DNA here is from genome assembly GCA_028749045.1 of Cupressus sempervirens. NCBI lineage: Eukaryota > Viridiplantae > Streptophyta > Pinopsida > Cupressales > Cupressaceae > Cupressus > Cupressus sempervirens. The sequence goes on along the minus strand of CM053789.1, from coordinate 478,989,276 downwards.
AGTTGTTCCTGAAGACAAGAAGAGGGAGAGAATGAAACCAACTACATTGCATAGTACACAAGCTACACACTCTAAGAATAAAGCTGTGATAGAGGTCACCCCACCTATGAAGAAAAGAGTTTCTAGGATTATAAAACCTACACAATCACAAGTGAAAATGTATCAAAAGAGGGAGAATGTATGTGCATTGTAAATCCATAAAGTCAAGAGGAGGAGGAGAAAGTTAATCATAGAAGAAGATAGTGATTAAACCTAGTTAGATGACATCAACCAATTCTAAGTGGCTAGAAGTAAAATATTTAAAATTGTTGATGATGTATGTGAATCATTAAGAGATACAAGAGGACTTGGTGCATTTATCTATATTAAGTATGAAACTCTAAATGATGATGACAAGTTGAAGATTGAAGAAGCCTTAATTGATATAATGTACAATTTCAAGTACACCCCACTTGAGATAAGGAATATGATTCTCAATGAGGTGTATAGAAAAATCATTACTGGATGGTGGTATGTACTTATTAATGAGTGCCAAATGAGGGAGAGTGTCCTAGAAATTATAATACCATACTTTCATAAGTCATAGATGATCATGGTAATGAATAATTATTAGAAGAGGCTTCTACAAAAATAAAGAGATTTGAAAATATTAATTGGAAGACCAAGAGAAGTAGATGTAGAAGGGTAGAAGACATGGAGATGGATCTTTAAGATCAAAAGACTCGAGGAGGCAATGTAAGTTGAAGAAACTAGGAATAATCAACATATTGAATTGGATAATAAGGAGGATGAATTTGAAATTTTTTTTATTCAAGAACTTTTGGATGATGTACAAAATATGTTAAAGAACATGGTTAACAATGCTAACAATGTAATTGTTGAAGATCTTACTAGTCAAGATCTAGTAGATGGAGTAGATAAGGATGAAGATATGATGGCTAAAACCAAATATAACATAGAAGAACAACCATTCAACAAGTCATATTGTCTACACATACTAGGATATGCACCTATAATTGAGAAAATAAAGGAATATAAGAGGCCTGAGACACACAATGATCCACAAAATGTAAATACTAATACTAAAGATTCTTTAAATTATTTTCTTATAATTTTTCCAATGGACACAGATATACAAAACGTTGAGCATCAATAACATGATAAGGGTACCAAGAAATTAAATAGAGATGGAAATGATAGTACTACATAGATTGGAGGAGATACAAAAGATAACAAAATAGATGATTCTGCAATAGGCAATAGGCCACAAGGTGGGGGACCTTCTAGTGAAGGAATGATAGGGCAAGGAAAAGTAGCTCAACCCAAGAAAACAACTCAAGGTAAAAATCACAAGGATTCACATAAATAATATGACGGTAAACCTCGTGCCACAAGCTCAAATTGTTTTATAGTTACCACTTGATCAAGGAAATAAGGAAGGAGATAAAAATAAAATTAATGAGTATAAACAGAAAAAAAAGTAGTAGAAGGCTCCAATGCCACCAAATATATCATTGAGAACAATCATAGGAGCATCAAGGGATAAGCTAAGTCCAATCCAGTGACTTTAGATGAAGCTATAGTTAATCCTCATTTGGACCTCCAAATACTTGAACCTAATGCTTTAGCATAATTTGGTGAATTATGCTCCAAGAAGGAAGAGAAATATCAATTGAGGAAAGAAATTAAACACAAACAAGTTTTATCAGATGTTAAAGACATCTTGTTGGAAGTTTTGCATGATACAACTTTGGATGAAAAATACCCCATCATAGAACAAATAATAAAATTGGTTGAAGTGAATGAGCTTGATGTTGATGCACAAGACAAAATAATGGAAAGGTTAGAGAAGAAGTTTGAAAGCAAAGTATTGGAAAAGGTTTCACAAAAAATCACAATTTAGCAAGTGTAACTTTCCACTTTGCTTGCTAAGCTAGAGGCTCCAGTGCAACATGTAATTTCATTATTTAAAAATTTGTGCAATATTCCTCATCTCACCCAGGAGATCAAAGAGAAATTACAAATAATTGGTGAGAACATGAATTCAAGTGTAGATGCATTGGTAGTTGACCCAAGTTCTTATGTTTTTCACTACTCCCTAGAGAAATTCTTTACAAGGGTTTCAACATGAACTATTAGTGGAAGAAGCCAAAAAAGGGATGAGATAAATGAGATGAAATAATTTTTCCTACCTCATCTTGAGTCTATGCAATGATACATTAAGAAGGCCAAGGATTTGATAGCTACACTTGGACTATCAATTGTGATCACATGTAAGAGCTTGCAACAAAAGTGAGAGTGGAGAAGCATATATTGTAAATATTAAAATTTAACTGGGACTCCATCATGGCTATTATGATGAAGACTCACCAAACATTTCTTGATCAATTGTGAGTGCATTATTTTTAAATCTTGATTTTATATTTTTGGCATAAGTGTTAAAAAAGGGGAAAAGTTGTGTGTGTGTGTGTGTGTCTATATATATATAAAGGAGAAAAGTTATGAATGTGTGTATATTGATAGGGGGAGTTTGAACTATTTGTATATTTTAGGTTAGATATACCGAGAGTAAGGACATGATGTGAAGGAAGTATATATTCAGGGGGAGTTAATATATTAGTTGGTGAGCATTGTTACTAAGCCAAAGTATATTGATCGAGTGAAGATAGAACACAAGTATAAGTATGAATCAAGTTATGATCAAGAAAATACTTAATTGAGCTAGACAAGCTAAACTGAGTCATGAGGACATTTAATTTTAGTACATCTAATGAGTGGGAATGGAGTAATTACCAAGCTACACATGGTGAACTTATTAGTTTGGAATGAAACTAAATTTAAGGCATTTGATTCCATCGAGAAAGAAAAGAGGTTTACAAAGATCAAGAAGAATATTTGGTAAGATTTATTGGTATGAGCAATTTGATTGTTTATGATTCCAAGGCATTGCTTGAAACAATGAAATAAAAGAAGGCAAATAAGAGTATAAGGATGATTCTAGATCATTGATCTTAATCAATGGAATATTCTAGAAGTTTCTATTAACCCTAATTAGGTCATAGATCAAAGAGGAAAACAATGTTCTATATAAGGACCTAAGGAGAACACTTTAAAAGGTTGTTGTTGCTACCAAGTTATGTGAAGAACGGGATAAGTTGATGGCATGGGGAGGTAAATCTACTATAGAGTAGAGTATTGAGCAACAAAGGAAGCATATAGATACATCAGTCACTAAAGGTGATCAAGTATTGAACATATTAGAGATATAGACAACAATGTAAGTTGCATTCAAGAAGATCAATCTCACTATTACTTTCTCACCATTAAACCAGAAAAATCCTTTAACAAGGTAGACTTAACTATCTTTTTGTAAATCTTTTAATTGAGTGCACACATTGTATTTATGTTGCTAAATCCTTGAGAAAGGTAGATCCTTAAAAATGTTTGTGTGTTATTCCTAATAGAGTAGAGTCACTAGAAGTATTAAACATTGTAGCCCTAAAAAGGAAAGCTCGTACTGTAGTAGTGATGGATTTGTGGGTGTCATCCCCGAGGTAGTTTTCACTCTAACCAAGGGTTTCTATGTGATCAAATCTTTGTGTCATGTGTTGTGATGTTATGATTTATGTTTACATGCTTATGATAAAGTAGATTAGTTATGTGTTTTTTCATTTCAAGTATCGAAGTTTAGAATATGCATGTGTACTCTTAAGGGAAAATCAAATTTGAATAAGTTTAAATTTTTTTAAGGATACTAATTCACCCCCTCTCAACATCTTTCCTTTCCTAAATATTCCAACACCAACTTATTTCACTTACCTGTGGAGTAAGGTCAAACAAGAAAATTTTAGGCAATATTAATCAAACTAAGCTAACATGTTTATATAAAACTTAAAATGCACAAAATGGATCCAAACATAACCTTGGATGAATCAATAGTTTAAAATTGAACTCTTAAAACTTTCACCACACATCTATTTCATGCATTCAATGAGTAAACTGAAATAACATGTAAAAATATAAGCAACCACACACATATGACACTAGATATGATTACCTAGAAACCCTCCAAATGAGAAGGTAAAATTGGGGCGAGGATGATACCCAAAAATCTTCACTACTATAGTAATAAAGTGTATCCAATCAAGGTTACAATATTTTGGCCATGAAATATGATCTACCTTGTGAAAGGTTTGCCTTATTAAAGACTTACAAAGATTGTTAGGTCTCACCTTGTTAGAGGATTTCAACACCCTATTAGAAGTGTGCTTGGTTAAAGGAATTTAACTTACAACTAAGTAAGCACCTTGTTAAAGGATTTCATATAGCCTATTAGGACTACTCCGTTAAGAGATTTTGACTGAAATCACCTGTTAGAATGTCTCAGCTTTGATCCTGCACTTTCTTTCTTGATAATAAATCACTGCTAAACTGATGTATCTTCAATCCTTCTTGATCAAATGTCTCTTTGATATGTCCTTTTCTTTTCCTTTTTTCTACTCTAACTAATTTTGTAATGCAATCTCACTTCTAAATAACCATGAATGCTTTGTTTTCACATGTAAACTATCCTCGTCACTCCTTCAACACTCATAGAAAGTTTAGGGTTTTTCCTCCTTAAGAAGACTTTGGTGACTTAGGGTTAGGTATGAATCTATGGCTGAGATTCATCCATTTTGCCACTCAATCCTTCCTATTTTCTGATTGGCTACATGTAATTGCATAGGGAATCCATATTGAGATTCATCATTATCTCCAAAATATTGTAATTTGTCCTTAAGTCGGCTCAAAAATGATTTACATAGTTGTTTGTGCCTTTACAAACAAATATGTCAAAATTATTTTACTTAGGATCTAAAGTCTCTAATGCTGGCATGCATTAATCTTTATATTGTGACTTAGCATCTATAACAGTTAACATCCACTATTTACTTGGAAACTTAATCACTTGGTATTGTTTGTCTACTTGAAACTTTGAGTGATTCAGCATATGAGTGACTCGACACTCACTATGACTTGACATGTTTGAATATATACATGTTGTGCTTGGCATGTACTACTTGTTTGACATGAACTAAGTAAATAACTTAAGTGTGTTGGCACTCATTTGTCAAAACCAATCTGAGATCAACAATCTCCCCCTTTAACATGAGTGTCAAAAACACTTGAGTATGCATTTAATATCCTTGTTCTTGTAGACACCTAAATTTGATTACACCGCTTTGGTAATCTAATTTAGTTATCTCTAAAGACATCATTAATTAAATTTCTATTTAATTAATCCTTTTCCATCCCCTAGCTAATTAATTTAATTAATCATCTATAGTCCTAATTGATAAATCAAATAACCTATTATTTATCAATTAAATCCTATTCTTCTATCTAATTCCAAAAATCCCCATTTATTAAATAAATCTATTTGATAAATAAAATCCTCAAATCTAAAAACCCCTAACCTATTCCTAAACCTCCATTTAGCCTAATCCACCCCATCCACCCATACTAAACTAGCTTAGCCACTAACTCACCCACCCTCATTAATGCCATCCACTTGCACATCTCTAACATCCCTAATCTAATCCTAAACCCAAGCCTAAACCACCCCCTAATGTTGTCACATTCCCTAAAAAAGTTTAAGACTTTCTTAAACCAAACCAAAGTCTCCCCTCAAAAATCCCAACCACCAAGTCATGAGTGCTCTTACAAAACTATAAAAGACTCTTACAAGCCCACTCATGACTCTTACACCCATCTTCCACACTCTTCCCTCTTCCACACTCATTCCTCTTACACCTCTCTTACATACTCAACCCCACTCATCATGCCTTTAACCATCCCTTTACCCTACCCTCTCACACTCATCCTCCTTATGACAAGTGTCACCTTCCCATTGGTGCTAAACAAGCACAATCCATGTGCTCTCCTTTGAGTGCATCCTAGCCCTCCTTAAGCCTTCATCTCTCCTTGCATCTAAGCCCTCAATCCCTCAAGCCCTTAGCCTATAAATTGAATCCCCTCCCAAGCCATTTCAACAACAATCCTTGAGTTAAAGTTATCATGTTAGTTTGAGAAGCCAAGCCATCAATCTTAACCTTATAATGCCAAATTGAGAGCTCACAAGGCTACCAATTTGCCACTACCCACTCCCATCCATCAAAGCATTTGAGAAAGCAAATTGAAAATACATCCACATCAAAGGACACATCTACAAAATCAAGGAAGCATGGAGTGTTTTCTTTTTTGGGTTTGCATTCCTTAATTGTTTCCTTTGTCTAATCTTATATGTGAATATAGTTTTGGTTTGTGAATGTTTGCTTTAATGTTAATGTTCTTTGCACACTAAAATCTTGTTCTATAGTTCTTATGAGAATAACATATCTTAACTCGATTTATATACAAAATTTAAAAATGCCAAAATTTTGTAATAACTTGTATATTTCAAAATTTGATAACTCCCCCTGAGTTGATATGTCTATTATGTATCCAAAATCTAGTACTCTTTCTGAGTAAATCTGATAGTCTTTGTCTTCATGTTGTTTATGCTTGCTCTTCCCTTATCTTGTTCTTTCTTTACTTTGTTCTTTGTCTTATTTCTATTTACCCCTTTTTGCTTACTCTCCCCCATTTCTCATTCTCCTTATATTTTTCCTAAATTCTTATTCTCCCCAAAAATATTTCCCCCTCTTTATTTTATTGTCCCCCTTTTTGAAACTTATGTCAATGGGTTATACACTTATTGTGTATTTGTCCAAAAAAAAATTATGGACATCCAATATTATCTTGAGATTTGCAGCCCAGTTCTCACATGCTACATCCAATGACTTGATTTGGATTGTTAGCTCAGTAGCAAGGTGAAATAGACCGTCTAATGTAGAAAGATTTGGGTTTTTCTTTAGTATGGTTTCAACATAACCCAATTCCTTGTGCAAAATTTCCATATGGGGGGTGAGAGTTTCTTGAATGCTATTCAGTTTGGCTCTTATGTTAGCCTCATTTGCTATCAATAAAGCTAACTAACTCTGGGTCTAAAGTAGTGTCCTAAAATGCTTCTCACTCTAAGCTAGATTCATAGGTAGTTTGGCACCTGATGAACTTATCTAACTTTCCAGGCTTAAGATGTGACTTCTAGTCTCTTGGGTGAAGAGTGACTTGTACCTTCTTCACATCCTCAACCTTACTTGATAATGAAACTTGTGTTAGTGCTATATCACCTAATATCTTTTCATTGACTTTGTTTTGAAATTTCTTTTTTGACCATTCAAGTAATTTGGCATTTGTATCCAAGTCTTCATTACTGACCTTCTCCACTATGTCTATTAGTTGTTCTATTAGTGGTCTAGTCTCATCAGAAGTCAGTAGACTAAATGCATCTAAGAAGATGTCTTTGATATCTTGTAGTGCCTACTTCTTCCTATGCTCCCTTCTAAGCATTTCTTGATGCTTTTTCCTTGCTAGGGCTTGCTGTAATATGCCCATTTTTTCTATGGTTATTTTATCATATTGATATTTGGGCAAAATGATTTCTTCTTCAAGGCTCACATCTCCATATTGTATGACTTCTTTCGCCTTCAATGAACTTAGGCTTGACACTGAGATTTATAATGGAGTTGCATTTATGCTCAGATTCTAAAGAGTTTGTGTGGAAGGAGTGCCATATGTTGGTAAGTTTACTAGAGCTTGGATTGTTGTTTGCTCCTTCATTTTGGGTGTCTCTTTAGGTTTTCCCTATTTAGTAACAATAACTTGAATTGCACCTTGATCTTGTGCTATAGGTGTAGATAAGTCTATCTAGCCTATTTATTGTTGTTCTACAGTAGCAACTTGTGTTTCCATTGTGTTCTTTTCTATTGTATCAACCTTGACAATTGTATCTTTTGGTATTTGGACCAAAGGTTGTACATTAGTGACTGGAGTGATGATAGAAGGTGGTTCTTGTGGATTCACCTTTTCCCTTGCAGTATCAGTCATTGATTTTTGTAGCTCATCCATACTGACCAAAATAGGATTATCACAAAGTTTGGCCTGCAATGTAGATTGATCTATTATATTCTTCAAATCATCCTCTGTAAGGAGATTGATGTTTTGAGTTGATAGATCAGAAACACCTTTGATAGTTATTGTTTTAGTAGTTTCACTTGTCTCATGTTGGGGACTGACAACTGGAATGACAACTCAAAAATTGTGTGTCCTACACGATCTATTCTTCTTGCTACTATTCTAGCTTAGTTGTTATCTTGTCATCTATTTGCATTTTTTCTCCTCCCTTAACAGTATTATCTTTGTCATCATCATCTTCATCATCCTTCACTTCAATGGGTTTAGGTTCTCCCTTCTTTACTATAGTCAACCCATAAGTGAGTTTCCATATCTATGTGGACTTTTTAATAACATTCTCAATATTATTTTGCAAAATGCTAAAGGCTCTGTATTTAGATGTGAACCTAACTACATATTTCTTTACAACCTTAGCAATTTGTGCCTTTGTTAGTTTAGGCATCACTTGGGCTTGTGTGGTCTCTCTAATTTATCTTTCTAGGTTTAGACAATAGTGCCATTTTTGCTCAATGATGTCATATAGACTCTTTGGCATTGAGTTGGCAATTTTTAGTGGGGTTGTCTTGAATTTTTCCATCATAGAATATATGGCTTCTTCTACTTGATTTTTCTCCACTTTACTCAAATTATCAAAATCAACATGTGTAAATCCTAATAAGTCTACACTATTCTTAACATTTTCACATAAATTTTCAAGGTTTGAAGGAGTATTATGACTCACCACCTTAAATTGGTTGATGTCATCTAACTCTGTTTTCTCTTCAGTAGACTCGACTTGTGCAACATATTTTCTTCTTAGTCTTTTTGGAACTTGACCTCCTTATTATGCTTGTTTGGTCTTTTCTTTATCCTTTTGTGCTATTGCACATGTACTAGCCCTTGTAGTAGGTGGAGTGGGCTTGGACTTACTCGGCTTAGCTACCTTTTTAGTATTGGTTACTGGTTGGACCTTAACATTCCTCTTCTTTGGCTTGGTAGCAGTAGGTGCTTCCTTGGCTTCTTCTCCCTTGGCACCTTTAGTTTCCTCCTCTTTCTAATCTTCTCCCATGCCTTGTGTTAATGCAAGAGGTGCTTGTGCTTGGGTTTCTTCTTCCTCTACATCATCTTCTTCTTCTTCTTCTTCCTTAGCAGTCTCTCCAAATTTTTCTTTCAACTTTTTCACTATTCTCTCCTTTTTCTTTATGGTAGAGGTCATCTTAAATTCCATGGTAATTTTGGATTTTACCATTTCATAATTTCCAAATATCTATTTCTTCTAATAGTAAAGTAGTAATGGCTGCAAAGGCTTCATCCACGTTTATTTCATAACCAAGTGGTCTCAACCATCTTACCCTTGGTTTAGTAGCTTGTACAAAAGTATAGCTGGCATCCACAAGAAAATATACATCAGCATAGTGTTTTTTCTACTAGTGACACTGGTATTCTAAACCTTTTCTTCATTGACTGCTTGAAATCTTCAAAGTAGCTAGTCATCATAGATTCAAAGTTCTCACCTAACTACTCAATGTATTCACCAATCTACATAGCTACTAACCTATTAGTTTTCCATGAAACTATTCCAAATGTTGGAAAGGTATTTTGCACATAAAAGAATATGCATATTAATATGGATCCAAATTTGCATTTTTCACTCTTGGTTTTCCTTATTGCTCTAAGGTTCTCCATCAATTTTTGCAATTGTAGCTCTACTAGATCATATGTATGATCTTTCTTGACAATCTTGTATCCACCATCCACAACTATATAGGGCACATTGTTTAATCTACTGGCTTGATAGAACTTGTGTGATATAACCCTTACAACAAATTCTATTAGAGGATCAGTGATTGTGTCAAATTTCATGCCTCTCTTGTTCCAGATAGCTCCAGTATTTTTCTCAATCACCTTCTTTGAGTCAATTCTCAGTGTCTTAGGCCATCTAGGGTTAGGTAACTAGTAACCCTATGAATTATTCTCTTAGCAATTTTGATAGGTCCATTGTCCAGCCATAGTGAACCATCGTGAATTTGGCTAAGTACTATCTTAATCCATTCTATCTTGAATACATTAAAAAAATCTAGTGCTCATGTCAATCCCTTTCTTTTAATGATTTTGATTTCTTCTTTCAAAATGCCATTATCACAGAGTCTATCATATGCTTCCCTAATCTCCATATCACCGATGCTTCCTATCTTATAGTTGTATCTTTTTCTAACATCTTGAACCATTATCACATTAGGTAGAATCATCAACAATGCACCAGAAGGGTCTTGCTTATAAGAAAAATCAAGACTAGCTTTGAAAATGGGTTGTTTGACTTTGTTACTTACTAATTGAACATTCAAAACTTTTTTTCCTTCTATATTCTTTAAACTTGATGGCATAATGAGAAAATAGGGTTTAGGAAATTTAAACTGCGTAGCTTGGCTCTTGATAAATACCTTATGAAATATGGCGAAATGATGTAGAATTGCTGCTAAAATCTTCTGCAACCACTTTGGATGGATTTCTAGATCACCTTTTTCTCTACTCACTCTTTCTCAAATTCAAAATGATGTGAAATGAGCAAAAAATTAATCAAATAACCTTTGAAAACCCTACAATAAATGCTGAGTGCTTGCATAGCTATAAGCTCAGCATCAACTAGTTTATGGCTTACTCAAAAACCACTAACATTTCCATCACTCAAAAATCACTATGAGCTCGACATCAACTAGCAAGTCTATTAGCTCGGTATCTTCTAGCACTCCACTCGACATACATAGGAAAATTTTCATTCTCAGCAGTAACATAAATTTTTTTTTGAATTCCTATCAACATCTTGCATCTTTATTCATGCTAATATGGTCCTTTTAGTGCTAGAACCTTTTGGAACTAATGTATAATGTAACCTTTAAGTATCAGTCCCACATACCTCTTGATTTCCTAGTTTGATGAGGTGTGATCACTTGACCCATTGGGTGAAGTGATCTCTCCTCCATTTGATGTGTTGCAATTATCTTTCTTTTTCCATGTCTTTTTCATCTCATCTCTGATGTGTTCAACATCTACCTTGCCTTTTCCTTTACCAAATTTATAACTTTGTTCCTGTAACCTAATTCGATAATATTTACTGATGTGACTAGTCTTCAAACATCTAAAACATGTGATTTGGCTTAACCACCTTTGATAATTAACTTTGAAGTGTGTTCTAATAAAATTCTCAACAACATGTCCATATTCTTAACAATAATGATAGCTATACCTTGTATTATAATCCCAATTATAGGAGTTTCCATTATTCCTTACCTTTGTTTGCTTGTTTGATGATCACATGGGTTTAGATCTACATTTCAAAGCTCTATGTCCATACTTCTAATAGTTCTAGCAATATCCTTCAAAGCTCTGTGCGTGCATGGTCTTGGTTTTGCATTCACGTGCTTGATGACTTTTCTTGTTGCACTTGTGGTAGTGAACCATGTTCTTAGGCTTGACATTTTAATTTTTAGTCTTGCTCCTACACATATTAGTAGTATGTCCTTTCTTACCACGATTATGGCAAATAGGTTTGGAGTTCTTACCTTTGTTGTTCCTTTCTTCTACACTTTTGGATGATTCTTCTTCTTTAGTGCTTGTGTATCCTAGTCCAGATGTGTCATTATTGGATCTAGGGGATATCAATAATTGCTTAAAGTATTTGATGGCTTCATTTGGCTTGTTGAGAATTTCAGTAGATTCCTTTTCTCTCTTTAGATTACTTTGCAATTGCTCATTCTACAATTTCAATGTAGTTATCTCAATGTCCTTGACATTAAGTTTATACTTGGCATTCATCATTTGACTCAAAGTATTCAATTACATGTTGTAAATCTTGGTTAGCTTTGTTGACTTCTCTTCCATTCTATTGCTTAGAATTTTTTTTTCTTCTTCAATCATGGATTTTTCGTCCATAGCTTTCTTCTTTTGTTCAGTCACCTCACATAGCAGTATGGTTTGTGATTCTTGCTTTGACTTGAGATTTTTGATTTCCTTAGCTTGTACTCTATTCTTTTCCATTAGATCTACAATTGCTACATAAAATTCATTCAAGTCACCATTGGAAAATAGCTTTGTAGTGTCAATCTCTTTGTATTGTGTGTCATTCTCTACAATGGCAATTTCTTTCCTTCTCTTCAAGGACTTCTTTAGTTCTTCTCTTGCTTCATCTAGTTGATGTAGGATGAGTTGTATTTTGATTACCTAATTCTCAATAATCTTTCCCAATTTGTAGACTTTCATTTCAATTTCTTTCCTCAAAGTTGCAAATCTTCTCTTTCATAGAACAAAGCCCTAATACTAATTGTTGGAATTACGATAGGAAAGGTAAACTTTTGAGGGGGGGTGGTGTGTGGGCTAAATCAGTAGTTTAAACTTGAACTCTTAAAAATTTCACCACACATATATTTCATGCATTCAATGAGTAAACTAAAATAACATGTAAACATATAAGCAATCACACACATATGACACCAAATATGATTACCCAGAAACCCTCCAAATGAGAAGGTAAAACTGGGGTGGGGATGACACCCACAAATCTTCACTATTGCAATAATAAAGTGTATCCAATGAAGGTTACAATTTTTTGACCATGAAACATGATCTACCCTATGAAAGGTCTACCCTATTAAAGTCTTACAAAGACTATTAGGTCTCATAGATGATTTCAACACCCTATTAGAAATATGCCTAGTTAAAGGACTTTAACTTACATCTAAGTAAGCACCCTATTAAAGGATTTGATAAAACCTATTAGGACTACTCTGTTAAGAGATTTTGATTGAAATCAATTGTTAGAATGTCTCACCTTTGATCCTATGGTTAGCACTTGCTTTCCTGATAAAAAATCACCTCTAAACTGATGTATCTTTGATAGTTCTTGATTAGATGTCTTTTTGTTGTGTCCTTTTCTTTTTCATTGTTCTACCCTAACTGATTTTGTAATGAAATCTTACTTCTAAATCATCATGAATGCTCTATTTTTGCATGCAAACTATTCTCTTCACTCCTTCAACACTCAAAAAGTTTAGGGTTTTTCCTCCTTAATAAGACTTTGGTGACTTAGGGTTAGGTATGAATCTATGGCTGAGATTCATCCATTTTGCCACTTAATCCTTCCTATTTTTTGATTGGCTACATGTAATTGCATAGGGAATCCATCTTGAGATTCATCCTTATCTCCAAAATATAGTAATTCATCCTTAAGTCAACTCAAATATAGTTTATATAGTTATTTGTGCCTTTACAAAAAATATGTTAAAATTATTTTACTTAGCATCTGAAGTCTCTGATGCTTGACATGCATTAATCTTTGTATTATGACTCAACATCTATAGTGCTCAACATCCACTATTTACTTAGCACCTGAATCACTTGGCATTATCTGTCTGCTCGACACTTTGAGTGACTTGGTATATGAGTGGCTCGAAACTTACTATGACTTGACATATTCTAATATATACATGTTGTGCTCAGATCTACTACTTGTTTGGCATGAACTAAGTAAATAACTTAAGTGTGTTGACACTCATTTCTCAAAACCAATCTGACATAAACAACCCAAGCCTTATTGATTTTTAATTTAGATATTTATGGGTATACTCTCCCAACAACATAATGTATCCCACTTCATTTATTTTCTTGCTATAGAGTGAATCCTATAATAAAAATTAATGATGAGAATGAAACACTCGAGAATAAGTACAAAGAGCTTGTCTCAAGCAATCATTCAATGATGAAGATGAAATAAAATCTAAACCAAAATGATATGTAAGATCAAAGAAAATAAATGTTCATTTCTATTAGACATAGCATGTAATTTTAGTGAGAGCTAAAATGCTTCGGTAATGCTAGAACAATGCTAACATAATAATAATACATAATGATAATAGATAAAATGAAAGGAGTGAATCCTCCTATTTATATATATTTTTATGAAGGGAAGAATCTTGATGAGGTTGCACCTATTTGACATCCACATAGGAGATGCATGGGAAAAAGGACATGTCTTGCAAAAGTTAAAAGAAAAATGTTTAATCTTTGAGAGTCTCAAGGTTGCATGTGTGAGAAACCTTGGAGAAAGGGTTGGAAGACAAGAAACTTGTATAATTTAAGGAAATTTGGTGGATTCCTTGGGATTAGTTGCTCACACATGTTTAAGAAACTCTTTAGAATCTAAAAGGGCTTTAAGAAACCTTTATAGACTAATTAACCTTAGTTAATTAGTAGGAAGACTTATAAGGATGGAAATGACAAGTGTAGACTAGATTTTAGCTAGGGGTTTCAATTAACTTAAATTAGATTCAAATTAATTAAGGTTTAGAAGAATATTAGAATGTGAAGGGAATAGATAAATTTGATTTAAAAAAAAAGGGAAATTAGTGAAGGAAATGTATTAAATAATATTTAATATGCTAAAAGGGGGTGTATTCAGATTAAATTTAAATACCATAGGAAAATGAATCTATTTAATTAAGTAGATGAATATGATACATATAATTAATTAATTAAAGTTAACTATAGTGTCAAGGGGATACTAATAAATTAATATAGGAGAAAAATTTGGGTGTCTACAAAATATCAATTGGGTAAATAGTCACAATCTAAATTCCACTCAACTCAACAGGTTTGTTTGATTTTGTACATATTGATATATGTTGTCCTACTAAGAGAATAATTTTGGAAGGTGATAGATACTTTATGTTGTTAATTGATGATTACTCAAAGATGGTTTGGGTAACCTTCTTAAAGGAAATATTTCAAACATTTAATAAATTCAAAGTTTTCAAAGTATTGGTTGAAAATGAGATAGGTTTTTAGATTTAGAATATGAGATCTAACAAATGTGGATAGTTCACATCAAATGAGTTCAACTCCTTTTGTAAATTGCATGGAATTAAAAATAGATATATGCACATATAAATCCACAATAGAATGGTGTTTCTAAGAAAAAGAATATATCAATCCAAGATATAGTAAGAATTATAATTCTTGAAAGAAATATTCCTCAAATATTCTATAGATAATTTATGAGTATTTCAAACATACCCAGTCATGCACAAATAAGACATGGTATGAGTAAGACATCTCATAAAATTTGGTATGATCATGTGCCTACTGCCAAGTATTTTAATAATTTTTGGTAGAAAATGTCACATTAAGAGAAATGGAGATATAGGAAATTTGATACAAGGAGTGATGAAGATATATTACTTGGTTATTCTACCAAAAACTATTAAAATGGACTACTTTTTTTTTATATAAAGCACAAATGTTAAGGTGGATAAAAGTTTTGAGAGTTTGACAAGGAAAAATAAGTATATTAGTTAGAAGATTGGTGATGATCTAAGATAACTACAATAAATGCATATAAAAGAACCTAGTGTGTCAACAAGTACAAAATATAAAGCCTACTTAGGTGGATAAGTTGAGAGACCAAAGACACCAAGATATGTGAGACCAAACCACAATGATGTTAGTCTGAATAGGCACTTAGAGGAGGGACAAATCAGTGCTCCAATAGCCCTGATAAGTAAACTTACAAACTTCCAAAATAATTAACAAGCCAAAATAATAACAACTTAGAGCATTGTTGCATCCATCATCCATAAATATTGGCACAAAACACCAAGGATTTTGATCTCATGGAAACCCTTGTTAGATGAAAAACCCATGGTGGGGATGACACCTACAATTTCTTTGAGTTCAATAAAATATGGTATGTTAGGACCAATTAATCACCTTGTTAAAGGCATCTCCAGTTAAGAGTATCTTAGCCTTGTTAGGAGCTAGAAAGTCATGTTAAATACTACTCTGTTAAGACATTCAAAACACAATATGTGTTACCTTGTTAAAGGATTTATCCTTCAGATCCTAGTCAAGATATTATCCACATTTTTAAAGCATGACTTTGTTAGGGGATTTAGCTTGATGTAAATTGTAGGGAAAAATAAGTCAAATGATTTGATAAATAACACCAATGCCTTGCTTGTATAGATCCAAATAAGCTCAAACTTTTTTCTTGAATGTAGATGAACTCTTCTCCAAAATCACACTCCTTGATATATTTTGTCACCACTAGACACACAATGTTTGCACTCTTTATTATATCATCCCTCTTTTTATTTCATGCATAAAATAATATTAATATATTCCATCAAGTAGGATTTTTAACCATCTAAACACTTCATATGAAATTCAAATTTACCTCCTTAGAAGTTCTCCAAGCTGTTGGCTCTTGATTTGACAAGATTTTTGTTGACATTACAATCAAGTTTGTTATTAGTTACAAAAACTTATTCAGTATCTATCAAGCTTATTGTATAATTAACAATATTAACCAAGCATTTCAAGCTTTACTGAGTTCTAAAGTTGCTACTGAGTTCAAAGAACATTATTCAGTTTGCACCAAGCAGTTTCTACTAGGTTGGTGATTATCAATGTAAACCTAGCTTCTTAGTGTTTATTGAGTTTCTTAGTGCAAATTGATTTGTGTAGTACTTACTAAGTTCAAAATTACAATGATATGAATCAAGTGTTGATGGATCCACTCAATGTTAAAAAGTGATTTGGTTTATACTGAGCTTGCATTGACCGAGCTATGTAGCATAAATCAACTGATTCAGTTTATATGCTAAGTTTCGTAGTATTTACCGAGTCACCAGTGCAGACAAAGTTTAGACTAATTAGAAGTGATCAGTATGGATCAAGCTTCTATGTCTACCAAGTGCATGATGATGCCAAACATTGATAGTGGATGTCGAGTATAAGAACCTCACCGACCTAGTCTTCAGAACTCAAGTTCATGCAGTTGGGCCAACTTTGTGTATTTTGTGTAAACTTGTATTATAGCCAACTTTGTTGAATTGTAATTTAGGTTGGTATATATGTAATGTATTGTATCACATCCAATAATAAGTATGAAATTAATGTAATAAGAAGAGAAGAGCAAAAGTGCAATGTATAAAGGCTACAACAATATAAGGAGTAGTAAAGATTTATCTATCACATCAAGGTAGTCATTACACTCATAGGATCTCATTCAAAAAAGCAAGTTGTAGATGAGAGATTAGCCACTATTTCATCCTAACAGTTGGATTAGTTAAATCCTTTCACAAGGTAGACTTAACAATCTTTTATAAATCTCTTTACCGAGTGCATACTTCATTGTATGTTTGTAAATCCTTTTGCAAGGTGGACCTAGTAGTCCTTATTGCTCCTAACAGGGAAAAATCATCAAAAGTGATCATTGTAAGCCTTAATAGGACAACTTTATAATATAATATTAAAGCTTGTGGGTATCATCCCCACCCCAGTTTTACTTTCTATTTGGAAGGTTTCTGGGTCACCATATTGTGTGTCAAAGGGTTATGAATGTTTTAATTCTTTTAATCTTTCATGCATGTAATTAGATCTAAATACACATAAAGGATTAATTGGTAAATATGTTTTATTGGTTACTGATTCACCCCTCCCCTCTCAGTAACTTAGCCTATCATATACATTTACAACAATTGGTATCAATGCTTTATGGTTCTCAAGAAAGAAGTTTAACAACATGAGAAAAAATCAGAGGCAATGGAGGTATTCAAACTTGACAAGGCTATTGACAATGAAAAGTTGGATTTGGAATTAGCCATTGGGCAACTCAAGAAAGTAAAGGAGAAACTCTCTCAATCCTTGAAAAGAAGAAAATATCTTGCAGTATAGATGAATGACCAACTCAGCATTGAACAAAGAATTGAAGACATCTATTCAAAAAGTAATTCAAATGAAGAAAATGAGGCAATCAAAGAAAATATTAGAAAATAATGGTACACTTCAAGAAGAAGTAAGAAATCTAAGAAGAGAACAATAAATTCAGTCAGTAAGATTGTGTGAAGTCATGGAAGAGAAAAACAAGTTAAAAGAACAGATAGAAGGAGAGAACAATGAAATTCAACACCTATCCCTTCAATAGGTAGAATTTATTGATCAACTCACCAATGCAAATGAAGAAATCATGAATCTAAGATCAGAGAATGAAAGATTGCATAATGATCTAAACATTGAAAGGAAAACCAATGAGAGAATGATGATCTCAAGTAGACATGGATCAACTAAATGAACAAATCCAATATAGACAAAAGGGAAAAGTAGGAATTGGATATATATAAGAAGGTGAATCATCCAAGAAAGCAACTCAAAAGAATCAAACACCTACCTGTAGTCACTGTGGTAAGTTAGGTCATACATCAAATAAATGTTGGAGCAATGGAAAAGATAAATTCAATGGAAAATACTACAATTGCAATCAACATGGTCATAGAGCTAATGAATGTAAAGAAAAACCTAAATTTGAAGGAAAATATCACAAATGCAAGAAGCATGGACACAAATCCCCTAAATGCAAAACTAAGATATTGAATCCAACAAAATATTTTGTAAAAGCTATATTTGGTTGGGACTATAACACTTGGTGCAGATGTCATTACTATGGAGAATATGGACACATTGGAATGAATTGTGTAAAACATCACATGAGGACAAGAGACTCTACCAGAAGATGTTTCATTTGTAAAAAACTTGGTCATCTTGCCAAGAACTGAATGAATACTAGAAGAATTGAAGATGAAAAGAAAGCAAAAGTTGATAACATTAGAAAGTAGATGAGACAAAAATGGATTCCAAAATCTTCTGAGGATGCTAGTTCGAGCAATGAAGCAAAAGTCACTCAAGAATTGGGTGACTCAAGCATTTCCATGTAATCTCCCAAAGGAGAATTGGAACAAGGATTTTGAAGCAGACATCTTACATTAGTTCCAGTCAGTAGATTGGAAAGATCCATATGAACATTCAAGATGCAAAGGAATCACCAAGTATAATAGAAAATGATAGTCATTACTGAGCAAGGTTGGGAGTTACTAAAATTATTGTGTGGACATCGAGTCATGGATGACTCTGTCAAGAATTTAATGAAATCCAAGTGGAAGATAGTCTTTCATCTACAAAGTGATCATACCAGGCATTGATGGTGATTAAAAAGTAAAATTTGATAAAAAGGGCAAAATTTAATTCATTTATCATCGCGAATTTTCAAGAGCTATTTGTACAGAGCAATTTTAGTGCATCTGAGTGATCTGTGTGAATTATTGTTAAAGATTTATGTGTCTTTGCATAACCTACTAAGTGATGGCATCGACCAATAGTAAGACAAAGAAAGGATTTGAAATGTTGGTTTGAGGCATTGAATGGAAAGAACTAGATTTCAAGCTTACTCTAGCTATTGTGGAAAACCTAGAGCCAACTGGTACTCAATCTCAAATCCCAACTAATGTTCTATTGATTAATGATATTCATTTGCATTTTTGATGTTTGATTCAAGATATATGAACTCTAGAAATGGATAATTCATTGGGAAGATTGTGTGTGAATGGGGTATTAAAACCAAAACATCAACACCTTGAAGTGAAGGGTTTGACTCACATTCCTCACATGCCAGAAGATTTTTAGATTAAATGGATAAGATTTATCCTCATCTATGTGCATAATGGGTAGTTGTCATTGGAACAACCCATTTTGATAACAAAGAAAATGATTCATAGGATCACAAGTCTTCCAATGCTAACCAAGGAAAAAATGACCAAAACCCTAAGTTGGGTAGAATTGGAAAAGAAAACCCTTGCCAAGTGGGATGGAATGGAAATGAAGATCAGTTGTGTCATAGATATGGAACTAAAGTTTGGAATACACATCATTGTACATAAGATATAAAGCTCAAGAAAACTCACTAGTGTATCATGTGAAGTAGTGGATCTCACATTCAAAGTGGTCAAGAACAATATGCCATTTGACCTAGCCAAGTTGATGTTGAATCAATTCAACAAGAATATGGAAAACATAAGAACTTCAAAGAACAACCATTGTAAGTTTAGTTCACTCTTAACTTGTCTATTTTTCTTTGCAAAAAAATTCTTCCCATCAAAAGGTACAATTGTGCAGAGAAAAGATGTACCTATTCTTTACCAAATAAATGAGCATATAGTAGAAATAGGAGAAAATTATGTCAGTATAATGGATAACTATTTCAATGCATTTAAAGAAACGATGAATAATAGTCTTAGGATACCTAAGAAACTTGTAGAAGACTTAAAAAATGATATTTATTTCATGGTTGATTGTGATAAAGTGTATATACAAGTAGTAACGCTAAGAATTGTATGGGTTAAGCCTCTAGGTTATGAGGTTAACATAGATGAGACCAAGGATATCATTGAAGCATTATTAAATAAGCATGTTGATCCAAAAGCTTCATATTTTGGCACTTATGAGGAAGCAAAAGCCAGAATATAACTTGAAATAAAAATCCCTTTGGCAATCAACAAAGGGAAGAAAAGGATAGCAAAGTTGAAATAAACCAGCTCTACTCTCCTATTGACTAAAGGTAAAAGAGATGACATTGAGGAAGATGATGCAAAAGATGAAGAAAATTCAAAAGAAGAAGAGCCTATAAAGAAGAAAGGTAAGGTTATTATAACAAAACTTGTAAAGGCATCTACTATAGTGTTCACAAGGAGGACATCCAAAAAGAAACCAAAGATGGGTGAAGAAGTAGAGGATGTAATTTTCAAGAAGCCTCCAACCACCTTTTAGGAAAGATTGAAAGAAATAGATTTAGAAGCTGGCATGACAAACTTCAAATCATTGAACTATGAAACTAGAATTATAGAAGAGAAGCAACAAGTTGAAGACACGATTGTGTCAAAGCTAGGTAAATAGAAATACTCTCTAGATCAACTTTCATAGCAGATTCCCAATGAACTAATGGAGAAACTCAAGCCAAGATGGGAACATGCAAAGCAAACTGCTAAAGATATTTATGAGTAGACCCTAAGGAAACTCATGCCAAGCTTGAATGAGAAAGAAATAAAAGATTCCATAAAAAAGAATGAAGAAAAACTTACTTTGAGATTCAACACTTTTTTGATATTGATAAATGACATTGAACATGTAGTAAGGAATGCCACCAACACATGGAAAAAAATTTATAATCTTCACAAGCAGAGTGATTTTGTTGTTGATGTTAGTGACAAGGATGAAGATGATGGTGAACATGACAAGGAAGAGGAAATTAATGATGAAGTAACACATTATGACAATATTGATGATGAGGAATAGGAATAGGAAGCTAATGAGAAGAATCTACCTGAGATTTAGAACATTGAGGAGACCAACCTTGAGAAGATTGTAGCAATAGTCATAGCCTCACTTCCTCATTCTCTGAGTGAAGCATTGAAGACATCAAGCTTAGATAAAGCTACTATAGAATTGGTTGTATCCAACATTGTAAGTTCAAGCACTTAATCAATATTTGCACCTGTTCAGCTTAGAAATTTATTGATAGAAGTGAAAAGCACTTCATCTACTAAGCAATTAGCACTTCCTCCTCCATCAATTTTGGTCACACAAGGTATTTCTTCAATAAGAGCAGTCTCTACTTTTTTTGCCAGTCCTACTATTTCTACTATTGTTTCTATTGCTAGCATGCAAATAATAAGTACAAGGACAGTTGAGACCAAGCCTCAACCGATTGCAAATTTTTTGAGTAAAGACAAAGAAAAAGAAGAAGAAATTAATCTTGATGAGGAGATAGTTATCCCAAATTGGGATATCTTCAATCTTAATCCTGATCAAATGCACATAATAGGAGAACTTCTTCAGAAGAAAGCTAAGCAGCAGAGGCTTAGAGAAGAAAGGAAAGAAGAATTTCAAGTGCTTGAAGATGCAAAAAATATTCTTGTAGAGGCACTCAACATAGAGGTTGACACTTCTCAACCAATTTTGGCTTACTTAGTAGAAGTAGTCCAAAAATTTAACAAATATTTGAATGGACAAGAGAAATTTTTGCAGAGAGCAAAGACAAAATTTGAGAATAAAGTTTTGGAGCTTGTATCACAAAATATTGCAATTCATCAAGTATATTTGTCTACTATTCTAGGATCATTGGAAACCTCTTGCAACAATGTGACTTCTATATTCACTAAACTCTGTGTCACTCCCATTTTCACCAAGGAAATTAAAGATAAAATTTCAAAGATTGATAAAGATCTAAAGGAAACAATTGCAACTTGACCTAAGTTACAACTCTACCCACTATACAAAGATCAAATTTTTAACTTATATGTAGGCATAATTGCTAAGAGAAGAAGCTAGGATAAGAGCTACACTTGTAGACATATAGGGCATGATTCTCCCAAATATGTATGCATTACATAAACATATTGCACATGCTAAAACCCTCATCCATGATCAAAACTTCTCTATTTTAGATCACATGATAGAACTATTAGAAGTTCATATTACATTGCACACAAGCAAGGTGTTGTAAGAAAATTGGAACAAGACAATGGCACTGATTCTAAAGGTACATTCTGATTTCTTGTCACATATTTGTATTATTGTATAGATTACACCTTGGGCATTTATGTTAAAAAGGGGGAGAAGATGTATATAACATATGTTAAGGGGGAGAAGATGTAAATTTATATAACACGTAAAGTATATAGTAAAAGGGGAAGAAGATATGATATAAAAAAGGAGAAGATGATAAGATGTATATAATATTGTATATAGATGTATGGTGGAGCATCATAATATCATACTATCATACATATACATGTACAGATATTCAAAGAAACATCTCTTACAAAAGCAATTTTGAAAAATCTCAAAAATAGAGTATGCTACCAAGTTGAAAACACAAGATGAAGAATAAAAAGTGTTTTGAACTTTTTTAGAATTTATTTTCAATTGATAAGTGTTTTTGTCACTAATGCCAAAGGGGGAGATTATTGACATTGCAGCCAAGTTTTTTTATTAGTGACACACACTTATTCAGTATCTACTAAGCTTATTGTATAGTTAATAGTATTAACCAAGTATTTTAGGATTTACCAAGTTCTATAGTTACTATAAAGTTCAAAGAATAGTATTCAAGTTGAGTCGAGTAGTTTCTACCAGGTTGGTGATTATCAGTGTAAACTAAGCTTCTTAGTGTTCATAGAGTTTCTTAGTGCAAATTGAGTTGTGAAATGCTTATCGAGTTTGTAGTTACAATGATGTGAATCTAGTGTTGACCAAGCCACTTAGTGTTAACCAAGTGATTCATTTTATATCAAACTCATAGAGATAGCATTGACCAAGCTATGTAGCATGAATCAAGTGATTCAATTTACATGTTGATTTTCACAGTATTCAATGAGTCACCAATGTAGATCGAGTTATGACTACTTAAAAGTGATCAATATGGACCAAGCTTCTATTTCTACTGAGTGCATGAAAATGCCAAGCATTGATAGTGGATGTCGAGTATCATAATCTCACTGAGCTAGTCTTCAAAACCTAAGTTCTTATAGTTGGACCGACTTTCTGTATTTTGTGTAAACTTGTATTATAGTCAACTTTGTTGAATTGTAATTTGGATTGGTATATATGTAATGTATTGTATCACATACAATAATAAGTATGAAAGTAATGTAACAAGCAGAGAAGAGAAGAAGTGCAAAGTACAAAGGCTAGAACAGTATAAGGAGTAGCAAAGATTTATTTATCACAACAAGGTGATCATTACACTCAAAGGAATCTATTTCAGCAAACCAAGTTGCACATTAGAGAGCAACCACTATTTCATCCTAATAGGTGGATTAGTTAAATCATTTTACAAGGTAGACTTAACAATCTTTTGTGAATCTCTTTACTGAGTGCATAATTCATTGTATGTTTGTAAATCCTTTTGCAAGGTGGACCTAGCAATCCTTATTGCTCCTAACAGGGTAGATCACCAGAAGTGATCATTGTAAGTCTTAATAGACCAACTTTATAGTGTAGTACTAAATCTTGTGGGTATCATCCGCACCCCAATTTTACTTTCTATTTGAAAGGTTTCTAAGTGACCATATTGTGTGTCAAAGTGTTATGAATGTTTTAATGCTTTTAATTTTTCATGCATGCAATTAGATCGTAATACACATAAAGGATTAATTGGTAAATAATTTGTATTGGTTACTGATTCACCCCTCCCCTCTTAGTAACTTAGCCTATCATATATATTTCTAACAATTTTAACTACCTTTTGTACATGTAAAGGATTCCTATTAGACAACTAAAAACCATAATGGGTATTCCAAAAGAAAATCAATAGGGGAAACTATTAAGACTGCTCCCATCTTTTTCCTTATGAATTCTACAAAATTTAGGCACATGTCCCCAGGAATTTATGACTTCCCTTTCTACTAGAAATTTACAATATAAATTCCCATTTAGTAGATAAATGCCTCTAATTCTTATAATTCAACGAGTTTAAAAAGGAATAGAAAATGGACAATTCTTCACATCCTTAAAACTTTTGAATCAAGTGCAAGTTTACTCTTTCAATTTTATGACACTGAAATTTAAAGATTTGATTGAATTTTTTTCTCACAATATAATCCTTCTAGAACTTATCAACCCTAAAACATGATCAATGCTTTATCCATTTGGGTTGTTACTCACAAAGCTTGACACATAATTTTAGATCTGTCCTATCACTTGGTGAAAAGGAAAATAATACTTAATCTATATCCCAGTCTTATCATAATCTTCCTTTGAAAACTCTTAATTCTCCTAGTTCATATCAAGCATCTACATAGTCCATTACACTACCAAAAAAATACAAACTAAGATATAATTCAAAATGAATTACAACTAAAATTCAATTGACTTTATCGTCAAACTTCAAAGAATTAAATGTGACAAAAGAAGAGACAAGATAAAAATTAAGTAACTAGCTATTAAGTGCATTTCTATTATCTTCTTTGAAAATTTACAACTCATTATCAGCTTAAATGGGAAAACTTAAATAGATTCAACATTCTAACTTCACATTTCCATTGATGATATTCTGAAACAATAACACTATACAATTTTGGACCAACTCAAAATATTAGAATATACATTCCTTCCAACAAAATGAAAATTTGGACCCCTCTCTAGCATTGTAAACTCACTTATATAGGGTGAGTCACAACAGGCTTCAGGTATAGAGATTGTTACACATGTCAACATCTGATATGACACATCAAATTTACAAAATGCTTATAACAAGAATAACCTCATAACAGGTTAATGTGACAACTATGAAGTCACGTGATCCCATATCCCTTTCTTGGTTTTGTATCTTTTCTTGAGATATTCTCTTACTAATGTGTTGTTGGTAGGTAATCTTCTAGATCTGATGGTATGTAATTCTTCACCCACTCTTTGAAATCATCATCTGATGGCCATGTATGTCCTAAGATCTTATCTGCCACCTATCTATAAGGACTATATTTAACCATGGCTTGAGTGACTTCCCTTTCAAAATATTCATAGAATGTTTATGAACTAATAAATTTGGACATACACTCTTAAAAAAGGAACATATTCACATCTTCTATCTTCTTAACTAAAATATTTATTTTAATTATTGCCTCAGCCCTCCAGTTAGCAAAATCCTTGATGGCTATGTCAGCATTCAAAATTGGTGGGACTAGAGTCTCTTCAAAAATTTCCATCTAGTCCTTCAGCTCCATCATTTTATTTTCTTTTACCTCTGGAAAAACTTAAAAAAATCTCAAAGATTTAATAATTTTTAAATTGGGAGGAGGATTTGGGTTAACTCTCACATATAACTCAATCTGCCTTATCTTGTCTAGCCTTCCTATCCATTTTTGGTATGTAGGTTTTACCAGTTTGTTATCATCTCCCATTTTAGTAATGGCTAAGTAAATAATTCTACATACTTCATGAATTCTAAACAACTTTGAGTTAATTCTCTCAAACGAAAATATGAGTGTAGTCCTAAGAATAACTTCCTTGTTGTAATTTGACTCACTATACTTACTTCTAACTGCATCATAAGGTCTATAACCTCCTTTATTAAAGCATCATCAACCCTCACCTTTTTTGATGGAGTTGTCCTAGGAGGTGATGTCAAAATTGTTAGAACAAATGAAACCATTTTCGATTGCTCTGATGTGGTAGCCTCCCTACTAGATGTTGTTGTTTCTAATTCTGTAAAATTTTTCTCTAGTGAAATGATTTTATTTTGCAAGTCAGCATTCTACTTTTTTCTCTATTCATTTTTAACCCCTAACACTAGTATATTGATGTTTATCTTTTGTGTAGGTCATCATGGCATCCTCACCATCCATAGCACAAAAACAATTACTATGGTATTCCATGTGCATTTTCAAAAGAGGAGCCATGGGATTTCAAATAGAAGAAGCAGAAGGAGTTCAAGTCTATGAAAATTTTGGGCAATAAAGTGAGCCTAAATCATCAAAAATATCAAAATAAATACACTAGATTGCTCCTAGACCCCGTCTGGGAAAAACCTAGAAACCATTTTAAAAACTAAGAACTTTGACTTTTTGGTGAATTGAGCACCTTACATAATTCCTTGAACATGTGCATGTGCACATGTGTGCATTTTGAAGATTTGGTGAATGAATTATCTCTAGAAGGTGCACAGGTGTGAATGTGTGCATTGTAATTTCGAGATATGCGTAAGTTAAAGGACTCTAGAAGGTGTGTATGTTTGAAGGTGTGCAATTTTACAAGTTTGGAAGAGAAAATTATATAGGTGCACAAATAGGCCTAAATAATCAAAAAGATCAAAATAAGTACACAAGAGTGATCTAAAACCCCATTTGAGAAAAACCTAGAAACTATTTTGAAAACTTAGAACTTTGACTTTGTGGTGAATTGAGCACCTTGCATAATTCCTTGAAGGTGTGTATGTGGTTATGTGCATAATTTGAAGATCTGGTGAATGAATTACCTCTAAAGGTGCACAAGTTCACATATCTAAAACATCTAGAGGCCTCTTGAGGTTCCAAAAATTACCATGTCTTCCTTGTCTTCAACAACAATTAAGATCACACTCAAACCCATGACTTTCAAGTTCCAAGGAATTCCCAAGAAGCCAAACTTCATGATTTCCATAGGGAAGTGAGGGAAAAATATGAAGCTTAAGAATTATTATCTCCTCAATAAATAACCTTTTCCATCCAAAATTTCAAAGGGAAACATCCATAGATCATTTTGGTATAAAAGGGAGGAAAACCTAGATGCTAGAAATCAAGTTTTGACATTTAGAAGATTTTTTGGATTTTTGGGTTCTATCACCAAGGTGTGTATGTGTGCATGTGTGTAGGTGCATTTTTCTTAGAGGCGCACCAATAGTTTCAAAGAAGAAGCAGTGCATCAACAATTAACTACTAGTTGCTATTTTAGAGCATCCCATGCATCAAAAAATGCATTTTGACAACAGTTCAACTCTAAGAGACATCTAAAGAAGGCCAAGCTTCCATTTTTAGAGCTCCCAAAGATTCTCAAATCATCTCATGGCTTCTATATTCTTATATTCTTATTCTTTTATTGTTTTAAGCCATGTAAAGGTTCATGCACCCATTAATTGATATAAACAAGGGTGGAGACCTACTTAGCACCATTTAGAGAGTCAACTTATATGCAATTAGCTTTATTTTATTAGTTTTTTAGCATGAGAGAGCTCTCACTCCTAACATAAAAGGAGGAGAGGATTTCTTTTAAATACATGGATGTAATATGTACTCTAGACTGTTATTTTGATGCAATAATATATGCTATTGGTGCTCTCATTTTGAGTGTAGTTATTCTTGCTAGAGAGTGTTATTTTTGTGAATGCATTTTCTTGAATAATAATGGATCCAATGGTTTTATTATGTTGTTATGATTGTGCGATATTTTAGTTCTCATGTTTTCCTTGTGTTGATAAATTCCACTATTGTGACAAATTGGAGAAAGGATCATCTATTGTTGCTGCATAGTATCTTGTCTCACATGAGCTTACTTTTTGTGTCCTTGCAATTTGATGAAACATGAAACATATTTTGGTTTATATTGAGTTCACATGGACAATTTTATTAGTGGAGTTGAGGAAGCACTACACCTAATTTCATTATTTTCCTACCCACATCTTTTTGATAATTTAATTTGCACACGTGTTGTTACCTTGGTTTATGTCCATTAGGAATTTCCCTTTCAAGTTATTTTCTTTAAATATCTTGTTACTTGATCTTTGTTATTTTCTTTTAAAACACTCGGTTAAAATATGAATTCAGGTAGTTGCATTGATAACTTTCATTCATCATAAAATAGAAAATACAAAAATAGATCTCTTTTGTGGTTACATTTCAAACAACAACAGATCAATCAAATTTTTTTGAACTGGCAAAGGCCTCCTCATGAACATACACATTTATCTTCAATTGAGTGAACCCAATAGGTTGCAAAACCCACTCAAAAACTTAGATTTGGTCCTTGATCATATTTTCAAGAGAGGGATTTGAAAGGAACCCTATTGTTCAACATTGTGCAAAATGACCACTCAATAGGCATTAAACTTGATCATCATTTATTTCTCTACCTCTTTGCCAATGTCATTAGGGTCTTTGTCTAGATTTTTCCTCCTCTTTTTACCTATCATTTTATGAAAATATTCTCTAAAATAATACCATAATAGTTTCTTGAAATGAATTGATTTGAGAAATTCTTCATCAGAGACATCTACTTTGCAAGACTTTGTTCTAAACTCTCTTGGAAATAATCCTTTTATCTTTTTAATGGTAATGTCTGAAATTAGTGCTTTAGGAACTTGGATCTCTTCTCCAATAGCATATTCCTTAGGAACATATATGTATTCCTCTTCATCATCATCATCACTACCACCACCATAAGGAAAATTGAATCCCCCAAGGTGCTCTTCTCCTTGAGTATACTTTATTTCTACTAAAGTTTCTTCTTTATCGATCTCTCTCTCATTTTCTTCATGTACATCTTAACTATGTCCTTCATGTGGAGGAACTAGTCTAGGATATTTAGGGGATGGGGATATTCTTTATGGATCATTTGGTATACCAGCCTCCTATCTGTAATTTCAACTATGTTAGGATCAACAAGCTTTTCTCCCAACCCTCTTCTTTGATACATCCTTAAACCCTATATAATTTTAGAATCTTTGTTTGTTTTAGTATAATGGGCTTGTGTTTCCCTTTTGGTTCTCTTCTATCCCTTTCTTTCTTTTGGGATTATATTAGTGAATTGTAACAACATATTCAAACTTTCTTCATTATCAAATTTTTTTTTTTCTTCCCCTCCCCAACTTCTCAGTCATGGTGTCATATATACTTTTAATTTTTTTTAAAAGTATCCTGAATTTGTGTTCTAAACTCTTACAATTTGAGAGTGGATCATATTTGGGATCCTTCTCTCTTATCTCGTCTAGAGTCTCTTCATACATGCACCAATAAGCTTTCTTCCTCTTTTGAACTATTACATTCTCTTTATTTTTGATAATATCCTCAAGGTAGTCAAATTCATGTTTACCTCATGGTGCCTTGTTGATCTTATACATAAGTCTTTCATAGCAACCCTCAATGCCATTCATCCTTTTAGAACTCACATTCATATTGAAATGTCTCAATAATTGAATCAAATTATTTCTTCCATCTTTGATGATAGCAAAATGATGAAAAAATATTAGCTCTGGAAATAATGTCCCCTTTCTGGCCTTCTTTGGAGGGAAATCAATTCCTTACAACATTGTAATTTTCCTCATGATCTCCATGAAGCCAATTCTTACTAAAACATATTTTGGAAGCATAAAAGGCCTTTCAAGAAAACCATACACTTTGATAATTGTGGTGAAGGGATAAAAATAAATATCT
Source organism: Cupressus sempervirens (assembly GCA_028749045.1). Classification (NCBI taxonomy): domain Eukaryota; kingdom Viridiplantae; phylum Streptophyta; class Pinopsida; order Cupressales; family Cupressaceae; genus Cupressus; species Cupressus sempervirens. The sequence goes on along the minus strand of CM053789.1, from coordinate 478,959,460 downwards.
CCCCACTGATGACACATCTTTGGCATCGAATTGGAGTCAATATGTATTAAGAAAAATTTTAAGGGGTGGGGAAATTTATCAATCACATCTAAAATTCTTCTCCTCAAATACTTCCAAATTGGTTCTCTCATAGCATAAAACTTGAGCCTTTCCAATCCATTGACAAAATGGTGGACCATAATTGGACAAGTTGTTTCTCCCCATCTCTTTGGAATTCCAGGTCCATCTCTTCTACAAGGGAATCCTTATTATGAAAGAGAATCATCTACATTACTAATGAATATAATTTTAAATTAGTAGACTCTCCCCTTTTCATAGCTATCAATCCTTTATTGATGTTTTTCTCCAAATATTTTGGGAAGTCATAAATCATAGGATCTCCATACTTTTGTATTCTTAGGGACATCCACATTATTATCTTGCTAAATTTTCTCCTATTTACCAATCCTAAGACTTGGTATAGATGAGTGTGGGTGTTGACCAAAGTATCATTATAATTTTCACAATTTCTCATTGTGTATGAAATATCCAAGGGAAATAATTTGAATCCATCTATATCTTTTAGAAAAGAGACTATCATATTTTGTTGCACTTCCTTTCCTGCCCTGTCAAAAGCCTCTTCAAAAATCTGAAAGTCTATAGCATCAATTACCTTTTCAGTAAGATAGACCAAAAGCTTCCCTGATTGAGTCAATAGTTATCTTCAATAAAACATCTCCCACTGTATCCTTGTTTTCATGTGATGGTGGATCATGTCTATCTACAAATTCTAACAATAAATTAACATTTAGGAAGATAGTAGGCATCACCAATTTTCCTAAGTCGTATTGCCACATGTTATTGAGTGAGACTTGTGCATTATCCTAGTCATAGTATCATATGGATATTTCTACCTTTCTTGGGTATTTTTGTGTCACATACAACCCCATATTATCCTTCAACTCTGGTCATACTTTATTTTTCAAAATTTTCTAACCCTTGACAACCTCTTTTCCCTCCGTCAAAATAGGAAATTATTCAATAAAATCATCCTGGAGCCTCTTATCTTCATAATTAAACTTTCCATAATACATTTTTGGAGGCATCTTCTTAGGGTTAATGATTCTCTCAAACTAGGGCTTTCTCTAGGGTTCAACATATACTAACTAGGGCTTGTTTTGGAACAATTAAAAAAAACCTAGGTAACTAAATATTCATCTTAAATTTTTTTAGGGATTTTATGTCACTTGTTTAATTCACAATATTTCCAAGCAATTCAACTCCAATTTTGTAAACCCTCGAGCTCTGTAATTTCTCCTTCACAATTTGGTGATAACTATTTTGAGATGACATATTTTTAAAATATGTTCTTCCAAAATTTATCATGAGCTCATGCGAATTAACTATATATTTGTAATGCTAAGATACTACCCCCTTTGGCTTTGTACCTCAAGTTTGAAAGTCATCCGTCAATTAGGTTTCAATATGATAACTTAGAACTCTTTTGACTTTTGCTAACTATCCTAGTCAACTCCAAAGACCTATTTTTAACCAATAGAAAGCCACCAAACTGACCACATCAGTTCTTTTGAAAATTCAATATTTTCTAGGTGTGCGGGACATGTGGATGCATCTCACTACATCACCATACAACTGCTATTGCCTTGCAAAAGCATACAAACCATCAATTTACCAAATCCTTCTCAAATAGATGGGTGGTTTATCTTCATCGTGTGATTAAGTCCCAACAGTTGACTTATAGTGTGCATATTATTCTTCTTTCAAGTGGCAATGTATCCATCCTATAGTGAATGGGACACATGGAAGCATCACACTTCTTCTCCATGAGAGGACCAACCTTCAATGAAGAAATGTGGACAGTTAGATCTTTTTCTTCTAAAAATGGTCATAGATACTGAATGATGTCATCCTAGAGGACATCGTCCATGTGGCCCAATCACCAATCAGGTCCCAATTGAGTAATCAGGTCCCACTAAAACTTGGCTTAGAAATTATTACATGTGTCACCACCTCACTTTCTTTCCATACCCCATTTAAAATTTTGAAATATGAAAACACCACTGAATCATTGAGAGAAAGATCCATGGTGTCAATATAACATAAAACCTTATTTGGTCCATGTGGCAACATCTGAGTCTTCAAAATTTACATCCCATGCCCTTGGTTCATCTCCTCTTACTAACACAAATACATGTGGATGAATCATTTAAATCTAGTTCCAAATGGCAATGGGCCCAATAAAAAAACTTAATCTTGGGATCACTCCATGTGTCATCATCTCACTTCATCACTATGAGGACAACTAAAGATAGGGAGTTAACATGGGCTGTTGGATATCCATCATTATATCTTTTACATGGGGTCCACTAGTGGAATGCATGTCATCATCAGATTGTAACTCTATAGATGGAAGGACACTTTGCATGATAGCAACACCTATTGATCTATCCAAGATTGCAAGCTCAAGATAAAGGTGTCTAGTCCCACCAAATCCATCATGTATGATCTCATGATATCACTATCTTGGGGATCATAACCAGTGCTAACACATGTATCATTGATTTTTGAACCTATCATTTATCACGTGCTTTAAAAGGAAAGTGCAAAGGAGTATGTTTAGCACACCTAGTACACCCTCAAGGTGTGCCAAAAATTGTCTTTTAGAGGCATAAACGTGGTTTTTAGGTGTTTTCTGATAGGTTTTGCATTATGGTTTTTTTTCATTTTTTTAGTAATTAGGGTTTGTTTTAGGTTATATTTTTATCTTTCTGGACTAATTAATGTTTTCTTCTTTGTGCAGATGACAAGGCATCATCAACTTGTTGGGGTCATAACTTTGACCTAGAACTTAGAATTCAAAACCATTTACACTCTTGGAAAGAAGAACTAAAAATTTAATTTTAGTCCCTAAAATTACGAGCCTTTGGATTCCCCATTTTAGGGACCGAGGAAATATTCAACTTGAAATTTTGAGCAAAAGATCTCCAAAAAGGCCAGTTAAAAATGCTTAGAAGATCTTGTTAAAAAAAAATGAAAATGTTTCAAACATTTGATCATTCTAGATTATCTTGATCGCCTGGTCTTTGACCAGGAAGGATTAGGCAGTCAGAGAGAAGAAAAAATTGAGCAATTTGCACTAAAGATCAAAGATACAGAGGTTGGACACATGAACTAGAATAGGTTTCTCATCTTATGTAATTATTAATGATAATATTCAACAAGGGTGCCTTGGAATTTCAGATAGAAGAAGTAGAAGGAGTTCAAATTGTTGGTGTAAATACATATTTACTAGTTACACTTACTTAAGTTTACTTAAGGTTATTTTATTATTTTATTTTGTGAGACACTTAGGAGTTTGCACACTTTTTTGAGTTGTCATGTTGATAACATAGAAGTACGCAACTCTATTTCAACACATGTTATCTATAACACAGATTTGCATGTTACACCTTTATAGGCTTATCCACTCATCATCACACTTACTTCTATGCTTAATGGAGGATAACCCATATCTAGTGGACATGTGCCTAGTTGTATAACTTATCATGTAGTTGATTTTGAGGCATTCTAGATGTATCTCAGAGGCCTTTATATACAAGCACTCCTAGTGTACTCTTGCAACGCATATTGAATGAATATATCATCATTCTAATCATACTCTCTCTTTCTGGTCTATAGTTGTGCTTGTGTTTGAGTTCTTAGTTCCTGGGTGAATTTTTCCCTTAGGCAAATTCTTACATGGTATTAGAGCTTGGAGATTTTATCATCACATAGCTATTCAAGATCATTGTTGGTTCAACACCTCAGCTTGAATATGGAGTATTGTAGAAATTGGGAGCGTCTAGAGCCATATTTGACCTCACCATTACATTTGGAATACTAATTCAATGAAGATTGACTATAAACTCAACTATCTTAGCCCAAATTTGACCATGAGGTAAATTTTTTTTTTGCAAATTGGCACCCAAAGGCCCTGATTTGTAGTTTAGGTATGGTCATTTGCAGATTTAATTATTTAATTTAGATCTGCATTTTTAATTTCTTTGCCATTTTCATCTATATTTTCGAAAAAAAAATTCACCCTTCGGGAAGGTAGCAAAGATTTTTTTTTTTTGCAAGTACCAAGCTATCAGATCTCAGCCTTGCGAAAAGGATATTCCTCTATAATTATTTCATGGATAGTATCAACACCAGTAGGCCATACAACAAATTTAGGTGCATCACAGTCAAAATTCGTACCTCAATTATCGGTCACGACCCTTACAAATTTGGTCCACTCACAACTAACTAGGGAGAGCCTCAACAACCACTCAAGTGCAACACAAGTCGATACATCAACTTTGTCTGCATATTCAGTGATCTATCTTTTAAATTGTGTTGGATTTGTTTCCATACACAATGTGAGATATTTCCCACTATCCTCCAGCGGCAAAAAGTTTTTCTCAATGATAACACTAAATATTCTCTAGCATAGTGGATATTTTGGTTTGTTGGTGTTTCCCTACAGCCACAAAGACCCAGTAGATAGGTGACATGTGCATTTGTGCAAATTGTTAACTCCACGGACTCTAGCCCTAACACATAGGCAACATGTGGAAAAATACTCCTGTGCCACGTGGTAAATTACTTGTTTCATGCCATGTCAGCATCCTACGCAGACTATCCACATTAGCCAAGCCACCTTAGCATACAACTATGACACATCATTTTTTTTGTATAGTTATGTATGCCACATCATATGCACGTCCGTACAATCCTACCACATCAACCTAGGGGACTTTTTTTGCTAACATCATCATTTCACTGGGTTAAATTTGAAAATTGTCTGACTGTCATTCCTAGTCACTTTTGAATTCCTGAGATGGTCATTTGACTATCAAATTTAAGATAGTAGTTTTCCTACCAAACCCCTCTCTAGATTGCTTTTCAATTTGGCAGCCTGACTTTGCGAGCCCATAATTTAGACATCTGAACTTTGATTTAGGTACAATTTTTTTTAAATTGGGTATAATTTCTTGAACTTTTTAGTGGTGCAGCTCTTTTCTAGTTTTGGTTTCATGGATTTATCAGAAATTACATCTTTTGGTGATTGTACCTGTTCAATCTTGCATTTTGCAACTTCAAACACTCTATATGGACTCATCTGGTCACCTTTTCAAGTTCTTTTTTTTTTGAAAGTGCATTATTTTCATCTACTTTCTAGATCTATAGTTAGATTCTAGGGTTGTGTGGACAAAATTATGACTTTTAGAATTAGGGCTTTTTTTGCATTGTAAAGCTTTGATTACTTTTCATAATTGTTGTACATCTGAGCTACATTGCTTAGTGATAGATGTGGGCCTCAAAAGGTAGTTGTAAAAGTAAAATAAAAAATACCACTTTGTTCATTTTGACAAGTGGCCCATTGTACACGCACTACTTATAAAGTGCCAAAAGCATTTTTTTTGGGGGGTCTTTTGATTGATTGAAGGGGGGGGGGGGTGTATACGGTGTTCTTGTGTCTCTCTTTTGTGTTCGTTTCATTTTCTACACAATGGGTTCATTTAAATGTCCACCTCTAACTTCACACAATTCTTCTACATGGAAAGATATTGCATGGAGCAGATTAATGGAAAAAGGTTACAGTCTTTATGTTGATGGTACAATTACCAAACCTATTGATGCTAAAGAGCTCATTGAATGGAAAAAAACAAGACCAACAGGCTTTAGGAATTATGAGGAATTGTGTACATAGAGATCCCTTCTTTCACATTGCTAGTTGTACAGAATCCAAACCTGCATGGGATAAACTTGAATCATTATATGGTAAGGAAGATGAAGAAAAGGGATTTCAAATTGAGGACAATCTACTTCTCTTAGATCCAAAGAACTTTGACACAATTTAGGATTACATCAACAAAGCCAATGAGTAGAGGGCACTACTTAAAGATTGTGGGAATCTCATGAAGGATGAAAAGTTGATTCATCACATCCTGAAGAGGCTACCTTTTGAGCATGCTTTGTTTGTTTCAAGTTTTAATAATCATAGGTTGACCATGGGAACTACTTACTAGAATCCTTCATTTAGAGATTTTGATTGTTGAACAATCTCACTTGATGGATTTAGGATTTCTCATGACATCAAAGACCAAAGCCTTGGTGGCTAGTGATGAGCACCAATCAAGTCAAGGAGGGAAAAGTTCTAGCAACAAGAAGAAGAAGCAATGGAAGTAGAAATCACAATCTAAGACACAACAATCCTCCTCATAGCAAGGCAATTCTTCTTCCAACAAGAAGGGAAGTAATGAAAATAAGGATAAACTTTTTTGTGCATAGTGCAAAAAGCGAAATCATGATGAGCATCATTACAAGACTAAAAGAATTGATGAGTTAGAAAACCTACTCAAGAAGAACAAGCTTCAAGTGCTAGGTACTTCCAAGGATTCAACTCCAACCTCTTCAAAGGGAAAAGGACAAGCACTAATGGAAAATTCAAGTTCTTCTTTAGAATGGATAATTGACTCAGGTGCCTCCTATCATATGGGTTCTTCAAAGGGAGACTTTTATTCATTGAAGTAGTCAAAGGTACCACACATCTTCATGGGAGATGATACTAAAATGGAAGTTGAAGGAAAAGGATATGTGGAAATGTAAAATGAGGAATTCAAAGATGTTCTCTACATTCCAAACCTTAGCTCCAATCTCCTCTTAGTTTACCAAATCACTCACCTTGGAGATGGTCATAAAGTTGAGTTCCTTCTAGATTCAGTGATGGTGTGTAGTCTTTGAGATGATTCATTGGTTGTAGTGGGAAAATTCAATGATGACAATAGGCTTTATTCCTTCTCCCACTTTGTGCCTAAGTCTCCTTCTCAAGCCTTGTTGAATTGCTCTACTTCACAAATCACATTATGGCATGAACGGTTTGGTCATCTTACCTTCTGCCATCTTCAACAACTTTTCTCAAAACATATGGTCAAAGTTCTACCTAACATTAACTTTTTAAAGTGTTCATGTTCATGTTCAGTGGATATGCATCTCAAGGAGAAGTATGATAAAGGGAAGTCTTCATGAGCATCAGTTAGTTCACATGGTTTTAGCAGGACCTTTTGTAGTGACTTTAGTTAGCCAAGGCCACTACATCCTTGCTTTTGTTGATGACTTTTCATGATTCACATGGGTTTTCTTCTTTCATCGTAAGAATGAAGTGGTTCATAAGCTTCAAGCCTTTAAGAGTCATGTTGAACCCAAATCAAGGAAAACCATCAAGGTTCTATGAGTGGATAATGAGAATACATATGTAGATAGAAGACTTAGAGACTTTTGTAAACTTGAGGGGATTGATCTTCAAAAACCACCAACATTTAGTCTGCATAAGACAAATGTTGTAGCACTAAGTATTAGGACTCTCAAAACTATGGTAAGTTGCATGCCAAAGGCCAAGTCTCTTGATCCGACACTTGAAGTTGAAGCCATTAGTAGTGCTACTCACATACTTAACAGGTCTCTTCATAATGCCTTAGATGGGAAGACTCCTTTTGAGGCATGTGGTGGTAGAAAACCTATTGTGACACACTTCATAGTCTTCAGTTGTCCTGCATGGGCAAAGATATCTTTCAAGGGATGCAAGGCACAATCACCTTGGCCTTGTACTTTCATTGGTTATAAAGACAGTGTGAAGGCATATAGACTTATGGATCTAGAGACACACAAGATTTATGTGGAGAAGGATGTACACTTTGAGGAAAGTTCACCCAAATTATCCTCTAATCCTCTCCACACTTCATACACTATGGAAATTGATAGTGACACCAGCGATAGTGTTTCAACAGATTTAGACACGTGGGGTTCTATCGATAGTTGCAGTGAGTGGTCACGTCATCAGTCCAGTCCACATGATTACATTGACACAATGAAAGGTCTAGCATAACATGGTACATCTCATCTCCCAACTCTAGCTTTAGTTGATGACTACATGGCAAACATTGCAGGTTTGTTCGTGGAGTCACACATCGCAGATCTAGGAGACAGTCTTGATGATTTACATCTTCACATTGATGATAATGGTCCTTCTATAGTTGTTGCGAGGGCTCACTCTAACCCTCATGTCCATTATCTACATGATCAATCTTTATAGGTTAGCATGATTATGGATCCTTATGAATAGTTGTTGGAGGTCTCTTTGTTAGTTGAGGAGATAGATGGTTCATTGGAACAGGTTCAATAGACATCCTTGCCAGATCTACATTCATTCTTTTTAGCATAGTTGGAAGGGGTGACCATCAGCATCAACAAAGGGATACGTGAGTAGGTTTTAGGGCCACCATACATCTTCAAGATTGTACCTTTTCCTTTGTTTCTTCCAAAGGGGAGGAACATCATTCTGCATTCTTGGACCAACTTCTTCCTTGGAGCAACAATCACTGGTCGGTATTCTTCATTTGGTGGGGGGGGGGAAGTACCTTGTCTCTCTTCCTCTTCTTTATTATGGGGGGACTTTTTTCTCTTATGAGGTCTAGTTCTTCTCATCCTTCACTATTGTATATACTGGATGTATGTCATAACGTGGGGGGGGGGGGGGATTACTCCGTCCATCCATGCATCCCTATTCATCTCTCTTTTTGGGGGAGGGTTTTTCCCATGAGGTTTTCCCTCTTTCTCCTCTTTATGAGAGATTTCATTTCATTATGTGCATGGGTACCTAACATGGCCTAGTAGCCGGGACCCATCATGCATTTCATTCAAGTTTTCGTAAGCTTAAGGACATTCCCCTAAGTTGCACTTAAGGGGGGGTGTTGGTGTAAATATGTATTTACTATTTACACTTACTTAAGTTTACTTAGGTTAATGCATTATTTTATTATTTTATTTTGTGAGACACTTAGGAGTTTGCACACTTTTTTGAGTTGTCATGTTGACATCACAGAAGTATGCAACTCTATTTTAGCACATTTTTTCTATAACACAAATTTGCGTGTTACACCTTTTTAGGCTTATCCTCTCATCATCACACTTAGTTTTGTGCTTAATGATGGATAACCCATTTCTAGTGGACATGTGCCTGGTTGTATGACTTACCATGTAGCTGATTCTAAGGCATTCTAGATGTATCTCAGAGGCCTTTATATAGAAGCACTCCTAGTGTACTCTTGCAATGCATATTGAATGAATATATTGTCATTTTGATCATACTCTCTCTTTCTAGTCTACAATTGTGCCTGTGTTTGAGTTCTTAGTTTCTGGGTGAATTTTTCCCTTAGGAAAATTCTTACACAAATCTATGAAAATATTTGGATAGAAAGAAGGTATAAATCATCAAAAAAGGGAAAAATAAGTACACTAAAGTGCTCCCAGACCTTGTCTGAGAAAAACCTAGAAACCATTTTCAAAACTAAGAACTTTGATTTTTTTTGGTGAATTGAGCACCTTACACAAATTTCACTAAGGTGCACTTCTCCAAAGGTGCACAAGGTGTGCAAGGTGAGCTTCTTCCAAGGTGGACTTCTCCAAAGGTGAGCCAATTTTTTTTGAAGAAGTCAAAGGTGTGCCGACAATTAATTGTCAGTTCCAAATTTAGAGCTTTCCATGCACCGAAAATGCATTCTAATGGCAGTTCAACTCCTACAAACCTCCAAAGAAGGTTGAGCTTCTATTTTTGACATCTCTAGAGACTCCCAAATCCTCTTAGAGCTTCCTTCTTCTTATCTACTTCTTCTTTCTTTCTTTTAAGACATGTACAGGCTCATGCACCCATTGAATGATATAAACAAGGGTGGAGTCCTACTTAGCACCACTTAGAGAGTTAGTTTGTACATAATTAGATTTGTTTGATTAGTTTTAAGAATATATTTCCATGAAGGAATTTCTCACTTTCAACACAAATTGAGGAGATAATACCTTATAAATTCAGGAATGTAACATGTACTCTAGGCCGTTATTTTAATGCAATAATATATGTTATTAGTGCTCTCATTTAGAGTGTAGTTATTCTTTCTTGAGTGTGTTATTTTTTGTGAATGTTTGTTCATGGAATGCAATGGAGCCAATAATTTTGTTGTGTTATTTTTATTGAGAAATCCTTTAATTCTCATGTTTTCTATGTGTTTACAAATTTTGCTGACATACTTAGTTGGAGAAGAGATCATCTTATTGTTCCTGCATAGCTTTTTGTCTTGCATGAGCATACTTTTCGTGGCCTTACGATCTGATAAAAATGAAACATATTATGGTTACTAAATTCCCATTGATGATTGCATCAATGAAATTAAGGACATGTTGCTCCTATTTTCATTGGTTACCTATCAATATTTTGAAAGGCTTAACTTGTAGACGTGTTATTTTTGTGGCTTATGTCCATTAGGGATTTAATTTTCAAGTCATTTGCTTAAATTTCTTGTTACCATATCTTTGTTATTTTCTTTTACAAACACTTGGTTAATTTAGGAATTCATATAGTTGCATTGTTAGATTGTATTCCTTGAAAAATATAAAATACCAAAAAATATATCTCTTTTGTGGTTAATTTTGAAACAGCAAGCAGATTGATCATCTTATGCAAAATTGTTTCAAACCAAAAAAGACCTCCTCATGAACACTCACATTTATCTTCTATTGAATGAATTCCAGTAGGTCACAAGATCACTTGGAACCTTGGAGTTGATCTTAGATCATCTTTTCAAGAGAGGAGTTTGAAAGGATTCCTATTGTTAAGCATCGTGCAAAATGACAACTCAACACTTGGGCCAACATTTAAGTTTGTACATTCATATTAGGTTCCCACTTCTTAGCCTTGACATCCTTGACCTTGAAAACCATTTGATCCTTTCCTTTTTTTTCATCATTCACTTTATGGGTTGCATCCTTGATAAATATGCTTGAAGCATTACTAGCAACATTGTTCACTATTCTATTTCTTAAGTTGTAAGTGCTATGAACTTGGGAAATCATCTATGATATTATCTTTTCAATTTATTCCTTAGATGGTTTTCTCAAATTCATGTGTCCGACCTCTAAGGTCATGTTGCATGCTTTGTCATCAATTTCACTTCCATCATTTGAGAAGATCTGTTGATGAATTTGATATTCATCTTGTTGATTGTTTACATCCAATTTAGGTTCTTTTTAATCTGATCCTTCATAGTCCCAACATGAGCTGGCCATATTACAAGCCACATCATCATTATTTTTCTCTTCTTCCCCTTACTCAGATTGTGTTTGTTCTGATGTAGAAAATGAATAAGCCATAGCACATTATTCAGGAGGATGGAGGGATTGGAAAACCACACACCAAGGCACTTCTTCAACCCTATGTACAAAGTTTCTCTATAATAGATATGGTGTATTCTTTTCATTTTTACCTTGCATAGGGTTACTAATGGGTTTACCATCCTTCCATTGTGTGTTGTAGGGGTAATTCTGCAGTCTAGTTTGCCTATTGAAATTATTGTTAATTGTGGCTTTTCCCCATTGTTGGGCTTGTTTACATTATTGACTAGAGGCTTCAAATTATTCAAAAAATTTAATATCTAATCCATCTTATCCTCCTTAGGCTTCTTATTTGTACCAGGAGTATCTCCTTCCTTCTTGTTACTTCTAGGATTAAACAACTTTAGATCATCCCTTCTTCCTAATTCCCTAGATGCTCTCCTATTGTTTCAATGTTTACTATTATCTTAAAAGCATCCCTCAATGTCTTAGGATCCTTGCTTCTTAGTATGTATACCATTTTACTATCAAATGCATTAAAGTAGATAGTCAAACACACATTCTCACATTATCTCATGTCTTAGAATATCTTGTACATCCCTTTTAGGAATCTCAGATTGAAATCAAATGTGGATTCATTCTAATTCTTCTTAATATTATTGATTTTGTTCAAGACAAAGATGGTATTAATGTTATCTCCACACTATTTCTTGAAACACTTCTCCAAATCATCCCATAAACCAATATTATCATCAGGGGGTCTCCTAAACTAATCTCTAAAATCCTCTATGAATGAGTGCACAAATAGTTACATAACAACATCTTTATGTTCCACCTCATAATCATTCAACATTTCATTGAACTTTCTAAGGTATTCCTCACCACTAATGACATTATTTCTAGAAGAAATTTTGACTTTATCCCTTAACCCATTTAGGATGGGATTGGGATAACTAGGGATACCTACAAGGGCATTTGCTTCTACCTTTCCATATATATGTGCCTTTCCCAAGATCCTAAAACATTGGAAGAACTAGGTCCAACAACGTGGGTTTGCATAATTTTTTTCTCTTTTGTGCTATAGTTAGTTAAAAAGTTGTGGTGGACAAGGAAGTTGGTGTTGATTGGGAAATTTCCCAATTAATTATCATAGGACCACATATTGGGATAGAAGATGCACCTTATGAGGTTTGGCTTTGCCCTGTTGTTAGACCACAGGTGGATTTCAGGAATTGGGTTTTTCTTTTCATCTCTATTGCTTGAGTTTCATTTTTAACCTTCTCCAATTTCTTTTCTAGATCTTCTTTTTCCATCTTAGCTCTTTCTAGTGGAGATAGCAGAAGTCTTGGATGTAACAAAAAATTCATTGACTTGAATAACAACAACCTTTTTCTTTCCTTTATCAATATTTTTAGTAGTGAGATCTATTACATTCTCTTCAAGGGGTTTGTAAGGTTAGACTTGGGAAATCATATGTCCTTCCCTCTCATGTAGGGCACATTATTTCTCTTGAACCTTAGACCTCATTTATCTGATATCTCCAACTATATCTGAGTGTAGGGTTGAAGATTTCTCCTCCAACTTCCTATTTTGTCCTTTAAGAACCTCTATTCTTTTGAGTATACTTTCCCTTTCTATAAGGGAATTCATGGTGATTACTTCCTTCTCCTTTTACAAATGTATGCATTTGGCATCCTCCTCTGCAAAATTCTTCCTAAGTACTTCAATTTCGAACAGTAATTCCTTAGTATCCACAGTGGTAGCCTCTAAATCTATAGGGTCATTAAGATCAATAAGGATCCTCTCAATAAATGGAATATGCCCAAGATTTTTCCTATTATATGGGGTATTCTTATCTGTCTAGCATTGATATACTTCTTTAGACATATTTGGTTCTGAAAGCACTATATCCAATAGAAGAAATGATCTTATAATATAATCTCTCCTTAGACAAAGGAGTAGTGAAAATTTCACCTAGAAGTCTAGTATTCTCAGATTTAGAATTCAAAGATGAGGATTCCCTTTCTATTACATGCTAATACTAAGAATGACCTAATAAATTATCTCAGGGTTTCCATGTGTGACCAGAATCTCCTTTCTTCCTAGGCAAGTTCTTCCTACCAACTTGGGGCATCTTTGTATATAAAGGGATCTCTGGATTTGCTTTGGCATATGCTCTTGTATTTCTCCTTTTATCACCTATTTCAATTCAATTATTTAAAATAGCACTAGCTACTAAAACCTTTAACCAAGTCGCCACCCACAAAGGGAAAATACTTTAATATGACTGAAAATGAGAAACTACCAAGAGAATGAGATTTTGAATACAGATCTTATACAAGAGCCTAATAGAAAATAAATTCACTGTCACGATACATTTTTTGGGAGAAAGAAATCTCTAGACATAAAAGAGATGCAACTTGGTAATCTTTTCTACACCAAAGAATATACTATGTCACATGGATAAAACACTTACTTTGACACACAATCTATCACTAGTTGAAATGAAACCCATGTCATGTGTTCCCCAATGGAGTTGCCATTTTGTTGGCTCTTGATTTGACAAGATTTTAACTACCTTTTTTAAATTCAAAAGATACCTAGGAGACAACCAAAAACCATAATAGGTATTCCAAAAGAAAATAAATAGGGTCAACTATTAAGACTGCATTAGTCTTCTTCCCTTTGAACTCTGCAAAATTCAAGTGGGTATACCCATGAATTTATGATTTCCCTTTGTACTAGAAATTTACAATATAAATTCCCATTTAGCTGATAAATGCCTCTAATTATTAAAACTCAAGGATTTGAAAAAGGAATAGAAAATGGATAATTCTTCACATCCTTAAAACTTTTGAATCAAGCATAGGCTTACTCTTTAGATTTATGACATTGAAATTTAAATATTTGATTGATTAATTTTCTCAAATATAATCCTTCCATAACTTATCAACCCTAAAATATGATCAATGCTTTATCCATTATGGATGTTACTCACAAATCTTGACACATAATTTTAGATATATCCTTTCACTTGGTGAAAATGAAAAAAATACTTAATTTATATCCCATTCTTATCATAATCTTCCTCTAAAAACTCTCAATTATCCTAATTCATATCAATCATCTACATAGTCCATTAGATTACCAACAAAATATGAACTAAGATAGAATCCAAAATGAATTACAACTTAAATTTAATTGAATTTATCATCAAACTTCAGAGAATTGAAAGCAATAAAATAAGAGATGAGATCCAGATTAAGTAACCAACTAGTAAGTGCATTTCTATTATCTTCTTTGAAAATATATAACTCAGTATCAACTTCAATGGGAAAACTCAAATAGATTCAACACTCTAACTTTTCATTTCCATTAATGATATTCTAGGACAACAAGACTATACAACTATGAACTGACTCAAAACATCAAAATATACATTCATTCCAACAAAATGAAAATTTGGACCCTTCTCTAACCTTGGAACTCACTTATACGGGGTGAGTTTCAACAAGCTTTAGGCATAGAGATTATTACACACGTCAACATTTGATATGACACATCAAATTTACAAAAAAATATTATAACAAGCATAACCTCATAACAAGTTGATGTAACAATTATGAAGTCATGTGATCCCATATCACTTTATGGGTGTTTTATCTTTTCTTGAGATATTCTTATGCTATTGCTTTATTGGTGGAGAATCTTCTAGATCTAATGGTATGCACTTCTTCACCCACTCTTTAAACTCATAATCTGATGGCCATGTATCTCCTAAGATTTGATCTGCCACCTACTTATAAGGAATATATTTAATTGTGTCTTGAGTTACTTCCTTTTCAAATTTTTCATAGAATGTTTCTGAACTAATCAGCTTGCACATACATCCCTGAAAAAGGGACATGTTCACATCTTCTACTATCTTCTTAACTAAAATATTCATTTCAGTTATTGCCTTCACCCTCCATTTAGAAAAATCCTTGATGACTCTTTCAACATTCAAAACTGGTGGGACTAGAGTCTCTTCAAAACTTTCCATTTGGTTCTTCAGCTCCATTTTATTTTCAATTACCTCTAGAAAAACTAAAAAAAATCTTAGAAATTTATCAATTTTTACCATAGCCATAGCATTGGGAGGATAATTTGGGTCAACTCTCACACAAAGATCAATCTGACTTATCTTTTCCAACCTTCCTATCCATTTCTAGTATGTAGGTTTTACCAATTTTCTATTGTCTCCCATTTTACTAATGGATAAGTAGAGAATTTTACATACTTCATGAATTCTAAACAAATTTGAATTAACTCTCTCAAACAAAAACATGAGTCCAGTCCTAACTATAACTTCCTTGTAGTAATTTGACTCACTCTTCTTACTTTCTAATTGCATATGAAGATTTGTAACCTAGTTTTTTAAAGTATCATCAACCCTCACCTTTTTTAATGGATTTGGCTTAGGAGGTGTTGTCAAAACTATTCAAACAAATGAAACCATTGTCAACTGCCCTAATGTGGTAGCCTGCCTACTAGATGTTACTATTGTTTCTAATTTCATCATCATTTTCTCTAGTGAAATGCTTTTATTATGCAAGTCAACATTCTCTTTTGTTCTCTATTTATAAGCAACATATACATGGCTGTATTTTTTTTTAAAGATTATAGCTACAGTCTGATTGATTTAAGCTTAAGATACAATGTTGATATGTATATATTATAATAATAATAATAATAATAATAATAATAATAATGATACTATATATAATATTATAAATATATATTATATATTATATTATATATTATAATATATTTGTATAATATTATATATTATACATATGTTATATTGTGATTTATATTGTTAATATATATTAACTAATAATGATTAATCATAGAGACATGTCTTCTACTCTTATATTTATAAGAGATTGGAATTTGTATTTGGAAAATACCTATAGTACACACATCTCGCAATCTGTGTATTCCAAATTTATATGATTAGTGAATCTATCACAATGTGGTTTGCTCCCTCTTAATCAATAATATGATCAAGATCACCAAATGTTGACTAAATCATATACTATATATGCTTCCTCTCTTTCAAGGTTTCCTGAAATGTAACTCTCCCTCTAAATCTCAATCTCCCTCTTTTCTTGTAAGAACATTCTCAGAGGAAATGATCAAGGCACATAGCTCTTATAAAAATATAAAAATACAAATAAGAGAGATTTCATTGATTAGTTAAATAAAATACTCAAGGATACTGGATAATTTTGCATAATAATATATGATTGTTTGAATATTAGATTAAAAAATCTAATTTACTTATACTCATAAGAAATTATATTACTATCTTGGTGCACATCAACTAATCCTTTGACATTTAATAATATCAAATTATTAAATTAAAAGATATTTCCCAATATACATTCATTTTATATTTATTAGATATTTATCCATTTGAATTGATAAGCAATTCAAAATAATCAAATATAAAAATATCTAATAAATATTGAACACAGAAATCAATATTTGTGAAATGAACTCATACATGTATACTTACCTTACCTTTCATAGTGGAACTCTCTGCTCCTAATGGCGGTCAAACTTGATGTTATAACATTTCACATTTTTTAATGTCGCATGTAACTATCTTTATCGTGCAACTTGACTTATAGAATGTCTCCATAAATTTGCATTTTGGAATTTCCCTTCTTCTATTATATTTATATGAGACTCATAGCATATGCAAATACTCAAGACTTTCTCATCTCTCATATGAAGACTTCCATCTCTTTTGAATATTAGGGAGACAATTTAAAAAGGACAAGAGTGGTAGAGACTTTCCCTCATTTTTCTTGCTACTGTGGCTATTTTATACACTTAGATCACCAATAAGAGTTCATTCTCATATTCCCAGTACTCTACCTGTGATCAAAGGTCACTATCAATGAATATAAGAGGATTATATTTGCTAGTTGCCAATGTCTGTTGAGTTGTTATGTCTCTTCATAGCTTCCTATTCCTAACGATGATTGTGACATTTAATGATGAATATATTAGATATAGACTCTCTTTTATTATTTATGATCCCCTTTTAAATTATAACTCTCAATAACTCCAAAGAGTACCTCTGGCATGATAAGCTTATTAGTCTAGTAATAGTCCTCATTAAATATTAATTTGTTGTCATAGCTCATATTATTAATCATTTTAATTAATATTTAGAAGTAATGTGGTTTTTTTTAAAAAAAATTGCACTACTTCCTCTTTGATGATTCAATGTACTAGATCTTTGACATGTATTGTTCGTTGTAGCACATAGTCATCCATGTGTTTCTTCATGTTTAACTTTTATCATGTCATTTATCTTTGCTCTTCATTCAAGGTATTTCATTCAATTATTTGGCTTCATTTAGGAGTATCTAGGCAACATATCCTTCCAAATACGTTTCTCAATCTTCCTCACTATATATTCTCATTTAACTATTGCTAGTGGCCTATTTTTTGGAGATCAAAATTTAGTGTCCATGAAAGTGCAATGAAAAGAAAGAATAGAGAATAGGTTCATTGATCATTGTTGTTCACTTAATAAATGCAAGATGGTGTAGGAAGCTAATTTCTAGTTGACCATGAATGTGTTTCTATAAGGCCTTCCATCAGGACCAATCTTCTTATTGCTCATGTTGTATATGTTGCCATCCCGAGTGATTAGTGTCTAACATTGATACAATATCAAGATTTAAATAGTTAACAACATCTTCAATTCCATGAAGCTTAGCCTCCGAGTTCTTCAAGAATAATGAAAAATTATTTTGTAAAACACTCCATACGGTATATAGTCTTCATCGCTAGTATTTCATTCAACCATATTTTTTTCTTTATCATTGGGTTCTTACCAAAAACATATCAAGCATATTTTTTATATAAACCACTAGGGATAGATAATTAAAACATTTATAAGTCAATTCAATAGTGTGTGCTATCGATAATTACTGATGGCTTTCTATTTCTATGATTTCTTTGATGACATATTATATTTATGAATGTTTCTTTGACTATGCTATTCCTGTAATGTTTTACTCTAAATCATATTCTGTTGATGCATATCATGCCTTTCACATATTTATGTTTGAAATTTTCTTACAAGAGCTAGAGATTTATATTTGCATTCTGCATTAGTTACTAAAATACCAACTCCTAGTGGGATCTTCAAAATCATGATACTCATGTTTAATTGTTGTGTGTAGATACATTTCAATGATAATGATTTTCATGTCATTGTGTAGATATCATGACTTTAGATTAGCTATTGTTTCTACTTGAATAACGTAACAACCTTTGTCTGCTACCTTCAACATGTTGTGGGTGTTAGATGAATGCATTATTTTGCATATATCTATAAGCATTATGTAATCGATATCTTCAACTATACTTTGTGACAAGCTAAGTCAAATGCATGCAAAATTTGTTGAAGTCTACATGTTTCATCTTCTTTTCTACATTTACAACTAGTCTCTAATACCATGTTGAGTAACATGGATCAATTTCTGCAAATGTAATTACACTACCATTGTTATAGGTATTTTCCAAATGTAGATCCCAATCTCTTATAAGAGTAGGAGACATGACTCATGAAGATGCATGTCTCTATGATTAATCATTATTAGTTTATATATATTAACAATATAAATCACAATATAACATATGTATTATATATGTGTGTGTGTGTGTGTGTGTGTGTGTGTGTGTGTGTGTCTATATATATATATATATATCTTAAGATTAAATAGATCTAATTGTAGCTATAATCATAATACTCCCTCTTAGCTAGGGAGGATTTTTTATGGAACACAATATGCTCTCAAGCATATGGATATATATGATCTCAATGTGATATTCCTAGAATGACATATTTATAGATATCAACATAAATCAATCAACACACACACACATATATTAGATATGGAATTTTCTTCAATTCACTATGAGGCTAAATTTCTGAACACTCCCTCTTTAACAAAGAGAGAATTAAAGAAATTATAATACAAGGTTTAATCAAAAGATAAAACAAATACCTTTGCATGAACAAAGGAAATTTGAGTTGTTGTGAGATGTTAATGAAGTGTTTAAGAATTCATTTGAACCATCTACGAGTCTCTTTGACGAATGAAACTTGATGTATGAGTTGTAGATTCATACATCTGCACAATCATACTCAATCAAGATATTGGTGTATTATGGACGAGTTTGATAAAATAGAAGGACATATTTGCTTCTAGTGTTAAACTAAATGAATTTTTGAACCTTCAATGGACGAAAAGGTCAAGATAGAACTTAGATAGAAGTTTTCATATTTGATACAAAATTGTTCAACAATATAAGAATGAGTGGAAATTTTAAATTGTAGGGGGGACAATAGTCAATGTTCCATTCCTGATTGAACCTTATTTAGAGGGGAGATGTTTCATTCTCAAATAATCTAAGAAGATGGTTATGAATCTTCACGTGTAGATAAGTATTCTTATTTTTCACATCTATCTCTCTCTTATTTGTAATTCTATACATACTATAAATGTTATTTTTCTTGATCGTTTCCTTTATGTCTGAGGATGTTCTTACAGGAAAACAAAGTTGGTACTTTACACATGATACCATATATTGTGCAGACTCAATCTAATGATAGGAGCTCCAAATACCTTGATGATCAAGATGGATAAAATGAGGATCTTGAAGCAAACATCTTTGAGAAATTGAGAATATGAGATTCTTCTATATTAAGACAGAGTATGACACTTCTTTGAAGGAAACACAAAATCTTAGAAGATTGATTCTTAGAGGGAGTCTAGAAATACATGTGTATAACCACATGATTTTGATGGGCCTACTCTTGAGTGCATCATGAGGAAGTATTGATTATCACTAGAAAATCAAAAGACTGGTATTAGATTCAAAGTAATTTCGATAGACATCCTTGGGTGAAGAGAGCTTCTGAGGAAGTAACTAGAGGACATTACTTCCCAGGATTGATGTTCAGAGGGAGAATTTTGAAGTGCAATCCTTTGTAAATGATATCTTCTCTATGAGGAGAAGTTATAATTAAATTTATTGTAATTTATTCTTCTCTATGAGATAGAATTGAGGTGAAAGCCTTTGTACCACCCTCAGACCTAGTTCATGGTGGTTACTATTTCACACATGATATGTAATGAAAGGTGACAATCTTTCATTGACATATACAAATAGAAGGTAACCATTGTAAAGTGATGATCTTATAAATGGTAGACCTATTATCATGATAAACTTTATTAAGTTGTTCTCCTTGAGTGTTGGAAGTCATGATAGTGAAGGTATCAACCAGAAGGTAACTATTGTAAGGTGACAACTTTAGCAATAGTTGATATATCTCCTAACAAAAAAATATGTTGGAGAAAGTTTCATCATGGTTCTTCACGCCAAAAAAATTTGGACACCTTGATAACCAACTTTTCATGGTTCTTTAGGCCAGGTTTTGTGGGACACCTTGATAATCAACTCATCATGGTTCTTTGGGCTAGATTTTTCCAGGCACCATGAAAATTTATTGTTATGTTTCTTTAGGCCATATCTTTCTAGACACCATAACTTAAATCTATGAGATAGAATTGAGGTAGAATTGAGGTGAAAGCCTTTGTACCACCCTCTAATCTAGTTCATGGTAGTTACTATTTCACACATGATATGTAATGAAAGGTGATAATCTTTCACTGACATATATAAATAGAAGGTAACCATTGTAAGGTAAGAATCTTATAAATGGTAGACCTATTATCATGACAAACTTCATTAAGTTGTTGTCCTAGAGCGTTGGAAGTCATGATAATGAATGTATCAACCAGAAGGTAACTATTGTAAGATGATGACTTTATCAATAGTTGATCTATCTCCTAACACCAAAATCTATTGGAGAAAGTGTTATCATGGTTATTTGAGAAAAGTTTTTCCGAGAAGCTTGATAACTAACTTATCATGGTTCTTCAAGCCAAATTTTGTGGGACACCTTGATAATCAACTCATCATGGTTCTTCAGGCTAGATTTTTCCAGACACCATGAAAATTTATTATTATGTTTCTTCAGGCCAAATCTTTCCAGATAGCATAACTTAAATCTATCGTAGACCACACTTAAGGTGGTGTTCAAATCTTGTAGTATAACTGCTTTAATTCTCTCTTTGTTAAAGAGGGAAACTTGAGAAATTTAGCCTCATAGTGATTTGAAGCATACTCCATATGTAATATATGTTTGTGTGTGTGTGTGTGTGTGTGTGTGTGTGTGTGTTGATGGATTTATGTTGATATCCATTAATATGTCATTCTGAGAATATCACATTGCGATGATATATCTCCATATTCTTGAGAGCATATTGTGGCCATAACAAATCCTCCCTAGCTAAGAGGGAGTGTTAATATTATAGCTACAGTTGGCTTGATTTAATCTTAAGATACAATGTTGATACACACACACACACATTATAATTATATTACACATATATAATATTATAAATATATATTATATTATATTATATTATATTGTATATACATATTATATATTATATTATATTATATATATTTATACACACACACACACACACACATAATATATAATACATATGTTATATTGTGATTTATATTGTTACTAAATAATAATGATTAATCATAGAGACATGCCTCCTACTCATATATTTATAAGAGATTGAGATCTACATTTCGAAAATACCTATAACATTGGCAGTGTAATTATATTTACATAAATCAATCCATGTTACTTAATATATTTGTCCTCTAGTTGTTCATGTATTTTCTTTGTTCCTTTGGCCATATTATGAACATATGTCATATGCTCTTACAAGTTCTTGGTGGAATGGGTAAGCTTAGAATATTCAACTCTATGTAATACCACATTACCCCTAGCTCCACTATCCTCACCAGTTGCTCGACCTGAATGGTAGGGTGAAAAAGACTAAGTGGCCAAGACAATTAGGTCTTCACTATAGAACATCCCATAAGTGGATGTTTCTACCTCTCTTTTGGGTTTCTTCAACCTCACATCCTTCATGATGGAATCAAAAGCAATTGCATCTACAATATTGAGGTTTGGCAATAATTGGATTCTTAATTCCTTCACTATCTTCCTCCCTTCTTCTGGGCTAAGGGTGCCAAACTTGATCATCGTTTCTTTCTCTACCTCTTTTCCAATGTCATTAGGATCTTCATCCATATTTTTCCTCCTCTTCTCACCTATGATTTTATGAAAATATTCTTTGAAACATTGCAATAATAGTTTCTTAGAAGGGACTGAGTTGACAAATTTATCATGAGAGATGTCCACTTTGTAATACTATGTTCTAATCTCTCTTGGAAAGGATCCTTTTATCTCTTGAATGATAATGTCTAAAATTGGTGCTTTAGGAACTTGGAGCTCTTCTCCAGTAGCATCTTCCTCATAAACATATATGTATTCCTCTTCTTCATCATCATCACTACCATAAGGAAAATTCAATTCCCCAAGTTGTTCTTCTCCTTAAGTGTACTATGTTTCTATTGAAGTTTCCCCTTTATCAATCTCTCCCTCCTTTTCTTCATGTACATCTTCACTATGCCCTTCATGTGGAGGAACTATAGGAGGTGGTCTAGGGATCTTCTTTTTGGATCATTTGGTATTATAGCCTCCATATCTAGAATTTCAACTATGTTAGGATGGACAAGATTTTCTACCATCCTTCTTCTCTAATACATCCTCCTCTAGATTTTTAGGATCTTTGTCTATTTCAATATCATGGGCTTGTGTTTCCCTTTTGGTTCTCTTCTATCCCTTTCATTCCTTTGGGATTATATCAGTGGATTGCAACAACATATTCAAACTTTCTTCATTATCAACAACAATTAACTTTTTTTTCTTCCCCTCCCCAACTTCTCAATCATGGTGTCATATATACTTTTAAATTTTTCTAAAAGTATCCTCAATCTTCGTTCTAGACTCTTAAAATTTGAGAGTGGATCATATTTGGGATCCTTCTTTCTTATCTCCTCTAGAGTCTCTTCATATATGCACCAATAATATTTCTTCCTCTTTTGAACCATTACATCCTCTTCATTTCTGATGATATCCTCAGGGTAGTCAAATTCATGTTTACCTCTTGGTGTCTTATTGATCTTACACGTCAGTCTTTCATAGAAACCCTCAATGTCATTCATCCTTTTAGAACTCACACTCATATTGAAAGGTCTCAATAATTGAATCAAATTATTTCTTCCATCTTTGATGATAGAAAAATGATGAAAAACTATTAGCTTTGGAAAGAATGTCCCCTTTTTGGCCTTCTTTGGAGGGAAATTCGTGTCTTGCAACATTGTAGTTTTCTCATGATCTCCAAGAAGCCAATTCTTAATGAAACATATTTTAGAAGCACAAAAGGCCTTCTAAGAAAACCATACACTTTGATAACTGTTGTGAAGGGCTAAAAATAAATGTCTCCCCACTGATGATACATATTTGGCATTGAATTGGAGTCAATAGGTCTCAAGAAAAGTTTTAAGGGGCAAGGAAATCTATCAATCACATGTAAAATTATTCTTCTCAAAATACTTCCAAATTGGTTCTCAAATAGCCAAAAACTTGAGCCTTCCCAATCCATTGACAAAATGGTGGACCATAATTGGATTGGTAATTTCTCTCCATCTCTTTGGAATTCTAGGTCCATCTCTTATGCAAAGTAATTCTTATTATGAAAGAGAAGCATATGCATCAATAATGAATACCATTTAAAAGTAGTAGACTCTCCCCTTTTCAAAATTTTCAACCCTTCATTGATTTTTCTCTCCAAATATCTTGAGAAGTCATAAATCATAGGGTCTCCATACTTTTTTATTCCCAAGGACATCCACATTATTGTGTTGCTAAATTTTCTCCTATTTGCTAATCCTAAGACTTGGTATAAACCAGTGTGGGTGTTGACCAAAGCATCATTATAATGTTCACAATTTCCTATTGTGTATGAAATAGCCAAGGGAGAAAATTTGACTCCATCTACTTCTTTTAGGAAAGAGATTATCATATTCTATTGTACATCCTTTTCTGCCCTGTCAAAAGCCTCTTCATACATCTAAAAGTCTATAACATTAGTTACCTCTTCAGCAGGGTGAAGACCAAAATCTTCCCCGATTGAGTTAGTAGTTATCCTCAACAGAACACCTCCCTATGTATTATTGATTGCATGTGATGGAGGATCATATCTATCTAACAGTTTGAACAATAGATCAACATCTGGAAAGACAGTAGGCATGAACAATTTTCCTAAGTCATATTGCCATGCGTTACTCAATGGGACTCCTACATTAGCCGGGCCATACCACCATTTGAATATTTCAAATCCTTTCTTGTGCATTTTTATGTCACATACATCACCATATTTATCCTTCAACCCTGATCATACTTCATTTTTCAATGTTTTCCAATCTTTGACAACCTCTTTTCCGTCCTTTGACATAGGAAATTATTCAATCAAATTGTCATGGAGCCTTTTATCTTCATAATTGAACTTCCTAGGATACTCTTTGGGGGCATCCTTTTAAGGTGAATGGTTCTCTCAAACTAGGGCTTTCTCTAGGGTTCGACAGATACCAACTAGGGCTTACTTTGGAACAATAATAAAACCCAGGTAACTAAATCTTCAACTTAGAAAATGTATGGGATTTTATCTCACTTTTTTAACTCAAAATATTTCCAAGCAATTCAACTCCAATTATGTAAACCCTCGAGCTCTACGATTTCTCCTTAGCAATTTGGTGACAACTGTGTTGAGATGACATCTTTTTAAAATATGTTCTTCCAACATTTATTGTGAGCTCATGCAAATTAACTATTTTTTTTGTAATGATGAGAAACTCCCCACTTTGACTGTGTACTTCAAGTTTGAAAGTCATCCGTTGATCAAGTTTCAACTTTGAATTCGACGACTGAGATTTCCTTTGACTCCTGCTAACTATCCTACTCAGCTACTAGCACCCATCTTTAACCAATAGAAACCTAGCAAAGTGATTACGTCAGTTCCTTTGAAAATTCAATATTTTATGGGCGCAAGGGAAATGTGGATGCATCTTGCTGCATCACCGTACAGTTTTTATTGCATTGCATGAACACAAAGATTGTCAATTTGCTAACTCCATCCCAAAGATATGGATAGTTGATCTTCATTGAGTGATTAAGTCCCAATTGTTGATTTATAGTGCATGCATCATTCTTCTTTTAAGTGCCAACGCATCCATCCTAAAGTGAGTGGGACATGTGGAAGAATCACACTTCTTCACAATGAGAGGACCAACCTTCAACAAAGAAACATGATTTTTCAGATCTCATTCTTCTAAAATTGGGCGTAGATACTGAATGACATCATCCTAGCTAACATGGTCTGCATGGCCTAATCACCAATCAGGTCCCAATTGAGTAATCAGATCCCACTAAAACTTGGCTCAAAAAATATTACACATGTCACCACCTTTCTTTCTCTCCATATCCCATTTCAAATTTTGAAATGCCACGACATCATTGAATCATTGAGAGAAAGATCCATTGTGTCAATATAGTAGAAACCCTTTTTTGGTCTACATGGTAGAATCTAAGTCTTCCAAATTTATAGCTCATACCCTTGGTTCATCTCCTCTTCCTGACACAAATATACATGGATAAATCATATAATCCATTTCTAACTGGCAACGGGCCCACTGAAAAAACTTAACCTTGGGGATGGCTCCATGTGTCATCATCTTGCTTCATCACTATGAGGGCAGTCAAAGATAGTGAGTTAATGTGGGTTGTTGGATCTCCATCATTATACATACTACATGGGGGCTACTAGTGGGATGCTTGTCATCATCACATTGTAACATCATAGAGGGAAGGACACTTTGTGTGATGGCAACAATCATTGATCTATCCAAGACTGCAAGCTTAAGATAAAGGTGTTTGGTCCTGCCAAATCCATGTGGCATGATCTCATGGGATCGCTATCTTAGGGATCAGACCCAATGCTGACACATGCATTGTTGATTTTTGAACCCATCATTTATCATGTGATTTAAAAGGAAAACACTAGAAAAAATATAATGAGCCCTTTTAAAATTTATTAACTAAAGTTTTGTAGGGGAGACCATGGTAAAATTTTCCCCAGGAAAGGACATTTTAGCCCCCTTTTATGTATAATAATCCTTATCTCAAAAAGACTCATGGTGAAAATGCTTTTCTTTTAAAAACAAAAAGTGAACAGGGTCGAGACTATAAGGTGATAAAATCTAAGCATTTATGAACATGTCTTATGGAAAAGGTCCCCTCTTTTAAATAAAATAAAATGTAACAATAAAATAGAAAATTTAGGGCATCCTCTTGGTTTTACTTAGGGTTTCACCTTAAAAATCCTCCTTTACTAGGGTTTACCTTAAGTAAGGGAATACACAAGGAATCTCAAACTTTTGAAAGAAACCCCATTAATGGTGAAAAAATACAGTTTCTAGAAAACAGACCAACACAAGCAAGTTGAAATTTTTCTCCAACTCACACTGACATTAGAATCCAACTGTACAATAATTTGACAAAAAATTCTAAAACATATTATACTCCTGAGGTTCATGCACATCTTCATGAATCATTCATGAGATTGATCAATAAGAATGATGCCTAACATTCCACATCATCTTGGAAATGTCAGGCCTCACAAATTGATCTATCTTTACCAATTAGCAATCTAATTGTTTGTTCTTTATCGTCATTCACCTCTTTACTATCAAAACATCAAAGTCATATAACTTTGTCCATAAATCACCAATTAGTGTGTGGTTGTAATAGAAATTCAAGAATATCACAAATATCAATTATCTTCAACCACAACACTGGATTCCATTCATATAAAAAACACTGATAAAATTATCTTCTTTGTTTCTGCATTTTAAACCAATTTTTTGTGTTCACCTGTAATGCCTACCCCTAGTTTAGTTTCATCTTTCTTGTAGGCTTCCAGTAGTAAGCCTAAGTCTAGGGGGAGTGGATGTAATGCCTACCCGTAGTTGACTTTTCTGATTGTATTGTTAGATTCTTTTAGGCTTGTTTTATGTTATGTTTATGATTGTCGACACTTGGTTAGCATATTAGATTAAATGTATTGCATATTTAGTTAATATATGTCTTGAGTTAGTTATTTCATGTGTTCATGATTAATTCAATGATGATACATGTATGTTCATATAGTGATTTTAGTTATTTCATGATGATAGTTAGATGGATTATTTATACGTGGTTTCTATGGTTACTTACCTCATACTTGCATGTGTATAATGTACTTGTCTATATTACTTTATGGTTGACATTCCTAATGTGGTTGAGGGAGGGAATCATAGTCACTTGCTAGTTGGGATCTACATGATGTACCACTCCCCGCCATTGTATGTTTAGTTTAGAATATATGAGTATGTACATGCGTGGATTTTATGCAGATTACAGGTATTGGGTATCGACTTCCCTAAATTGCCAGGATGAGCATACCCTATCATAGTATTTCAATGGAATAAGTGGGGAGATAATTCTTGAGTCCAAATCTTAAACCTAAGCCAATTTTCCTAGAAAGTAGGACAAGTATCTGAGTTGTTTACCCATCTTAATTTGTCAAGTGACGTGAATTCATGATTTTGACCCTGGAGTTTGATTATGTTCTTTGTCTTCAGTTGAGTTGCCATATTTAGTTTTTTGGATCTAATGTGATTTTTAGTTATGATTAAATCATATTAAAATATTATTTAATGATTTAATTTAATGGAAATTTTATATTTAAAAAATTCAATATTTAATTAATTGAAAAATTAATTAAATGAAGAAATTAAATTTAAAGATTTTATTAAAGTTCTAATTTTGGCATTTTATGTTTATTTAATTTAATAATTATTTATTTTAGGAGTTTTAATTTAATAATAAACTCTAAATAATATTATTAGTTAAATTAATAAATATTATATTAAAAATGTCTCATGATATAATAAGAGATAGAAAGCATTAATTTAATAAAGTTTATTTAGGTTAAATTGCATAAAGCTTGTGCATGATATTAAAATAATAAAGGAAAAAGGGTTTCACATGATTGCATAATCGAAGTCCTAATTTGGGGGAAAGCTCTTTATTAGGAAATCATAGCTCATTTCTCCACACACGGGTTTGGAGGAGCTGATTTTCGAGAAGAGGATTTTTGAAATAGAAGGAAAATTCTTGTGTGTTTTGTGCATTCATTATTTAGCATCAGATCCAGGGAGGATCTCATGAGTTTTGTGCAACAGTTCTTGCATTGAAAATATATGTCTTCTCCATGTCTATTGTGTTTTTGTTTTCAGAATTCCTCTGAGTTGAAACCCTTGTTTGAGAAAATTTGATTTCCATTATTGAATTATCTATAATTTAATTTGAAACCCTTGTTGTGATTCTACTATTTTTTATTTCTAAAAATGTCTATAAACAAATGAACATTGAAGCCCTTGTATGCGAACTATTATTCTTCGATTGAGAAAAATCTGTATGTAAATAGGATATTTGAAACCCTCATGTTGAAATTATTGCTCTTTGTTTTTTGTAAACATTTGTGAATGAATTTAGTTTGAAATCCTTGTTCGATGGATTTGAGGGTTTGTTTTGGATTGTTAAAATTGGGATATGTGTTTAGAAAAGAAAACCCAAAATTGTTAATTTATTTCAATTGCCTATCGTGGGTTTCTAAATAAGATATTATTAAGAGGGTCTAATATATATATAACTCTCCACCCACTTTTCCTCTCACCCTCCTCCTATTCTCCTTGTCAGCAACTATAAGGGTTGCGTACAACAATCCTGTTGTGACAACAACAGTTATTGCTGATGCAATACCCTGCTACTGCAATAGTACTACTTTGATGGCCAACGGGCCTTAAATGCTTAGTTAATTTTTTTAAAAAAATTAAATTTATTAAATTATTAAATTTAGTTCATTTTAAATTAAATTTATTAAATTTAGATTAATGGTATTATTAATTAGTTTATATTATTTCATTATTATAGTAATGATAATTATTAATAAATTGAGGTTATTCATTAATAGTTAATTATTATTATTTTAATAGTTAATATTAATTATTTAATTTTGTTAAGATGAATTTAAGTTATATGTTAGTTATAAATGACGAGGTTTTCGGAATGGCTTTCTGTGTTAAACCTATAAGATTATTTTTGGAATTATTTATTTTAAGTCTAATGTTGATTTAATTAAATAATTATTATTTTGTAAAAATGGAAAAATTAGTAAACTCGGGTTTTGCTTAATGGTACAATTTTATATGAAAATGATTTATATTACTAGGGATTTTTGATGAGTTGAAAACCTTAGTAATTATAACACTTTGAGTAGACAAAAATGTGAACCCTCTTTTGAAATCGAAAACTCTATAAACAAGTAATACTTGTAAAAGAAAATTGAAACCCTAGTTGTTATTGAATCTTTGTGATTTGAAAACGAAAATGAGAACTTGAAAACCTATAAGTGAAAATTAAACCTTTGTGTTTTCAAAACCTAATGTATTGAGAAAGTTACATTGTATGTACAATATGCGATGTGTAATTTACTGATGTTGGGTTCGGGTTGACTTAGTTCTTTGACCAATTAGGATGTTTACCAGAGTCTTGGGTAGTTTGTTCTATGATGATGTTATGTGTTTGATCTTTTATACCTAACCATTGTGATGTAGTTACATGTCTTCTTTGATGAGTTTGATCTATTGGGTGTTATTGCTTTCCAATTTCTCTTGTGTAGAACTGAAATGAATGATATGACCTTTTTGGTATAACTTTTGAGTCTTCGATTAGTTATCTTTGGATTGCTCTCTAGTGATTGTATAGGACTAAGGTGATTATTATGATTTTTTGGGTGATGTCATGTGATGTCATAGGTTGGTATATGTGTACTTGAGTTTGGATCATTCTTATTAGGATGATTGTATTGGTGAAATCTGAGATTTTGAGTAGTGATATTTCAATGCTTTCAAGTTGCTTGTTTAAGAACTGATGTGTATTTTATGATCTTATGAGGTCTTCTGCTTTTGCTAAGCTTAGAGTAGGTTATTTGTATGTCATGTTGGGAAGTGGCTTGTAATGGAGGTCGGAGCCTTAAAGAGGTTGCCTGCGTAACCCATTATAAGTTGTTTTAATAAGTGATAACATTTCATTAAATGGGTTTAAAATGAATTAATAAGATATTAGTGCCACATAGAGTCACTAGGGGGCCAAAGTCTTGAGAGACTACCAGGGTAACCTTAGAGTTGACTTGTTAGTATGCCTTGTATGTACGAAAGGATGTTGATACCGCATAGAGACACTAGGGGGTCGGAGTCCAGCAAGGCTACTAGGGTAACCTTAGAGTTGGCTCATGCGATGACACTTGCCCACTTACATAGTAGATTTCCTACATGTCATGTTGTCTCTAGGATTAGTTGATACTTGTGTCTTGGTTGTTAGAGTAATTAGTTATTTTCAACTTATTAATTAAATCACTTTGATTTAATTAATTAAGTTGCCTATTACTCTAGTTTTCTTAAGCTATCTTGTAGGTGCATATAATTAATATTTTATTAATTATATTGTGCAACCTAGCTTTTTTAGGCTTTAGGTTTCCCTTTTCGAGTTTCGATCTCCTTTTATAAGGATTGATCTCTTTGTATTTTTCATTATGAAGATCCGTTGAATAATATTTTCTTCGTTTGAGTTTTTTAGATCAAACCCTTGCCTCTTCTTGTCTTTTTCTTTTCCGTGACAGGTTTCTTGCATGTAGGTTTTCTTGGGCTTCGTGGACTTGTTGTGCGCTTTTGCTTAAATCCTACATTGGTACCTTGTTTTCTTTTAGATGTTTCATTGACCTAGATGTTGGATTTGACTTTTGAGTTTTTTATCCTGTTTGGGACTTGATACTATCTCCTCAATGTAGTGGGAGTGGGCCATTTAGGTTCTACGAGGTCAGGTGGTAGTGCATTTTCTTATACCATTGAGATCCGACTGTTGGATGTGCTTGTGTTGATGTTCCTTTCTTTCTGATCTTATATTTATGTTGGATGATTATTCTTTGTTGTATTGTACGTGATTATCAAAGATCTTATGAGATGTTTTAAAGTATTGATGATGTATATTCTTTGAGCTTATCATACCCTATGGCTTGTACATCGGATGATTAAGCATTTTTTATTATTGCCAAGTGGCATCTTATGTAATTGTATATTATTTAAATGGATTCGTACTTGTGATTATTCCATGATGTGGATTTTGGTTATGTATTGGATTTAGTATTTAATTAAATTTAAATGTGATTCAATGTCACGGGACCTTTAGGAGATGTAATATATTTATGATGGTTGTATATATGTGAGTTATTGTTTCCACTATTTTATTTATTGTCTTTATTGCTTCTGCTATATTATATTTGTTGTTGTTTATTATCTTTCAAAAAAATGTTTGGCAAACTTAGTGAAACTTTAGGTTAATTTCTTTTGGGTTCCCTAGTGGAGCGTTACATCACCAAAATGACCATAATTTGCATCCAATGTATCACTAACATGTGTGGTCATAGAGATAGCATAACAAACACCTCTAGAACTTATGCACATGATTTTGCACCGTGATATAGAACATAAATATCATTTCACCCATTTTATCATGACTCAGTTCATCAAGAACACATAAGTTGTCAGCAAGACTGATCTGCATCCATCCAAGTTGTAATGATGCAATCTTGTTGTTAGCAATGGCAACACTGTAGCATTACCAATATCCCCACCATCTTCATCAAATGCCTACAAATGAAGGATAGACCCTAGGTGATAAAAGAAAAGGAGTTTGCATAAGAAGAAAAGTTGCTCAAGATTAGATTTTCTTGATGCC
This sequence comes from Cupressus sempervirens, assembly GCA_028749045.1. Taxonomy (NCBI): domain Eukaryota; kingdom Viridiplantae; phylum Streptophyta; class Pinopsida; order Cupressales; family Cupressaceae; genus Cupressus; species Cupressus sempervirens. Next base: position 478,927,314 of record CM053789.1, on the reverse strand, counting down.
AAATGTTAAGCCTAGATATATAGAATATAGTTGCTAAGATGATCAATGGTATAAAAAAAGGGAAGAACCATCACAAATTGAGAAGAATAAGAATTGTCTAATATCAAAATTTAACTCATCTAATTATGAATGGGTCATAACCATAAAGGAAGGGATCAAAACTATAAATAATCATATCATGCCATTTAAGATAAGAGCAACAAGAGTTAGAGGATGGCTTGAGCATGAGAACAATAGTGTTAGAGATGTGAAAGGAGAAAGAACTAAGTATGGTCATAAAAAAGTATAAGTTGAGAAGATGGTAAAGGAAGAAGAAGAAAAGAAGAATGACAAAAAGAATCCTAAATCATATAATTTCACAAGAGAGTTTTATGTATGTGATAATGTTCTCCATGAAGAAGCAAGTTGGAGAGAAGAAGTGCATTCATCCAATAAAAGAAAATATTGGCATAAGCCAAGGATGCACATTACAACGAAGAGGAAGAAAAATATTGTCAAAATAGAAGAGTTTGGAAGATAGCATGTTGCAGATGATGAAGCAAAAAGTGAGAAACAATCAATCATTATGAGCTATATAGGCAACATATTTATGCACTTCTTGGCTGAAAGTGATGATGAACCAATGAAGCAAAACCTGAAGATGCAAAAGACTAATGGGAGAAGTAACGAAGATGAAAATATAGAAAGACAAAATGAGAAAGAGATAGAGAGGGCTAACAAGACGAAACAAAAGAAGCATATCATTGTTATCTTTATTATTTCTCTTAATAATTTATTTATTCTATGTTGTTAGATTACCTCACTTTTGTGTTTGTTCACTTGATGTGGAGGTGAAAACACCAAAATAGGGATCTGACTGAGGTAGGTCTCCAAGTAGCCACCCTTAAAAAAATTGTTTCTATGTGTACGTCATTTGGAAGAGCTCAATAGGTTACTCTTCCCTTCTTTGTTATTTTCATAGCATAATAGTGTATCTATCGTTAATTTATTTCATTCCTCTCTACTTTACATTATTATTTTGGCATTATGTTAGTTTAGTTTGTTTTTTGTCACTATCCATCATAGTATGTGATGATAGGATGTGTGTGTGCCACACTAGCATTCTACATCTGCATTATCATTCTTGACTCATATTATTGTCTAAGGCAATGATCTTGTGAAGTCTACTGTCTGTTCTACGTAGTTAACTCATTTATTTCCAATAGTCTATATTTGTATTAGTTCATGTACTTTAGTTATAGTAATTTGTTTACATTTAATAAATAATTTACATTAAACACTCACTTCTCAATAACTTGAGAAACTATGCAAACCTCCTATAACAACCATATTTGATCTACCTAGCTCTATGTGCTAGTATAAGTGAGTTGGCGCAAGGGAAGGCTTCATCCCTTGAGACTTTAACCAGTCTCTAGGTCAGTGGATTTTTTCCTTATCTACACTTGTATCCTTAACTAAAACTATACTTATTACCTAGTTTTGCGGCATGTGTGACGATTTCAAAGCATAAAAAGTGCATGTTCAAACTCAAATGCAAAGTGGTTGTGAGGACCCTCAAACTTAGAATCATGAAAACACATATGTCAGTACTCGCTTTATAGACCACAGGAAAATAACATCATGGAAATATTTGGAGGCTTTCCTTCATCAAAAGAAACATGTTATTGCATGTTTATTTTTATGTAAAAAATATTAAATGTGTATTCACATTTAGTGAAAAAAATACTATAAGGCCAATGGTGTAACTAATGTTTCTATTCATTTTTGGGTTCTTTTTTGCTTTCCTATTTCTATTATCTTAGACGAAGATTCAAAACTCTCACAAAATTAGAGTAGCATTAAGGATGAGAATATACACAAAGTTGCAAAGATTAGTTGCTCTCATCAACATGCAAATGGTTAAATCAAAGTCAACATAACATTTATGTTTATCTAAGGTCATATGATAAGAAACATCATAAGGCTTAAGATAAAAGTCAAACGTATATCCAACTGACATATAGTGGAGCATTGCTTAACAAGTTTCCTTTTGAAACTTTTGTAGTTAATTACCTCAAAGTCCATTTGATATCATGACGGAACAACCTGAAAATAAATGATATACTCAAAGCTAACAAAATTATGGAGTTGATACGACAAATATGCATCAAAATGCTAAAGAGTGGGTCAAAATTTCTAAATACATACAAGGAAAGGCATGATGAACAAAGGGTCGAGCACAAGTTCCAAATTCAAAACAAAGGAGTACTTTTAGTAAGAAAATACACCACTCCAAATATAGTTAACAAATTTTATATTAAACCCACCCTATGCATGAAGCTATAGTCAATTGTAGATTCTTGAAACTTACATATCTTTAAGCCTTCTCTATTACATGATAAAAAGAAAGGCCTTTATTGTGTCCCACTAAAAACGTTGTACCTAATGTTCAAAAAGAGTTAGGCAAAGATGATGTATTGTAGAAGATGAGAGCATCAAAAGTGGGAATAGCAAGGAAGATGCGTAGTGGGGATGAAAGAAAAATAATCAAGCAAAGGAAAGTTGCATTCAAAAAAGAGCGAAGGGACTATTCTTTAATCTTGAGCCCTCTAAGCTTCTAGAAACCCAAGCATAGTAAGTAGGGATGTAGGGTTTAAATTGAATTATGAGTATTTTAAATTCATTTCCAGATTACACAATCAATTTCACTTACTATTTGGTATAACTATGTTAAGGGTCTTAAGACACCCTTGTACACTATGTTAAGAGGCTTAAGACACCCTTGTACACTCTTTAAGATGTTGTTTCTAAGAGAAGAGAATATCTTAACCAATACAAGGAAGTTAAAGTATACAAGAATGTTCAGTAATGATTTTAATTCCTTGTGTCTATAAGTAAACAAAAAGAATCCACTATGTAAATTTGTCAAAGTGCATTCAACTTGAAACAAAAAACCAAAAACAGATATCCACAAAAAAAAAAAGCGTATAGATAATTTATACTCAACAATGATTCAATTGTTAAGTTTTTAAGTTTGTACATAATATATTATCATTTAGTTCATATGTATATGTATATATATCACATACACACACACACACACACACACACACACACATAATGAACTTTAGAAGTTACATAGTGGGGTAAGGTTAAGATAGTGTTGCAATGTTCCAAGAGGTCTCAAAAAGTCAAATAAGCTTGTAAATCCAATAAAGAGATGGTGACATAAGGACATACTTTTCTTATAGTTTCTTCAAACAATGGTTGCTTTGGGTAATATTTTATGTTTACAATTTTTTTTCAAAGGACTTCAAATATACATTGCTTAGGATGATCTCTAACAATTTAGTTGTCTCGAAAAATCAAATTAGCTTGTAAACCCGATAAAGAGATGTTTGCATTAGAAGGAACATACATTTCTTCTAGTTTCTTCAAACAATTGATTGCTTTGGGTAATTTTTAGTGTTAAATTTTATTTAACAAGGGACTTCAAATATACATTGCTTGGGATAATCTTTAATGTCAAATTTAGTTTTCTTGTATCTTGTCATTTTTATTTGATTTCAATTCATGTATATGCTGAATAACAGATATCGCTTCCTTCAAATGTAATAACATTGTCATTGTTATTGGTGTGTTCCAAATGCAGATCCCAATCTCTTATAAATATAAGAGTAGGAGACATGTCTCGTGAAGAGACATATCTCTATGATTAATCATTAATAGCTAATATATTAACAATATAAATCAAATATAACATATGTATTATATATATTATATATTATATCAACATTGCTATATTATGATTAAATCAATCTGACTGAAGCTATAATCTTAACACTCCCTATTAGTTAGGGAGGATTTGTAATATAACACATTATGCTCTCAAGTATATGCAGAGATATCATCTCAGGTGTGATATTCAATTCACTAAAAGACTAAATTTCTCAACACTCCCTCTTTAGCAAAAAAGAATTGAAGCAATTATAATACAAGATTTAATCACCACTTTAAGTGTGGTCTATGACATACTTAAGTTATGGTGTCTGACAAGATCTAGTCCAAAGAACCATAACAATTGATTTTCATGGTGTCCAACAAAATCCGGCTCGAAGAACCATGATAACACTTGCTCCAACACATTTTAGTGTTAGGAGATAGATCAACTATTGATAAAGTCGTCACCTTACAATAGTGACCTCACACGTGAAAAATCGTCACCTTTCATAACCCACAATTGCAAAAAAAAATCTTTTTGTGACAACAACTTAATGAAGTTTGTCATGATAATAGGTCTACTATTTATAATATTGTCATCTTACAATGATTACCTTATGTTTATATATCCCAATGAAATATTGTCACCTTCACTATATATCATATGTGAAATAGTAACCACCATGAACCAAGTCAGAGGGTGGTGCAGGCGCTTTCGCCTCAATTCTATCTCATAGAGAAGAATGCATTACAATAAATTTTACTTAGAACTTCTCCTGATAGAGAAGATATCATTCACAAAGGATTGCACCTCAAAATTTCTCCCTCTGAACAATGCTCCTGGGAAGTCAAGTCCTCTAGTTACTCTATTAGAAGCTCTCTTTGCCCAAGGATGTATGTCGAACTCCCTCTGAATCTGATATCAATTTTTTGACTTTCTAGTGATAAGTCATTATTTCCTCACGATGTACACATTGGTAGGCCCATCAAAATTATGAAGTCGCACACATGTATTTTTCAGACTCCCTTTGAGTATCAATCTTCTGAGCTCCTACGTTGCTTTATCCAATTTGATCATCAAATGACTAATTACTTCTAGAACACAACTTCTTCAGAGCTATTGTCATAAGATTGAGTGTGCACAATATTTGGTAGTATGTATAAGGTACCAACCTTCTTTCCCTGCAAGATCATCTTCAAATACAAAGGGAAAAAAAAAATTAAGGTAAAAAAATAGAATTACAAATAGGAGAGAGATTGCAATTAGTAGATAAACTTAAAAGATAAGAATACTTATCTGCACATGAAGATTCAAAAATTGTCTTAAATTATTTGAGAATGAAACATCCCCCTCTAAAGATGGTTCAAGTGGGAATGAAACATTGGTTAATTATTCATTGCCCCCACAATGTAAAATTCTCACATGCTTCATTATTAATTTGAACCATCAAATAGTCTAGTCCAATAGCTTTGAAAATATCATGACTTCCACTTGTAGATGAATTTTATTCCTATTCAGTCCTCTTAGGATGATCCTTGTGTTCTGCTCTGGTTCTATATCCATGTTCCAACACATTAATCTTCCCAAATGACTGAAAATTTAAATGTCCTCCTACTCAACTTTAATCTTTATAGTGTTGATCAGTTTAGCAATTCCCTTCTGGATCTTTATAGTGTTGATCAATTTAGCAATTCCCTTCTGGATTTTGATCTTCATGTATGTCTAGAATATGAAAAAAACTGAATGATGAGACATTTTGTTTCCAAATCAACACCCAGGGATCATGTGTTTTAACTATAGAAGACCCTTGTTCTCTACATTCTAGTCACAATACAACCAGTAGCAATTTTTGGGGCAAGCTTCTATCTAGAAATCTCCCTTGCGATTTGGGATTGTACCTTTAAATCTCTCCTCATAAATAAGATATTCTCTTTTGTTTAATCATATTTTGTCTCTTTTACAAAAGCAATTATATCTCATTCAACTTAATGATTCTTGTCGGTCTAATCACCATCTTCTCTATTTAAAATGACAAGGAGAATCATTATACAAGTCAACGAACCACATGCTACAAATATTTTCTTTGAAATGGTGATGAAAACTATAGTACAATGTAGAATGTAGAACGTTTCTCTGCAATGGAGGCATCATTGCTTCCCTCAAAATTTAATAATTTACTTTCTTTAGTACGAATTCATTGTTCGAATTTTCTTGCCTATCCTCTTTTCCGAGTCTCGGTTAAGGTTATGCTCGACTCTCGAGATAAAACATCAATTTGATTGTTAGAAATTATAGTCTTTACACACAACGGTCAATAATAAACTTCAAGAATTCATAACCACTCTATGTAATTGCATGAATTTCCCACCTCAGTCCTCTATTAGGTACCTTCTCCCAATTTCTTATAAGACTAGAAATAGTTATAGTTCGACTAAAGAATGAGGTGACTATGACTTCTCAGAATGTGATAACTGCATAATTCATCGCCTCTCCAAAATATAAATTGAACACTCCTCGTGAAATTATTACTGATACTAGAAAGATCCCTAAGACAGAACATAAGGTTTTCGTGTTTTCTCTTCCTGACATTAGAAAATGAGAATCAAGTTTGTCATTTTTGTGTGGTTAAGCTTGGATTTGTCTATCAGCGACTGAGAGTTTGGTAATAAACTTTGAAAATAATATTCAATTCCAATATCTGATCAATCATCATATGTAACCATCTTATCTGGAAAAAGATTTTGTTCTCAATTTCATTGTATAAGAACCATCTTCAAACATTCATCCTTTAAATATTTCATTCCCTACCGCTCAAGATGTTTCAACTTGATAAACAAAAACTGATTTTGTCTCCACACAAACCTGATTGCCAATAAATGTACTAAGGTTTGGATGTATTTTGATAAATAAAATATCGTGCATATATAAACAATTCTTGTATAGGATATATATCTTCAGCTATCGTGTTTTTTTATAGATATTATTCATCTTTTAACTACTATTATCATACGATCATTCCTTGATATTTTGCTTTGTCAGAGATACTTGCCATCAACCGTGCTACAATGTATGAAGATGGCTCGAATACTTCAGCCAAGTAAGGGCCCACATGCAAGAGACGAAGGGTAAGAGAAAATCCCCGCATGGCCATAATCCACACTCTAGAGGGCGCTCCAAATATCAGGAGACTAACCCTAGATCACATTTGTCTCGCCCTGGACTGAATACTTTCTTCACTCCAATGAAAGATATTGTTAATGACATAGTGTTTCTTCTGGACCCCGAGAATAACTTGATTAAGTATGTCCCTAATTTTGATGACCTTGTTTGCATTGGTCATGAAACTTGGATGCATTTTGAGGTCATGAAGCCAAGTGCTTCTGCTTAAACTTCTACTTGCATTCTATGTTCAAATTAGGAGTCATGCGACTTGGCATGATGGGCTATCTTGAGATAGTTTACAAGACATCTTCAACTGCTGACCGTCCCACTGGTGTCACTGTTATCGCTGATGATATGTTTTTTTACTACAATTCCAAATATAATGTGAGGTATGGTTCTGCAACTCCAAAATTCACCAAAGTTCCCTATCTGTGTTTTCTCTAGATGACAAATACTCCCTCCAATCTTGCGTGGAGCAATAAGCATTGAAGATAATGGCTTGGGATAAGATTTAATTGCTGTGCACGGAATCTATCCAATTGGGGTCAAGGTTTGCATTACCTATCCCGTGAGCAATGGTTGATGATGAATTTAGATTTGTTGCAGTGTACAATCGAGTGAACTCCTACTGTCCTCCATTCTTAGTTCCATTTTCCCAATGGCCTCTTCTGTAGATATTATTGGTCTGGAGCTCTAATATGCATCAAGATTGGCAAGGTTAATACTATTTGCAGCCTTGCTCTGATACCATGTTGAATAGTAGAGATTGCTTCCTGCAAATGTAATAGCGTTGTCATTGTTATTGAAGTGTTCCAAATGCAAATCCCAGTCTCTTATAAATATAACAGTAGGAGACATGTCTCATGAAGAGACATGTTTCTATGATTAATGATTAATAGCTAATATACATATATAAACATTGTATCTTATGATTAAATCAATTTGCACACACTGATTTTTCTAGGTACATTACTTAGAAGACACGTAATTCATAAAAGTGATTACTAATCAAGAATCATGTTGACTAGTTGGCTGTAGAACATCCATACTAATTATCCACCAAGGTGTCAAAGTTTGATTCCAAGTCCAACTCTCAAGATGTCTAAAATGAGCATATTTTATAAACTTCAAAAGAAAACAACCACGCCAAATATCAAATGTTCTTTGAATGGGTTTTTTAACAAAATCAATGTTTATTCTTGCACATATATGATCAAGAATACATGAATTATGGCCCAAAATATTGCGTGATTTTTTTTAAAATGAGTGACAGTCAAGACAATTAGAATGTTATCAATCAATGTTTCTTTTGTGTCAATTGGAGATATGGCCTCCTATGGGTGCAATCCTTTGTACTTGTTTCCTAATACATAGAAGATCATAACCTATTGTCTACTTGATTTTGTATCCATAATCAAGTTCATTATTTTATAAATCATGTTAACAAATGATCTCTTTTATGTTTCTTAGCATAGCCATCCACTGCACATGTACAAAATCAAACCTTAAAACAAAACACCAGCTGATCTTTGTTGGTAAGTAGCCATATATGAGATTTAAACAAAATGGGAGTTTTGAATTTCAGCAAATTTTCTTACACTTCAATTTATGGCCGGATATTTTACCCTTGTCCATAGAAAAACGAACTACAAAACCAAAAACTGTTCACAAATTAAGAAAGCAGTTATATTGGACTTCACAATAAACCAGTTGAACAATTTCAAAAAGACAACAATACAAAATGAAAATGCTAGATTCTAGCCCAGTTGAAAGCATAAATGTAACTTTCCCTATCAACAACCAAAAGAAACGTTGGTGTCTATGGAGCTAATGGCAAACATTATCTGCTGCCAGAGATCAATTTCTTGGACAACTCCTTAAGCAACATTGCCAAGGCAATTACCAAAACTTGGAGCGCACCATCTTCATTAGGAATGAATATCACCCAAGTGGAAGCATCCTACTATGAATGAGTGTTTCTAAACACAGGAAGGGAAGGGAGGTGATGCAAGTTCTGAGACAGCTTGAACTAATTGCCAGTAAACTTGCTAAAAGGGAAGCATTTTCAGTCCTGTAGACCCTCTTTGTGGTCTCTCGTTAGATTATCTTAACTTTATCCTCCTCTCTGCCACCACCTCATTACCCTTGGATGGCATGCCAGCGTGCCTTAAAGTGCAATTCTCAACCAACACATTACGACTTCTCCCTTGAATTTCCTCCAGCAATAGGGATCCAATCCAATAGGAACATATACCATCCCTTCTATTTCCAATGTTCACAGCCAGTTTAGATCTCCAAGGACCGAAGTTCTTCAAAGCATAGTCAGTTTGTTCAAACACAAGCTTGTGACAAGCTACAAGATTTAGGAGGCCCCTGTAAAAACAAAGAGATTCACCAGTTAGCAACTACATGACAGGGACACCCAGTTAGTGACTAAATAATAGCATTGTTAAAAAGAAAAGATTTTGAGATAGGGTCAAGACTTGAGCAAGCATACTGTTTTAACTTACACCATGCATAAAGCATTTTGAAAGTTTATTGACAGCTAAAAGTGAATCAACTAAAATGATCAAATTCCAATTCATCTTTATTTATTGATTCCGAGAGTAAGATGGATGCAGGAAGCCTGAAACAGAATTCCCTTAGAATTTTTGGGATTTGAATGAGACTCCAGTACCAGCTATTTGGAATTGGCTTAGAAACACTGTCAAATCCAGTTTCCAAACAGCTCTAGTGGGATGTTCCCGCTTGAGATCAATTAAATGCTAACTTGGCTAACCCTCATTGTAAGGGGATTCATCAAAAAACTAAAATTACAGGGGGACCTTTGACATTAATTATTGGGTTACAGCCAAATTAAAATCGATAAACTAGCTGATAAAGGCTCACAGCTCTTTTCATTTAACTACAAAAAGAAATTACTTATATACAGATATGGACTAGAAATGAAAACCATGAACAAAATCTAAGAAAAAAGAACTCTAAACAATCTAATACCTTTAAAAACCAGGTCACTGGGCTATATACATAGGATAGAAATATGAAGTTTATAAGAAGATATAAAGATTATAATAAATAATTAAATATCAAATTATAAAAAGATGAAAATTTCCCTTTCACAATCCTCCTTGAGGCACCAATTGTTTCCATTTCTTCATAGCAATTCAAATGCTCGTCAATCCCTGCATATGGATGCACAAAGGCATGAAATTGTCCGTAAACATCCATAAGCAAGAAAGACAGTTTTTGACTGAGAAAGCATTACTTGAACTGTGAACAAAAATAAATGTGAGTGTCTACTTCATTTCCAGCTGGCAAATGTCTTCTCTCTTCATACTATACGACTAATCTGTGAATATGAACACTGAAACAAAACCTAGAAATTAATTTGATGACATTCTGTGATATAGCAACCAACAGTGCAAGACATGAGGAATTAAGGGAAAAAAAGTCGCAATCTGCAAATTCAAGTTTGAACTCTCAAAAGGGTGTTAAAAGTCCAATTCAAATATTTCCCTCATCTCTTGGATCAGATATTTCAGCAATTGAAAGTGTTTTATTCATGAAAGCAAGATTTTGTTATAAACTGAGAGGGTTTGTTGTACAAAATGACTACGTGAAAATTACATTTCACCACTTGTTAACTCAATTTGACAGAGATATATGGCATTGCTCATGGTGCAGATCAAAAGAGTTCTTTCAGTACTTGCTCAGATGATGATCTGAAGTTATTTTCAAAATATTAGCCCCAAACTAGCATTTAAAAAGTATAAGTCCACAAACTGCAATATGAAGCATTGATCCTGCATTGTTGGATCCCGTTAACTGGATTGCTTGGCTAGTTGTCATAGTAGGTTCAAACATGTTTATGTAGATAAATAAAACTGTCTTAAAGTAGCATACGTCTTAGCAATGAATAGTACCTAAATCTACAACTACAGTAAATTTTTTAAAATATTCACCTATCTTCAACTCAAAGGTCTCAATCAAATTTATGATTGCAAGTTGAATTTGGAACCAATAATTGGCAGCTTCTTGCACCACATTCTGAGAAGCAGCATGCATAAGCCAAAATGTTTCCTGCATATTGCATTACAGATAAGTCTTTGATCACACAACAATGGTTTGAGACCTAATGTCATGGTAACTCGACAATTACCATGGTTAGTTTGGGCTAGAGGATTACCTAGAACAAAACAAGCATCATGGTTCTGAATATTATCCCTGCTATTCCAAGAGAGAACCTCCACATCTGCCCTTCATGGATCTCAATAGCACCATTATGATACCCTTTAATTTAGAAGCCTCTGCCAAAGGATCAGTGACATAAATACATGGTTTCTATCTTATACATACAACTTAGAAACTGTCAACAACCAAATATACTAATAACGAAGTAACAATTTATACAAAAAGATCAACATAAATAGTAAAAAAATTAATAAATTAAATTTTAGATTGCAAAACTGAGATGATGATGCTGTTGAGTGTCGGTTTTGTACCACTACATAACATATAGCAATTGAACACTTGATATGGTATATCAAACACTCAATTCCTCTCTTGAAAAGTTAATACTCATGAAGACATGAGAAAAACTCCAATGTTCCTTACACCTGTAGATACTAACTCAGTTATATGATGTGATTTGTTGGTTAATCACGTAGGCGGGCTTACGTTATTCATTCGAAGATAACTTGGTGGTACTTCGCTTGCTTGACTTGTTCTTTTCTCCTTGATCACTTTCACTTTCAACTACTCCTATGACTAAATGCTTATTGCTCTACTAGTACTCCTATGGATGGAGAAATTAGGAAATGGATGGGGATCTAACCAAATAGAAGCTTGCCAATGGCACTACCTCCATTGGTGCAATGATTCTAAGGGATACTCTTAGGATTTTCACACTAACACCTATCTTCCAACCCAACTTGAAGTACAAGCGGAAAAATGATATGCAAGTAGAACTTAGGAGCGATCGGACTAGATTACCACACAAGGCTTCCTAACAAGCCACTAGGATGCTAGTGGCCTAGTATATAGGTCCCTATCAAACATTCACTAACATCACCATACAGTTAGCCATCTACTTCTACTCTAACAACATGAAATGAAATCCTACTTTAATTTGAGAGATGAGAAGAACCATGCAATACACCAAAATGATCATGTATATCCACCATGCAAGCCACAACAATGAATAGAGAACAATTTTGATAGTATTTTGGCAACAATTCTCCAACATAACTCCCTTACAAATGAGAGCAAAATGGCCTTATATAGAGGCTCCAAATTAGAATGAATGGCCAAGATTAAGAGGCAAAATCAAAGGCGAAGATTATATATTACAAACCCTAATTAGGGTTACAATTATTCAACCAATTACATGAGGGCACCAACTTTGTCGGCCAATGAGAAAATTACAATAATTTGTCATGCAATGAGAACATAGGACACTCGGCATGATTTGATTGCATGCACATGAAAGTGCCACCTCATCAACCTTATCTTATAAATTTATTCAATCCTTGAGATAAGGTGAAGCCTTGGATGCTTGAGCTTGTCCTTAGAAACTTTCTCATCACCACTCAAACTTGCTTGTACTTGATGTCCTGACCCCGAAAGGATGAGGTCATCATGCACTTGGGGTAATCTTGCCTTGGCCTCGATGGCTTCCCTGGATGTGAACTTCTTTGCAACTTGAGAGCCTTGCTCTTGGCCACTACCTTGAAATCGAACTTAGCCTCCCCCATTATCCTTGCCTTCCTTAACCTTCCTGGTCTTCCAACCTTCCCATTCGAATTCAACCAAGCTAGCTTGCACGAATAGCCAAGCCTTGCCTAGCTTCAAATATTTTCAAATCTCTTCTACTACTCCGCCCTTTCTTGAAATTGCGGAGCTTCTTGAATCTCAATCTTCAATCAAATTCACCCTTCACCCGATTTCATTCTTCACCAAAGCTCGCACTTCAACCTTTGTTGGCTTGCAATCAAATAGAAGGGCTAGGACCCCATGTGGAATTGCTTCTAATTTTGCACTACCCTAAGTTGTAATTCTAGATTTTCACTTATAATTCTAGCCCAATCAAATTTGCCCTTTCCATTTACAATTTCATCAATAAAGTAATACATCCAATTCTCGAATTGTATACCTTGTGAGAAGCCCATGACTCAGTTGAGCAGCACAATGAGGTCGTCATACTCTGATTTGAAGTCTAATTGGGTGAACCTTGACGCCTTGGTGACTCCCTTCTTGCCTTCATGTACCCAATTCTGTTTTAGGAGAGTGAAGTAGGCATCTTGATTATCTTGGTGGAACTTGGCAGCCCGATCCATCGTTTGTCTCTCAACTGTATCATGTTTATAGTGCCACTATTGGTGTCACAGACTTGCTTCAATTTTGAGAAGAAGGTGGTCTTTGACATCATGTCTTCCTTGTCTTTTTTGGTATACATTCCTCTTGGGTTCTTGCTTGTACCTACATCTTCCATCCTATACACTTATTTCTGCCCCTTCTTTCTAAGAGATATGAAACTACACTTATTTATGCCCCTCCTTTCTATCAGTGATCAAACATATATCGGCCTCACCAATACCTATCACTACACTTATTTCTGCCTCTCCAACCTAGGGATGGGACTACCACCTTATTTTTGCCTCTTCGTGCCTTAGGATGGACTACACTTATGACTCCATCTCTAATACCTAGGGTGGTCTAGCTTATTTCTACCTCTCCAAGTGACCTATCATGAAAACTACACTTATATCTTCCAACTCCAACCTATCAATGGGATGATGAAGTGGTGGATGAAAAGTACAAGCAAGAGAAGAGGAACAAAACCAAGCAAGAACAAGAGAGAGACAACCTTTCCCTTAGAGCGGCCTCCAAACACGGAATGAAGTTCGTCCTACCAACAAAGAAAACCATTGGAAATTTTTCCGGCATGTGAAAATTTAGTCCTCCAAGCAAGAATGTGAAGTCATGGCAAGTGAAATAAGACCTTGGAATTCTGTCCACCTTATGCAAATACTGAAAATGCTTATTAAAACTCCTTGCCAAGGGCAACAAAATGTGTGAAAATCTGCCCTTATGTTGTCCAAATCAGACTTGATCAAATTCTGGAATTGTCATTGAAATACTTGATCTAGGGCACAAAACAATGTCCTCAAATTTGCCTTCAATATCCTTCAAAAAAGTTGCCAATAGTAAAAGATGTCAATTGAAATTGCAAGAGTTTGGTTATAACCCAGCTAGGGCATGAAGTGCTGCAATAAAACTTGTCAAATCAGGCCCTCAAATTTGTCATAAATGATATAAATCAGACCTCCAAAACACTATCCAAATTCTGTCCAAAATGCCCTAGAAGTTGCTGCCAATAGAACCCTAACATGTACATGCAAATTGCCCAAAATGAAGGTGCTCAAATGTGATGGATTTTGCCGCCTTATGAAGACTGGAATTGACGCCAAAGGATCAGATCTGAAAATGAATCAAATGCTGCCCAAAACAGTCCACAATGGAGGCGCCAAAACCCTAGATGCTTACCCAAAATTGCCAAAATGGAGTGCTGAAGAAGTGCCAAAATTGTCCTCTCTATCGCCAAAAATGAATGCTAACACATGCCTCAGAACCCTAGCCCGCTGCCCATGAACAGATCTGATATGCCCTTTCAAATGCCACCACAAACCCTAATTTGCATGAAAAATCACCACCATGGAAGGCTGATAAAAAAATCGCAAGTATGGATGCCAAGAAAGTTGCCTTGAAACCCTAGTTTGCATGCAAAATTGCCAATGTAGGAGTGCTGCAAAAAATCGCAAGTGCTGCCTTGGAGAAGTTCACCAACTTTGGAGTGCAATGAGAGGAGAGAGAGGGGGAGTCTCCTTTATAGGAACTTTTTGCCTCTCACCAAAGACCTGACCTCCTGTATGACATTAAATGGGGGTTAAACAATCATTAAATGGACCATTTAAGCCTAAATTGTAATTAATTGTCCTATTAGTGGATTAACTTATTGAAAGAAATGGAAATTAAATTGCCTAGAATTGTAAATTGCAAAAGAAAATTGAAATAATTAGCCACTAAGAATCGAAATTCTCCCCTTGATGAATTTTGCAATTATAATCCCTTCGAAACGAAATTTAGAAGCCTAAAACCACATTTCAATTTCAACTCAATTGCCCTCTAAAAATTTCACGAGTCATGTTAGACAATTTTAAATCATTCCAAACAAATTTTTTCCATCAAATCCAATTTTTTACTTGCAATTTCAATCCAAATTTCACAAAAATAAATTCATCTAGACAATTTTAAAATTAAAATAAAAATCCATTTCATCCAAAAAAAATCGTTTTCACCAAAATTTTCAAGATTTTCAAACCAGTGATATCCAAATTTGATTTTGAAAAACGTTTTTAAGTTTTTCAAATTTACCAAATTTCCAAAATCCGTTAAGTCCCAAAATTCACAATTTCATTCTGCCAAAATATCATTAAAAAAAAAAATTTGCCGTTTGGAATTTGTTTGGCCTATGGAAGAAACTGTCAGTCCATGAAATTCGAAATTAAGTTGACACTGGGTGAAAACAAAACGAAAATGCCTAAGGGGCCTAATGGCAAATTGCCATTCTACTGAATCTGGGCAAGGCTAAAATTGTCAAGGCAACCAAAAAAATCAACATCACGCGAAAAATTGTCAAGGCAGAGGTCGAAAATGGGGGTCCCCAAAATTTTGGGGCGATGATGTGAAAACCTCACAATAGATGCTAGTGTCCAAATGTGCAAGTATCACAAGAACAGTATGCTTACAATTGGCATCAGCAATGGAGGCAATTATGCATAGCTAAATGATGTTCAATCAGTAACTCCAAGGTTCAAAATCTCAGTCTTGGCAAACCCAAATTTTGCTCAGTCAACTTCTAAAAAATACTTAAATTCCTAAAATGAATTATGCAAAATACAGTAGTAAAATGTATCAAATGGGTATGTAAATGTTGGGAAGTATCTTCTCTTAAGTCTGAATGCAATGGCCAGCCAATAACTATGATATGTAGTATGAATTTATAATTATTGTCATTGAAAATCATCCACATGGATTACATATCCATATGCAAGTTACAATAATTTGCAATTTCTCTTCACTATTCTAGTTGAAAACTAGGACAAGGGTCTAGTATGGCAACCAACTACAACTACACTACACTCATACTTTAAGGTTGTGGCTCCACCCTAGCCCTAGATGGCAATGGATTCTTCTCCACCACATGTTCAACTTCTAGAACGATGTAAACCAATCCAATGTCTTCTGCTTCTGTTGTAGCTACACCCTCCATAAATTGCCTTTTGAAATCAACTTTCTTATCTTCTATAAACAAGGGGGTGTCTTCAGCCTACGCAATCTAGTCTCTATATAACCAATCTATCAAAGTCTATAGCTCCTGAGCAATTGTTTCCACCTTTCTTCTGCAAAGGAAAACTTTACATTGCACCAAAACTGGGTCATTGAAGTATCTTTGAGACAGCTTACAGTGATTATTTGTGTGAATGGCCTCAAACAAACTTGAGCTGAACTCATAACTTAAAGTGCTACATAGTTGAGACAAACTAGAAAGAACTATCTATTAAATATTTAGAATATTTTCACCCTGATCTGATCTTTCCACCAAAACCTCCAAATAAGATATTCAAATATTTAAAAGTGAACAACAATTATCAAATATAAGTGAACACTCCAAGTTTTCGTTACCTAGCATTTGTGTTGATCTCCCTCAAATAGCTTGTGGGAAAGAATAGAGCCTCCCCCTAATTTTCTTGTAATTTTGCAAGTTCTAAATAATCTGATCTCTCCCCTCAACCTCATTTTTCAACCTCTAAATGCATGTTGAGAGATCCTCTATATCCTCACAATTAATAATTTAATATCCATAAACTCATCTAAGAAGAATTTTGTTTTTGAGTTGTTGTAACACCTAACTATGGAGTGTTCATGGAATTAATTGTTCCACCTCCAATCAATAATCTTCCCTGTGGAACCATATTTGTCAATATCTCCCTTTTAGTGGTTTTCCATGATCTCCTTGGCCTCATAAATGTATACCATTAAGTTTAATTTCCCATCCACCAAGCACAAAGTCCTCACCAAATGCTTTGACAGCTACAAACATATTAAAATTAAAACTAAAGTAACTCACAAAATTGAAATTAGAGGATTCAATTTGAAACTTGAATTAAATTTTTGAAAATATCTTGATCTTTGTATCTCTCTTCATAAAGACATCATCAAAAATCGTCCTTAGCCTATTTCAAAGGTGTCAACTAAATGCAAATGCTTTACAACATGAGTTGGTTCAAACCTTCTCACACTTGCTCCAAAATCATTCCCCCTAGTATGTGTTGACATTTCATGCCACTCGGTACCACTCTTGCAAATTTAGGGTCCATTGTGTGTGTTAGATAAGGTCTTTTCTTGTCTTCATCCAAAAATTCCTACGTGTTTTGCAAATCTAGTTGTTTTGCACTCTAGTTTAATATTGAATTGCTATTCCTAGTCATTGATAACTTGGTTATAAGTTGACCCCTTTCTTTCATGTATCTATTGGTCGCTTTCTCCAAGTGACTTAATGTTCCTAGTCAATGTGTGTGCCTTTTGGGTTGCCCAAGATTGTCGAAAAGCATATATTGTGGTCCCCACCCTTGTCGATATTTCATCGCATTGCTAAAGCTTGATCTATCATAAGTCCTTATGTTTGCAAAGCCCCTTGCGATGTTGCAATATCCTGTCACGTGTTAATATCTATCAAAGGAGAAAGGTTTATCCATTGGTTAGTTTTAGCTGATTTCACAGTTTGTGAGCCTCTAGGTTATTCAGAAGCAAGTTCTATTGACATGTAATACATGTATGTGCTCAGGATTTTGTGCCAAAAGTTAAGGTTTGCGAACCTCTAAGTTCCCTCATTGCTAGTTTTGTCAAAGATAGGTCGATCCATGAATTCCATCTCGCCAATGATAAAGTTGATAAGTAGGAGATATTTTCCACAAGTTAAATTGTGATATTGCTATCAAGATTCAACAGTGTAGTTTTTGAGTAAAACTCATTGACCCATGTTTCATGAGTAGTGGTTCTCAAGAACCATCTCTCACAAGAATGAATGGTTGCATCTAGGTGATGCTAATAGAGGTGAAGCATCAGGACACCCCAAGATGTCACCCATCTCAGTACTAGTTGTGAGGTTTTCACACCATCGCCCCAAAATTTTGGGGATCCCCTTCTTTTTTCTTTTTTTTTAATCACCTTGGCAAATTTTTCAGTTGTCCAAAAAATTTTGAGTTTTGAAAATTTTAAGTCTTGGACACCTTTAGGGCCAGTGGGGAGAAGGTTAAATTTATTTTCACCCAGTTTCAACTTGATTTTCCAGAGCCACCAATTCTATCCTTAGGCTGAACAAATTTCAAAGTTAATTCCAACTTGGCTGGATAAAATTGTAAATTTTGTATTTCGACGTTTTCTTTTGAAATTTTGGATATAATCGTGTAAATTTGGATAATTTTCAAAAAATGAAAATTTTGTTAAATTTGGTCATTTGGAAAATCTTAATTATTTTTGGTGAAAAGGATTATTTTTGTGATGATGAAATCAAATTGCAAAATCGATTCTGGACTATAGAGGTAATTTTATTTCTGTTAAAAAAATTTAATGGCATAGCAAAATCGATTTGGATATAAATTGTAAAAAATTGGCCTTAATGGATTAAAATTGCCTTGAAAACTTTTTAGCCTTTAATGAAATTGGTAATTTAATATTGAAAAATGGCTTTTGGTTAGCCAAAATCCAATTTTAATGACGTATTAATTACTAAATCCTCATTAAATGGAAATATTTAACACCCCCAAGGCATTATTTATTTTCTTTTTGCAATTTTGGTCCAAATGGCAATTTAAAAAGTTAATTTTCATCATGGCAAAGTTAATTTTGGTTAAGCATTAATTGTTGGGACAGATTTGGAATTAATTTTTGTTTTTTCTTTCTCCCAAGGTCCAAGTCGGCCAGCTAGGGAGGGTTTGTAGAGTTGGCTATAAGAGGAAACTCCTTCCTCTTCTTTCCTCACTTCTCATCTTCTCCTCCTTGCTTTTGGGCAATTTTTATTTGAGGGCAGATTTCTCCATTTTTGGGCGAATTTCTTCTTGGAGCAGCTCTTTGGTGTTGAGCGATTTTCCTTGCAAGGCAGATTTTTCTCCATTTTTGGCGATTTTGGTCTTGAGGGCAGATTTCCCTTCCATTGGCGATTTTTTCTTAAGGGCAGATTTGGCCCTTTTCTTGGGTGATTTTTGGTGGGAAGGCAGAATTTTCATGGTATTGGCAAATTTTTTTGCAAATTCTGATTTTTTTTTGCAAGGAGCTGCGATTTTTGCCCTAGGTTGGGCGATTTTATTTGGAGGTGAATTACATGATAAATTTTCGATTTGCAAGTGGATTTGAAATTCTCAAGGTCTGATCCTAAATCCAAAAAGTCACTGTCCGACCATTGGTTAAGGTGAATTTTAATCATTTAGAGTTGAAGGTGGTCCTTAAGTTGACATCCTTCTTTCGTTCTAGTCTAAGGATTGCTTCCCTTGGTTCTACTAACCTTCTGGTCCACCACTCTACCATCTTGTAATAGGGCGACGAGATGGAGGATGTTAGTGCAAGTAAGAATCCCAAGCGGACAAACACTAAGAAAGACAAAGAGGATATGATGCCCAAAACACCTTTCTTCTCGAAAATGAAGCGAATAACCAACACCAATATTGATACAGTAGACATGATACGGGTGAAGGACAGACTGAAGGAAGGACAATTCCACTTGGCAAAGAAGATACAGAAGATGGTTGCACATCACAGCCCAAGCGTCGATACTTACATTACAACCATGATGAGCGACATCGAAGCAACACTTGATTTTGAGGATATCAGAGAAGAGGATATCAATGAGACAGATCTTGGATCGAGGTTGGATGAGTTAGGAAAGGCTACCATCAAGAAAAAGCATTTGGGCACCCTTTCCTCTCTCAATGCTTTTATTGGATTTGCAAAAGAATATGAGAAAGATCATGAGAAGACACTACAAGCAGCAAGCAACATGGTGAAATCGGCTGAACTCAAGAGGAAACACACACCTTGTCCTCCTATAGAGGAAGTCAACGAAAGGCTAGCTAAGTTCATTGCCTTAGCTAAGAAAATGAAAAAAAAGGGAAGAGTTATATTAGAAGATCATTTGATTAAGCCCAACTGACAATTTCTCTTTCTTCTACAATAGGACAAGTGTCTATTTCCAATTGGCCACCATTTTGGTGCCAACTCATTGGTTGCCACTGTTTGCACTTTTTTCATTGGTCCATTGATGAGATGACATCTTCTCATTGGCCAATGGGGTGGCAACCCTAATTAGGGTTTTAAGGATCCAGTCTGGATCGTTGATCTTGTTTTGATCTCCACTGTCCGTTGTATTTTTGGCCCCTATATAAGGTCATTTGCTCTCATTTGTAAAAGGTTGGAGAAATTGTTGCTAAGATGATGCTAAAATTCGCTATTTCTTTCTCATTGTTGTGACTTGCATGGTGATTAAGAGCCTTTGGGGTTATTGCATGTTTTCTACTTCCAAATAGTTAGTGTTAAATTTCCTTTCAAGTTGTTAAAGTTGGTTGCATTTCAAGTTAAGTGAGGATAAAGTAGATGGGTAGCTGTATGGTAGCATTAGTAGATGTTTGATAGGGATCAATACTAGACCACTAGCATCTTAGCGGCTGGTTGGGAAGCCTTGTGTGGTAAACTGGTTCATTTTCCTTTGAATCATTGCATCTATGGAGGTGGGGCCACTGGTTAGCCTTCATTAGATTCGATTCCCATCCATTTGCTAACCTTCTCATTCATAGGAGTAGGAGTAGAATAGTGAGTAGCTGAGTTGTCAAAGTTTAGAGAGGGTAGTTAGAGAGGTAAGTCAAGTATCAGAACACACCCATTCACCCTCCACCACCATAGCTTTCCCATTAACATCATCATTGGCAGACACATCCTCCATTAGCATTATCTACCACCTGCATATTTCACAAACCCATCATCATCTCCATCATTCCACCAAAGCCCAAGTCATCCTTGAATGAATAGCGTAAGGCCACCTACATGATTACCAGCGAATCACATCGATAAAACTGAGTGAGTATCCACAAGTGTAAGGAACATTGGAGTTGTTCTCATATCCCATGAGCAATAACTTTTCAAGAGAGGAATTGTATGTTTAATACTCTGTATTGGATATTCAATTACTAATATGTTTTGTAAGTGATACAATACTCGCATCAACACTAGTCTAGCTCAAGCGTGCTTAACTACAAAGTTTCCTCCATGGTTAAGCCCACTTTGCTTGCAACCCCATTAGAAAACCTTCAGCAAGTGTTGTGCCTTATGAACCATTCATTAGAAAGTCCCTTAAGCTCATCAGTTGATAAGTAGGAGATACTTTCCACAATGTTACCCCAGTTTTTGCACAAGTTAAATTTTCCTATATTCCCTTTTTCGAGCAAAAATAGAGTACATTAATCCCCTTCCGATTGGTATTTTATTCTCCTAAGTAATTGTTTTAACATTATAAAATCGTTTCGCTTTCAGCCTTTGTATACCGAAATGTTTCCCTTTTGAACCTTTAGATTGAACCTGTATGTAAAGTTCAAAAGTTCATTGGTCCAAGGTTCACCCTGTGCGTGCATGTTTTCCGATTCCTTCAAATCTCAAGTCTTTGTTAAAGATGAATTTGATATGTGTCAAATAAAGTTGGCCGATAAGAAACTTGACTTAGCTCCAAGTTCAGGGTTCATCGTGTACATCCTGTATTCCTCTGGTGTCTTGAGTCCCTGTTGAATATAAATTTTTGAATGTTAAATAGGATGGTGGCGTTGAATTTGAACCATTGCATCTCTCATTTGGTTCAAGATGCAAGGTTCATTATACATGGAAATATAAAGGCAAGTGATGAAGAAAGGAAAATGATCGAAGAAAGGGGAATATTATGGGTACCACAAGAGTTCAAATTTTAAAAGCTTCCATGATGAAGAGGTAATCATTATATGGTAAAGGCCTTATGTAGAAATGACTAATAAATAAATGTGGGTATCAGAATTATGTTATTTCAAGATTAATTCGGCATGAACAAATTGTTATTTAGAGCATAGTTGGAAAACTTGCCAAGCCCCCCAAAATTTTAATCGGGAAAAACTCGGCGATTTAAAAAAAAAACTCGGGAACTTAAAAAAACCGCTGAAATTTAATTAAAAATACATTTATTTTGCAAAATTTAATGAGAAGATGCATCTAATAAGTTAATTAAAGAGAATACAAAAGAAACAAGCAGAGTTTAGATATATATAAATGCACAGTGCATACAAAATTGCATTCTCATGCGGAATGCTCATGGCAGGAAGCAAAATAGCAAATAGTTCTTGGCATCAAACAATGCAGCCGAGTTTTTAAAAAAAAATCGCCGAGTTTTTAGTAAAAACTCGCCGAGTAATCGGTGATTTTTTTCCCAACAACCGAGTTTTTATTCCTGCGAGTTTTTCTGGGATTTACTCGCCCAGCTTAAATACTCGGCAAGTGTTTAAAACTCGCTGAGTAATCTGCGAGTTTTCCATCTATGATTTAGAGCATGGGAATCAAGTATACAAATTTTGTGCCTTCAAGTAAACACCAAATGAGTTGTTTCACCATTGAAAAGTCAAAAATTGTCGAGTTAGAAAAATGACGTTAGAGATAATGAGTTATTTTCTTCAGAGTTAGCAAGGAATTTGGTTCCCGTGAAAGTTGAGTTCTAAAACTTCCTATTACCATCATTATTTCTTTGCTATAGAAAGTAGTTATTTAAATTTCCTACATTTTGGTAAGGTACATTTTTCCATTTGGTGTTCGTTCAAAGTTGCCACCATGAAACCTACTTGTCAAAGTTTAGGGGCAAATTTTGGTCTTGCGTGTTACTAGCCAAAATTTGTGGACACTTCTTTAGCCCAAGCTAGTTTAGAGGATTTCTTAGAAAGGGCCAGAAACCCCACAGATTCTCCTATGATGAGAAGATAGTTGATAGTGGCCTTATAGAAGCTATTTCTTTTTTATGCAAAGGGCCTAGGAGTACTCCTCCACACCTTTCCCTTACAAACCTTGATGGTATTCTATCTTGGATTCCTACTTCTCTTTAATATCTCCCCTCTCCAAGACTCCTATAGGCTCTTGCTATTCCCAAATCCCCTTGATAGCCCTTATTAACACTCCAACATTTCAAGAGACTCTTCTCTTGCTCCTCCTAATGTCTCCTTACAACGCTTAAGTGTAGTGATTTCACTCCAAGTGCCAATGTATCCCTTTCTTGAATGAATTGGTCCTTCCTACAACCTAATAAGACAAAAAGAAGAAAACTAGATGGGTTTTTGACAACTATTTGTTTCTCGTTCCTCAACTAGACTTCAATGTCCTCATTAGGCCTAGTAGCCAATTAGGTCTCCTTAAGAAGTTTTTCCCCCAAAACTTCTGATTTCTCCAACACCTTGGCAAACAAATTATGGTTTTAGAATCTAGATACCCTTTTGGGCCCTACATCCTCCAAGATTGGCTTCCTTTCCTATCAATGGCTCACCAAACTGTGATCATCCAGGTAGGCCTAATAGGACCAATTAGGCCTATTTTCCAAAGCAACTACCCAATCATGAACTTGTCCAACTAGGTTAACTCTCGAAAAACCTCTACCTCTATGCCAAACTCCCACTTCCACCCTTCAACCTCAGCCAACTCATGCATTCGTCTAACTATTGCACTCATTTACCCAAATCATTAACTAGTCACATATGTTTCACCCAACCATCTCCTCCTGGTTTAAAACTAGGTTAATCCTATTGTACATGGTTAGATCTCACTTTCCCCTAAGAGCCATAACTTTCCAATGGTGGAAAGCACCTCAAATTACATTTATTCAATCAATCCCTAGGTTCTCAAGAGTTTACACATTGTTTCTGAAAACATGCTTGGACCTTGCTCTAGGTAAAAGATGTGAACGTCAAACCACCTGCAATAGAAAGATAAATTCATTCCTCTACTCAACCATATTAAGCATTCACCATTTAGAGTCCATATACAGTCGTACACAGTTGAAGAACAACAAGAAAACTAGGAAAATTTTGAAGTTTTATTGCTTTTCACATGCTAGATCCAACAACCTTCATCTTCATGCCCTGAGGGATTATAATGTTCTTCCAACACCTAATCAGCAATTTCCAGCTGCCATTAGAATAATTGTGACCATTTACACCGAAATTGTGAAATAATATTTTAATGTTGTAACATTGATAACTTTTCATCCCACATAACAACTTTAGCTTTCCCTAGCAATTTCACCCTGTAAACACCCAAGCTGGATCAATTATGATCCAATACACCCTAAAATCAATGTCCTACCCATCTTAGTCACCTATTGACCCTTTGACCAAGGTTGACCATGATGGCTTATAATGTGCCTATTAGGTCAATGTCCTTACAACTTGGACCTATTACACTCCAAAACAATCCTAAAAGATCCCTTACATCTTAATATATGTAGAACATAGCATTGAACTATCATTAGGTCATTATTACATTAAGGGTGCCCTTGCACCACTTTTCCCAGAGTTGTGCATTGCCCAAAAATGGTTTTCAAGTGTATGAATAGATATGACCTAGAGCATAAATGTATTAGGTCTTCATATGGTGGTGTATTGTTGAACATTAACAGGGAAACTACAATGGTCATAATGAAAATCTTGCCAAACAAGCCCTATGCAGGCTGGACTATTACATCTTATTAGCTTTTTCCCTAAAAAAGAAGTAATATACAAAAGTGTGATTACCAAAAATTGGTTGTTGGGATTCTTAACAGGTAGTCCAAAGCTGCCTAGGTTGTTAACCGAAGAATGCCTCATGAAGGAGATCAAAAATATTGTCGTTCGATTACATAGACTTAAGGGTAGCCAACAAGCACTTTTCTAGGAGGATTGGAGGTACTTTTTCATCCAAGTACTCCTTAAAGGAGGACAATACTTAGACTAGGAAGAGATTATAGTTGAAAGGTTAGATGAGGGTTTGAGTAATTGTCTCAAAAATTAAACAAAATTATGTCCTACCTCTTTTACTATTTAGCATGCACAGTACAATGGAAAAGATTGTACCACGAACCATTGATTATGAAATTTTATGAGCACCACCCTCACTTGCAAAAGCAAAGATGCTACGAGAATTACTAAAAGGTTAATAATGTTTTATCTAGAAAATTAGTCCATGAAATACATGAGAATATGAATGAGAGAATGTCAAATAAGGCCATATAGTTGGTGAGTGCCTACAACAGCTACTTTATTCAATTTCCCAGGTTTACATACATTACAATTGGTGATTTTGAAGTTAAGCCATTAAAATTAGTCCCTAGACCACTTTGTGCTAATTGAACTTTTTAGACAATTAGCCCATGGTGACAAGAAATTAACAAGGTAAAGTTAAGGTGTTTTCTTCCCTATTGAATTGGGTCATTATGTTTGTAAATTGGTCTCAGATGCTCTGAACCTGGAAACAAGGCTTTAAAAAGTTCAATCTGCAATATTACACAACTAAGCCTAAGTTTGATAGTGAAAAGAATGCACAAGCTCATTTGAACCTAGAAGAAAAGTTTCACATATTCCTCAGTCAAAAGATTTCTGGGAAAATTGTTATGATGAGTTTAAGGTTAGAAGAAGAATGTGGCCCAAGTTCAATATAAAACATACAGTTACTCTTAATTTGAAAATGAACATAACTAGGATTAGAGATGATAGAAAGGATGTGGTAGACCCATAGTATAGTGAAAAATTATAGGGCTACCCTAATCTTGTGATTGGTCAGGACAAAGATGAAGATGATCAAATTCAGATCCGAACCTCCCCAGTAATAAGGACATATAAATGATTAAGGGACCAAAGATTTGGAACGATAAAGATCAGTGACTTAGAAACATCCATAGGCATAAATATTAATTCCCCCTCATAGGCCCTCTTCTAATGAACCTATTGACCATCGTAAGGATGCATCCCCCCACTTTTTCCTTGGACGCACCTAGGACAGGGGGATGACGTTCTCGTCTCACTAGTGACACCACTATTCGTTCCTCGTCTCACAGGGGACAGGGGACATCCTTGTGGGGGCATGGGGATGGGGAAATGTCCCTCGACCCCTCTAGGATATGGACGAACATCCCCTATTTTGAGCAAGTTGAAAAGTGAGAAAAGTAAAATTTTGAAAGGTTTTATAATAATGTTTTATTATATTTTTTAGCCCTAGGGTATGTGGGGCCCATTTGAAGGTTGAAATTCCATAAAATCTCTATGTTTCCTCATTTCTATTCATTTCATGATTTTCCATTTTTTGCAAAAGCAACAAGAAGAAGAGTGAAGAGCTCATAAAAGGGTGCATGTTTGAGTGGAGTGATTGGAAGGCAAAGAGGGATGACAAGGAGCAAGAAGCAGAGAAGGAAGACTGTCAGCTTGTCCAAGAGATTTTTCAAGCAAAAGGTAGGGCTTTTCATGGTTTTTTATTTTATTTTCTGATTTTTCAAGTCAAGTTCATTGTTTTTAGTTTGTAGTTTGTAGTTTGTAGTTTTTAGTTGAATTGCATTTCTAGATTTTAGTAGATGCTTGTTGTTTCATCTCTAAATTTTTGTTGTTTAAATTTTAATTTAAAAAAATGTGATTCTGAAGGACATGGGCTAAAAGCATGCATTTAATTTCATTTTTTTCATTTTTTAAAATGCAGTGTAAAAATGAGCTCCCAAGGTCATTACTCAAGTAAGTCAAGTCACGGTGATGATGAGATGGAATTAGAGGCCCATTCTCATAGCAGCCAAGAAGATTATAACCCTCAGCATGATGAAGAGAATGAGGAAACCAAATCTCAATCAGTGAGTAATTGACCACCTGGTCCACCAACTACAAATTGCCCCTCCACTCTTCTGGCGAATTGGGCTAAGAGTAGTTTAAATCCTCAATCTCCTCTCAAACAGTTTGCAACAAGGATAACTGCACAAACACCATCAAGTGGTGATAGAAGGAAGTGGAAATGCAACATTTGTGGGACAAAATAGTTTGGCAACATCACTAGAGTGAATGCACACTTCCTCCTTTAGTGGGAAAAGGTGTGGGTGCATGTGAGTTCTTGAAAAAATCAACAATTTTGCATAATAGAATTGAGTTCACCAAGCTTTGGGGTGTTCCAAATGACTTGGGAGTTGAGGTACCTACCACCTTAACTGGTAGGCAACAGATTCAGAGTCTTCAACAAGCTCATGACACGTATTCTTGTTCCCAGCCCGCAACAGAGAGCTATATCATTTGGAGGAGCAGCCTTGGGTCCTTCTTCCACATCTAGTGATACGACTGAAGCACATTCAAGCAAGGGGAAAAGAAAGGTGTCATCTGAAAGTAACCCCATAGCTGATTTATTTAATGCCTGCATGAAAGAGGAGATACAGAATGCCATTTGTAGATTTCTTTTTTCCTGTGTATCCTGGGGACATGCCACCGCTCGAAAAGCCAAGGTTTCCAAGACAGGGGCACAGGTATGGGACGTCCCGCTGCCATCCCCAACTAGGCAAAAAATGGAGGGGACATCCCCGGTACTTGGTGACTTTTGGGAAACAAAAAGGGGATGGTTGGTCGTCCTCGGTATGGATAGGGGACATCCAAAGAAAGGTGTCATCTGAAAATAACCCCATAGCTGATTTATTTAATGCCCGCATGAAAGAGGAGATATAGAATGTCATTTGTAGATTTCTTTTTTCCTATGTACCTCGAGGATGCGTCCCACCCGAAAAGCCAAGGTTTCCAAGATGAGGGCACGGGTATGGGACATCCCACCGCCGTCCCCAATTAGGCAAAAAATGGAGGGGATGTCCTTGGTACTTGGGGACTTCTGAGGAAAAAAAGGGGACGGTTGGTCATCTTCGGTACGGATAGGGGATGTCCAGAAGTCCCCTAACCGTACCGAGGATAGCCAATTGTACCCTTTTTTGTGAAGCTTTAAAATAAAATAAAAAAACAAAAAACTTTATTTTGTTTGTCCCTACTTGGCCGTCCAATGGGCTCTACCCCTCCAAATGCCCTAAAAGGTCAAAAAAGACCACATTGTGGCTGTTTTGTCATTTGTTTGGTTTTGCGTGTGAAGTTGGAGTGTGTTGCAGTTGGCTAGGGTTTTCATTTTGCAAGAAAAGGTGATTTTTTTGCTTCCAAGAGCTTGAGCAGCAGTCTGCTTCATTTTTCTATATTTTGTTTTCTATGTTGAACTTGAACATGACGATGAAACTTTATGGCAGCCCTCTAGCTTTTGGGCATATTTAGATTTCTAGATTTTTATGATATTGTTCACTGCTAAACTTATATTTAAATATTTTTGTTTACATATTGATATGCATATTGACAATTGAGTACTGAAATCGGTTATTATTTCCTAGATGGCATTCAAATGGTGTATGTTAAGGTTCTCTAATGTTTAAATGAAATGCTTTATGCTTAGTTTCATATGAATGACATGTATATTTGCAAATTTCAATGTATATTCTAAAATTTCCCTATATATATAGTTGTCCCTGTTTGTCGTCTCCCCAGTCCCCAAAATCGCCAAAAATATTTGTCATCCTGGAAACCCATCCCTCAATCCCCCGCTATCCCCGTCCTAGAAACTCGAGGGAACATAGCTTTTTTCCAATGGCATAATTCTACATGTGACACAATCTCCTTATTATAAAGAGATGATGTAGCTGGCGGCAAGGGGAGGACCGTCATTTGTGTCATTAGGTCAGCACAAATTGTGGACTATACTCTTGGATAAAGAGTATGCCAAGTGGTATACAGATGGAGAACATGAGGCCAATTTGGGAGGAGTATGGTTGCAACATCATCATGGATGGGTGGACGAACATTAGGAATCGTCCACTCATCAATAACATAATTACATGCATAGAGGGACCATTTTTTCTCAAGGTTGTTGAATTCAGGGCATCAAAGGAATGCTGATTTTTAGTTTGACATCCTTTGGGTAGCTATTGAGGAGGTTGGACCACAAAATGTGGTCCAAGTAGTAAGAAATGCAGCACCTATGTGTAAAACACCAAGGAGACTTGTTGAGGCAACATACAGACATATTTGATGGACTCCATGGTGTGTGCATGCGATGAACAATGCACTAAAGGACATGGGAAAGATTGCCTGGATTAAGGGAGTAGTGAGTGATGCAAGAGATGTGCATATGTTTATCTGCAATCACCACACATCACATGCCATTTTCAGAAGCTTTGCAAAGGAGCTCTTGAAACTAGTTGAGACCCGATATGCATCCTACCTCTTTTGGAGAGAATACTTGAGTTGCAAGAGTCATTGCAACTCATGGTTATGAAAAATGAGTGGAATAGGTGGAATGGGTCTAGAGCAGAGCAAGGGATGAGGGTAAAGGAGATAGTGAAGAGTGATGTAAAATATATAGTTGCTATCATTACTCTAGTTTTCTAGGTTATCAAATATGGAGATGGGGATGCACCTAGCCTTGGAGAGGTGTACAAGTGCATTGATGCTATACTTGGCCAGATGAGGGTAGTCGTGCCAAAGAGGGACCCCAGTTTAGCATTGAGCACATTCAGCCTATTATTCAGTGTAGATGGGACAGCCTCGACACTCCCTTATACTTGTAAGTTTATGCATTGAATCCAAACCTAGGCCTAAGAGAGTTACACCACTAAACAATGATGAGGTAATCTACTATCGATTTATCATACTACTCGTTGTAATCCTAATAATCTATATGTCTTAGCGGTTAAAAATTAAACTTAGTACACTTACAGTTATTAATCTTTAAATTTTTTATTTATTGATTTTTAAATTTGATTTCAAGTGAAGGAAGGGTTCTTCCAGTGCATTGATAAGATGTATGACTTTGAGACTGTTGGGAAGGTGTTGGTTCCCAAAACCGCAGATTGAAAATCCAAGAGCCTGCCACTTCTTTGATAGGATTTCGCAATCAGTTCTGGCCAACGAACAAGAATACTTCTCGATTCCCCAGCACTTCAGGCTCCGCTACACCTAGGCGGGTAGACCTTCTCCTCAAACCTGATTACTTGGTTCAAAACTTTTCTAAAGCGAATTTAAGCTTTGGAGTTCTTCGGCTGGCAAGGTCCTTGAACTCGATTAAAATGAAACTAAATGTTGAGTGCTTGAATTGAATTAATTGCATAAGATTTTAATAATGGATCTGATGCTTGTAGAAGGAATATATAAATTTTTTGACTTCAATAACAGAAAGACCAATGCCTCTGCTCATCTGGGCAATAGAGTCAACTCCAGTGAATTTTCACGTGCAACTTTATAAAGTTCTTATGCACTTATATTGCCAACAATTAAATAATCAAGATGCGACAGATCAAATATTTATGCAATCTTAAATTAGTCCAAATTAAACTTTAACTCCTCTGGTAGGGAAACAAACTAGACACAAATACGAAAACAATTTGATATTTCACAATATCTATGATGATGAAATTTAAAATGCTAAATGACCATGTCCACTTATCCGACATTTAAATTGTATAAAAAGTTCCAAAAAATAATTACAAAGGACGATTCATCTACAATTTAAATTTCCATGCCATTTAGAAATAAACAAAGTACTTTTTATTTTATTATTAAAATAAAATAATTGAATTTATATTACACAGTCATATTAAACTCCTTATCCCTCCATACAAGTAATATAAAATGCTTTTTTCAGACTATGAATGTCTTTCGAATCTGTCTTCTACAAATGAATAGCTCTCCTTTTATATCTTGAGAACAAACAAATACGCCTTTTGTTTTAAATAGGTGCACCACTTCACCATAATAAATTAAGATCATTTATATATAATAAATATAATTATATATAACTTAAGCACCTTGTCATAATTAATTTTAACATCATCGGGCTTTTATTTCTTTATCCTTCACGATAATATTGATTAGATACTATTTGCATATTAAACATATCCGAGAAAATAATGATTGGAACATTATCGATATTTCTCCTTATACCTTTATTATCCGCCGTATGAGATTTTATATGATTTCAATCTCTAAAAAACATAGGTATTCATTTTTGAATATATTTACTCTGTATTGTTAATCCACCGCTCCTCTTTGTTCCAAATTGTGGTCGCAAAACTTTGCAGACGGAAAAGACATCATTGTGGGGCATAATTCGACTCCTTGGAACTTCGTTTTGGAGTGCCTGGCACAATATTCTTCCAAACACATTACATATCCCAGTGGAGTGATGGAGTTTCTCATAAGAATTTCCTTATGACGTATTTGTTCTATACAAAACTATACACATTTGTGATTGTGAATGATTCTTCTTGTAGAAACAAAGTATGGTTTTGTGCAAAGGTAATAACTCCTCCTTGCTTCTCCAATGATGATACGGAAACAATAAGATGCCTGATAAGAATATAGGCCTTCATATCCTATGTGTGTTGATTGGGCATCGTTTCTATGCTTGAGAGCCATGTCCTTGACCTTCTTTTAGAGGACATGGGAAAATTGAATTAGGTAGGACCGGTTGTAGAGGATGCAAGAAAGATAACAAAATACATCTACAATCACCCTTGGGTTCTCCGCTTGAAGAGAAAATTCACCCATAGGTTTGCAATGATTTTCTTAACGTTGCAAAGTGCTATCAGTTCTTTGAATCCTTTGAAGCAATTATGTGAGTCCAAAATGGCTAAACTCAAGCTATTCAAAGAAGCCTGATGGACAAAGTGTTGCATACATCGTCTTTGACAGCCACTTTTTCGATGGTGCTACAAAAATCGTGAAGGTAACTTGGAAGCTTCAAAAGTTAAATATTGAATTTTATTGTATTCAATAATCAAGTCTTTCATTATTAATTTCTAACTCTAGTCTCTGATTAATGATAATCTTTTTCTACTTTTCAATTGTAGGTGACAAAATCCTTGGTTAAAGTTCTCTGCTTGGTAGATGGAGAGCGAACCCCAATGGGGCATCTTTATGAGGCCATGGATAGGGCCCAAGAGTTTGTAAAAAATTACTACAAGGTGGACAGACTCAAATTTGACCCCTTATGGGAAATTATTAATAGGAGGTGGAACAATCAGCTCCACCAACCCATCCATGCGGTGGGTATTTTCTCGACCCTTGTTTTCGCTTCTCTACATCCTATGCAAATCCCAATGGAAAGGTCATGCAGGGCTTCATTGATTGTATGCAGAGGATGGTACCTGATGTTGAGGTGAGAAGCCTCATTGTGGCTGAGATGGAAGTGTATCAAAATGCAATGGGAAAGCTATTCTCCTCAGATTTGGCAAGAAGAGGAACCCACTCTCAAACCCCAGGCATGATATTTGGACTATTGGTGTCCTTTGCATGCATGATAAGTAGATAAAAACTAAGTTACTAAAATACGTTTTCACCTTGTTTTTCAACTCTTTAAAGTTTATCTTGCAAATGCTCGGTGGCCAAATTGGGGTGGAAATTTTCCAAATCTGCAAAAACTTGCCCTATGCATCTTATGTCAGCTATGCAACTCATCCAATTGTGAGCATAACTAGAGCTAATCCAAGGCCATTCACACAAAAAAGAGGAACAAGTTAGCATAGAGGCACCTCAATGACCTTGTTTAGGTACATTATAACCTTAAATTACGCATAGAAAAGGAACAGCTAGTCCACTTGATCTGGATGACATAGATCCCTATTGTGATTGGACATCACAAGAGCAACTTCCATTGTTCATAGACGATGAGATATGTGATTTTAGAGAGGAAAGTTATGGAGGAGGGTGAATTTGCGGTGGTATTAGATGACATTGACGAGGGCATTAAAGAGGATGAGGGCACTGAGAATGAGGAGGATAAAAATGATGAGGAGGCATTGCCAATGTCACCACTATCTACATCCAGAATGGAGATTCAATCACAGCCATAGCAATCTCCTAGGGCTAGACTCCCTCCCACTCTAGTAGTTTTTACAAGAGTTGTTGGGGAGGGGAGGTGGAAGATGCAGCCTATTTTGATATTGTACTTGACACTTGTATTTGCTTATAGTTTCACAAAGACAGTTTGCTATTTTTAGTTTGCTTTAGAGTTCAAACTATTAGAATATGGCTACGAGTCATCAGCATTCCATTTGAGGATGCGATGTTGTATCCTATTTGCATTTATATCTACCTAGATCAGCTTGTTTGGTCCATTTACTCATTTACTAATTCATTAGATGCATCTCCTTATTTAATTTTACAAAAAAAAATGCATTTCCAATTAAATTTAAGCAATGTTTTAAGTTCCCGACTTATCTCCAATATTTGTTGATATTTTTTTTTTGCCCTCGGCGATAAGATGAACTATGGTTGAAATACCCTATGATGGATATCTTTACTTGCTTAAACGCCTTAACATGGTGATAGATGGCTGAGGATACAACCTTTGTTTTATTTTTTGGAGGATCTTGTCTCCTAAGCATTTCCCCTTTTATATGCTCATTTAGAGTGTGAATCACCATTGAGAATCCGCCTGAGGTTGGGTGTGTTTGTCCCCTCATGTCCTTGGTGGTAGTGGTAGATAGGCTCGTGTATGCTTTAGTGTGCTTGTGGGAAGTTATGATGAGGTTGGAGATAGTTGTGATATGTCTATTTTGTGCTTTTCTTTGCTAGATGAAATATGGTACTTAAATTGGCTTCATGTTTCCTTACTATATGCGCTATGCCTTGATATTGCATGTAATTGTTGAGTGATATCATGTGGCCTTCGATTATTTCTAACACATATCTTCATGTTTAATAATTAAATGTGCTATGCCTCGATATTGCATGTAATTGTTGATTGATATCATGTGGCTCTTTATTATTTCTAACATATATTGCTTATTGAAAGCAAGAGGTAAACATTGAATATCTTTTGTTCTTGCTACTTGTCTTAGCATGATTTTTACATGTCTATTGTTATGATACGCCATGTTTATCAATGGATACATGAATTAAACTATCTCTTCTCCTCTGTCCGAATGTGGGATATGTGATTAGCATGGATGCTTCTTAGTGATGAAAATATTAGAAGTATGCTAAAAGTTGATGCATCGTATGATTGGTATTAACTCTTGTGAGTGGAAATTTTGAAAGCTCAAAATTTGGTAAAATTAATATCTTCTCATTGATTAGGATATGGAAATGTGTGCTCATTTTATGAGTGTTGGCATGATGTGTTGTTATTAATACACCTTCATATGTTTTGAAATCGCATTATCAATGAAATGTTATTTCCTTATGTTTATAAAGAGATAGCATTGACAATTATATGTTATAAAATGGGAAACTGCCACATTAAAGCAAGAATGCTATGGTATTGGTAATCGGCCTTGTCTTATGCTGAACAAAATGATTCGTGACGAGATGAAAAGAGAAAATATGGATTTTGGGTAATGTTGTCCAGTAATAAAATTATGATGGATGTTAAGGAGTGCTTGCTTTTGATATGTGATGCCAATGTGGCTTGTTTGAGAAGAAAATGGATTTAATCATTTATTTTCAGTTATGTATTCTTGGTTGGAAATGAACTCCCTATGCATGTGAACATCCAATACTCGTACTTTATTGTGTGATGTGTATAACCAATACTTGCATTATGTTTCCATGAGGTGGTGAGTATGTTAGAGTGGGGTTGTCGTTGCACCAAAAGACCAATTTATTAGTGCCTGATACAACCACTCAACTTATAGTACACAGATTGTTAGAGTTGGGTTGTCATTGCACCAAAAGATCAATCTATTAGTGTTTGATACAACCACTCAACTTAAAGTACATAGGAAATGGTTTTGTCCCTGCCACGAATCTCGAGGGGAGAACTAAACATTTTGCCAACTCCTCCCCCTTAGCATTACCTGAGTGTTTGAGGATTCAAACAAGTAACCAAGCTCTAATACCACTAGTTAGAGTGGGGTTGTCGTTGCACCAAACGACCAATCTATTAGTGCTCAACACAACCACTCAACTTGTACACACGAGACAATTAAGCCCTTGTCACAAATCCTGAGGAGAGCGATGAAATTTTTTCCTACAATCTCTCCCTTAGCATTACCCAAGAGTCTGAGGATTCAAACATGTGACTAGTGACCAAGCTTTGACACCACTTGTTATAGTGTGGTCGTTGTCGCACCAAAGGACTAATCTATTAGTGCTTGATACAACCACTCAACTTATAGTACACAGGATGAGATTAAGCCCTTGTCGCAAATCTTAAGGGGAGTGCTAAACATTTTGCCAACAAAGTATATGACCTATTCATGGAGGTTATGTTTGGATTTGCGTATGTGAGAACTATGTTGTTGTTTTCGTGCATGTGTTGACCCTATTGACAGCCAACCCATATGATGTTGGTAAGCCACTATGTTATGTGTAATGGTTGAATGAAGCAACTTTAGCTTCCACTTCTTACGGAAAAGGTAATTAGTGCTTTCCATTATGATGGAGCCAAGTATGTGGTTCATATTTGTATATCCTCAATCCCCACAGTTCTTGAGGATGATATTAGTATTTGATGTAAGATTCTATAGATAGATTTATATCATTGTTGATTCATGCAAATGTGTATATCCTTAATCCCCACAATTCTTAAGGATGGTATCAATATTTGATGCGAGATTCTATGGCTAGATTTATTATCACTGTTGAATCATGCATGTGTATACTTTTGTGATCTAGCATGAGGAGAGATTTTGCCCAGGTTGTGTGATATATTGTATTCTGAAATGATGCATTACATGCGATGTCACGCCTATTGGTGTTCCGACACAGTGTTGTTGATGATGTCATGTTGTTGATGGTAGTGAGTCGAGCTCGAGGGCACGATGACACATACCTAGATATGTGAAGGCACACATTATGTATATGTATGTATTGTATTCCTACTTGATGCAGGGCGATAGGCAGTGTAGAAGGGGTCCCATGGTTGCCCAATTGTTAGGCGTTGGTAGGTATATGAGAGTACCCTAGTCATGTGTATCTCTAGCTATAGTGATCACCTGTTTGAGAAGTACTGCTATGTGGGGTGTGGCCTACGCATGCTTTCTTTGTGGGGGTACACTGCCATGCCACATACAACCATTATGTGCCTTCTACACAAGTATGCGATCATGTCGAGTGTGTGGTGTGCTTATTTCATACCACCTGATGCAAAGTATGACCTACATGTGCTTTTCCCACGAGGTACATGTCTATGCTACATATGACCAGTGTGTGCCTTCTCTGCTTGGTGTATGGTCAGGCTAGGTGTGTGATATGCCCATTCTGTACCACTTGATGTGAAGTGTAACCGAGGTGTACAATCCATGCCATGTGATTAGCATGCTCACTCCACAATACATGTAGGGCAATCACAATAACTAGACATTTATTTGCTCTCTCCCCATTGGGTGGCTAGATGTAGTCATATAGTGATGCAATATGCAATAAAGAAATATTTTTATCTTCATTGTTGTGAACCGGCAATTTGTTTATGCTCTTTGTGATGGTTTAGCCACAAATTAAGAGACTTATGGCACGTGGCTCTTGTGGTTACGTTTGATTTGTTGTTGCAAACTCCATTGGATTTCTTACCTTATAGTTAGAATTGATGATTTATTCTTACATATGAAATTTGGTGACTAAACTATTTATCCTTATTGTTTTAGAGATTTGGTCTTGCATTGCAATGCGATTCCTCTCCAAGGGGGTATTAGATGAACTTGGTGAGTGTGTATGAGTAAGTAGATGCGAGGAGCCCTGGAGTATGGAGGTATGTGAGGCTGTTATGCAGCTATGACCACTACCTACTTTAGAATGGTGATTCTCGTTTGGAGGCTAAACACCTTACACAAAACAAGGGATATAGGTCACATGATCTTGTATGGGAGGTTCCACTGTATGGTGTGAGGCCCATCCCTATAAGTCACTGAGTGAGATATGGATTATGGATTCACATGAGATCATGATGTTATACCTATGGCGTTGGCGTATGTCCTCTTTTGAGCCATGTGTTGTTGTAAATGCATATATTCATTGTCGCAAGTTAATGGTGGAAGTGTATCTTCACGTTTGTAAGTTCATGTATCATCATGTTTTATGGGTTTTGATGCCTAACTGTGTTATAAAATTGTGAAATTAAAAATGTATCATGAAAGAACGTCTCTTGAGACAATTAAAAGACTTGAAAATGAGTAGTTTAAATATTTGTTTTTCTCATAAAGATGATAGAATGATGGTAATTTTAGTGCTATTGTGCGATTTGGGTGTATTCGTTAAATGTGAAATGGTGGGAAATAATGTATTTGGTTACTTGTTTTAGAAAATATATGAATTATAGATGGAAATTGAGTAGAAAACTCTAGTTGTGCTTCTTTGTTGAGGTTGAAAATGTAAATTAATGATAATATTACAAGTAAAAAAGAATTTAGTGGCATTGATAGCTAACATCTTCATGATTACCTAATCTATATTGTTGTTGATATTGAGATACATGGCTTTTTAACAACTAATGAAAAAGAAAAAGAAGTTTACACCAATGCTACCATGGGTTCGAGATTGGAATCTCAAAGGTTGGTAAGAATATGAATCAATTTTGATATATAGATATGCATTGTGCATAGCCATATTAAGGAGGATTATTTTATGTCATTGCTTGAATCCAAGGAACATCTATATTATTAGTTTTGGGTAAAATATGTTTCAAGACTAATGTGTGATATGTTTCCACCTTAGCCATTGTGACTTCCAGGAGTTAGTCAATTTTTAGGGGAGAGGGATGTAGTGCATCTTCAACCCTATCATTATTTGGAGGTAAGAGCCTCAGACCTTGGAATGCAAGCGCAATGAAGTATACTTGATGTTAAATACTATTTGATATAGCTAGAACTATATGTTGCAATAAATGAAATGCTATGATGTTAAATTAGGCATTATATACTATTTGGGTCATATAAATGATGATTCCTTATGATAAAATCTGAGATGTTTTGCATTCAAGAATAGTAGATTAATGTGCTACGATGGCAATCATTAATTCCTTAACATTGTGCCTTATATGTTACTAGGAATTTTTATTAAGATTTAAATTGACATATGCTCATGTTGCTAGAAATGATTTATTAAAATGCAATATTGTGTATGATGTACCACACCATAGCTATGTATTTTTCCTGTTGGTGCTGGTAGAAAGTGAGACAAAGCCGTAGTCCCTTGCTTGTGAGATCTACACGGTGTCCCGCTCTCCTTCAATGTGATTATATGTGTTATATGCACTTTGGCTATTTGTATATTGAGTATCTACACTTGACCTTTGTATCTGCACGTGACCTAACAAGGTATCAGGCACATTCACCGTCAACTATAGGGATTGAGTGTGTCTAATCCCCGGTAGGCCTTTCCATACTAAGCCAATGTCGTCCTTGTAGGGATGGCGTATCCGTAATTGATACACTATATCCCTTTAGTACGTGTTTGATAAAACCGAAATCATATTGCATATTATGAAAGACTAGTTGTGCGTTTGTATGTTAAAGACTAGTTGTGTTTGTACATTAAAGACCAATTATGTCTTTGTACATTAGGGTTTCCGCAGTTGTCACAAAAGAGGATTTAATTATAATGCTGATTTTAGTTAATATTATAAAGTATTTTATATTCTCTGACAATTTTGTTGTAGAGTTATTCCATTTAACTAGAGTTGATTAAATTAACTCACCTTGAGTTTGTGTTTATTTTTGGGTCATAATTTAATTTCCTTCAGCACCTTTATTTTAGCCATTTTGGTTTTTTGGAGGAAAAAGCGACTTATAATGAAAAATTAGAACTCATTTTACTTTTCATTTTGGAGAGAAAAATTGCTCAAACCCTCTTGTGAGCAATTTGGAGATTTGCTCGTTGGAATCATGGCGAGATTGCTACGTAATGCTGAGCTTTTTATCCGCTCTCATGTCATATTTATCTTCCCTCTCCATTTTGGTTTTTCCCTCTTGTTGCAAGGTAGGACTTTCTATATCTGTTAATTTAAGTCATCCTTTTGAACGAAGTAAATTGATTGTGGGCTGAGAACTAGTGTTCCCCCACAATTCTATCGCTTTACATTGCCCGGTTGGGCCTATGCATAATGCAAGTTTTTATGTCGTTATGCTGTCAAATTTCCATGAAGTGCCCACAAGTAGAACTTTATTTCAAAAGAGTGTTGTTGAGTGGATTTAGACCAATGGGTTTTAATTTTGTAGCCAGATTTCAAGTTTGATTCTTGGGCTTTTATTCACTGCATTGTTTTGCATGTTATCTTGACTCTGTCATTCACCATGTTTGGCATAACTTAGATATTGGTATTGGTAGTCTTTTCTATAGGAGTAGGATGGTCAAATTGGAATGGTCATAGGACATTTTGAGCATTTTTTATGATTTGGTTTGGAAGTACACTTTCAAGTTAGAATGCTGATTTTAGAACCCTTGCCAGAATTTGATATTTTCGTGATCTTGAGCTCCTCATTGAATTATGGGAATGTGTGTTATTTTGGATCAATTAACGGTGTTGGTGTCCCATTTGTTATGTTAGACCATCTTTGGATCCGTGTTCTTGGTGATGAGACCTTGATTGTGATTTATATTCTTCCTTTGTTTCTTGCCCCTTTTATGCATACCTTGGTTTTTCTTTGGGTCATAAGATGCGTGGGTTGAGGCCGCATCCTTGAGTGTAGTTGAGTTACTCCTACTTGCTAGGATCTTGAGGGACCCATACTCTCAGATTGTGACCGATTAAGTGACCTGTTGTATTGCAATGGAAGCCTTGTTCGAGCCTTATGTGTTGTTTTTTGGTTAATGCTTATTGCTTTTATCCTTGTGTTGGCTCACTCCATGCTTGAGGATGAGCTCACATGTGATATGTGGATGTACGGCGTTGAGACCACATCCAAGCATATAGTTGAGCTATGCTCCTATGTCGGGGTAGGAGTGATCCACACTCTTGATAGTGAGACCAATCGAGTTACCGTGCCCTTTATGATTTTATGACTTTTGTGTCTTTCTTAATTTATGCCTTGTTGCATTGTTTAGGTTGTGCCTCATTGTTGTGACGTGATGAGCTCGATTGGTGTTTGAATAGTGGAGTGGAGAGGCTCTCCAAGGCGTGCTAGGACACAAAAGGGTCATAGGGTATCCCTTGAAAAAGTTATTAATACGTGAGAACTAATTGAATGATTGAGATTAAAAATTTAATGAAGAGATTTATTGAGACTATATTGTCATTGCTTGAGGACGTTGATATGCTAAGTCCTTGCCTTTCCATCTGCAGATAATGATATGGCTTAGAGGATTGCTCGAACTCGCATGGGCCACGCTTTGGATCAGCGTATCACCAACTTTTATGTGCCCATGCCTCCTACAAGGGGCATGAAGTGACACTTTTGCACTCCTGCTCCTAGCCACATTAGATTAGTAAGACCTCTTCTAGACTCACCAAATAGTGACACTCTTCATCCGATAGTACTCTGAGACGTCCTGGGACTCTGAGTTGCCCTATTCCTTATCCTTTGGTGTTGGACTTCTTTTGGCCAAGGAAAGACCCCTAGTCTTTTTCCTTGGCATCTTCTTTCGTTCTTTGTTGCTTTGTTCTTTCATGGGCACTATTTGATGTCTCTATTGTGGGTGGTTTCCATTGTTTGTAAACTTATAGTCCCTTAGACCCTTGTTGGTCTCTTGCTAGACATTAATAAATTTATCTTATCTTATCACTTAGTGAAGTGTAACTAGTTTCCAAAAGAGCTAGACTTGGTTTATATTCATTCCAATTTGCATCTTCTATCACACAAGCATCTGTAATACAAGGAGGAGGTACCAAAGCTTTGGGATGTAGCAATTGAGTGCACCAGCTTGGATGCAACCATTGAAAATCTTGCTAGAGTCACTATGGATGATGATGATGATGATGACGATGACGACATGCTTCCTCATGGTGCATCTAGTGCAATGGAACCACTTTGGGTTCAAATGATCTTGAACATGCAGCAGCTAAAACTCCAATAAATGATTGGAAATCCACTAGATAATGATTTTTTGGATATTCCTTTTGATAATTGTTGAGCTACATTGACCAATGAAGATCGAAGACAATAGAGCATTTTTTGCTGTCAATTTTGTATTTGTAATGATTTTCACTATTCGAATTGTGAACCTAGACATATATGAGATGGTTTATTTGAATATTTTTGAACTATCAATTGGCATTTGGATGGCAATTGAACATGATTACGTATCATAGTAAAATAAAGTCACTAGAGATATAAGAGAAGACACAACTCTCTAAAAGTCTACTACTATTTCAGTTGCACTTTTCTGCTCTATCTATTTTGGATGGATTAGAGATGGCCCTACTATTCTATGGCATAGCAGAGCATAGCAAAAGACAATCAGTGACTGCCCATAGAATTGTTGGGGGCTCCTTGTTGGCCTACAAAATTGTAGGGCGAATGATTTAGATTTACAATTTTGTATCATTCTTTTTTTTGTATATATAACATATGTGTATAATTATATAGATATATATAGACAAATAACCAAATGTACCCACGGCCCCCCCAAAAAAGGAAAACAAATACCAAGCATCCACCTACCAGATTTTCAGACTCGTCTTCGTACATGTACCCAAACTAGTAACTTAGTCTCCCACACAATAAAATGTTTCTATTTAGGCATATTCAAACAAATTGTTTTAATGTGCATTTAATTGAATATGAGAATACATGTATTTATGTAATTAAATATTTTATTGACAAATGTAGGAATTTACATAATTCAACTCTAATGTGGTTTTTAAAAGATCTATAATTAATCTGATAATTGTCTTTAAAATGTTTGCATGCAAATATTTGAAATTTCCCTAGACTCTTAAGACCTGAATTTGCAAACCGAGAGTCTAGAGGTCTCGAGTAAAGGTCGATTTAGAGGGTCTCTTATCGGAAGTAACTGGTGAAATATTAGAAAGATTCTAATATTTACAATAAATTACATTAGATAATCATTTAATATAAATTGAGACTATCTATTATCGCAATACCCTCCCTTAATGGTTAATCTATCCACTATACTAAGTTGTCCTATGAATTTGACAAACGTAGCTAGACCAAGTGGCTTGGTGAGAATGTATGCAGTTTGATCCTTTGTAGGAACATACTGCAAGTCTATTGCCTTGTCTTCAACCAACTATAGTATGTAGTGACAGTGAACATCTACATGCTTGGATCGTTCATGGAAGACTGGATTCCATGCTAACTTGATAATGCCTTCGATATCAACAAAGTGGTCAGTCATATTGGTGACATCTGAATATTCGTAAGCATCCAACGAAGCCAAATAGCTTCACAACCTGCCTTAATTGTCCTTGTGTATTCAATCTCTATAGAGGAGAGAGAAACTACCTGTTGCTTCTTATTGGTCCATGTGGCGGCAACGGATCCCAAACTGAACACATCCAAAAGTTGACTTTTTAGCGTCAACAGAGCCTACCTAATTTGAATCTGTGAACCCCCTGAGTTTAGGATTAAACTCTGAGAGTAAAGAAGTCCATAATCTATGGTGCCCTTCACATAACGAAGCACATACTTGGCTGCCATCCAATGATCAGCCTTGGGAGTTGTCGTAAAGCGTGAGATGTTGCTGACTGCAAAGCTAATGTCAAGTCTAGTAACAAAGAGGTGGATGAGGCTGCCTACTAGTTGCTTGTATGCAATATCATCAACTGGAGGAGAACTAAACTTGGCTGATAACTTCAGGCCTTTCTACATAGGTGTAGATGCAAGCTTGCAATCTTGCATATGAAATTTGTCTAACAGAGCCCTGACATATTTGGACTGAGAAATGAAGATACTAGAAGATTGCTATCAAACCTCAACACCTTGGCAATAATGTATGAGCCCAAGGTCAGTCATATCAAAAGACTGGCATAAACTCTTTTTGATTCCCTGAATCAAAGATGCAGAATTGTCAGTGATGATCAAATCATCCACATAAATGACCAAAAGGATGATGCCACTGTCAATAGTCTTGATGTACAAATCTGATTTTCAAGAACTCCTCTGGAAGCCTTTGATCACTAAGGTGCTCATCAATTTTTATGTACCATGCCTTGTAGGCCTACTTCAAACCATGGAGAGCTTTCACCAATCTAAGAACCTAGTGTTCTTTACCAGTAACCTTGAAACTAGGAGTCTACGTCATGTAGACCTCTTCTTTTAGGTCACCATTCAGGAAAGCACTCTTGACGTCCATCTAACAGACCTTCTAGCCAAACTGTGTTGCCATGGCTAGAACTAATATGATTGTGCTCATCTTTGTTGTAGGCGCAAAAGTCTCCTTGTAATCAATACCTCGACACTGAGAAAAGCCCTTCACAATTAAAGGAGCTTTTTACTTATTCAAAGTATCATCAGACTTGTATTTTATTTTGTAGATTCATTTGAAGCCAATGGGTTTCTTTCTTGGTGGAAGATCATAAAGGACCCAAGTGTTATTATTCAATAGGCTCTGGTGTTCAGATTTCATGGCCTACAATGACCCTCAATTAAGATTTTGATCAATATAATATAATATATTAAAGTAATGTAAATAATGTCATAAATAAAAACATATTTGTTATAATCACTATGAATAATTAATTACAAATAATTTATATATTTAGCCAACCAAATATGAATAATTGATTAAATATATTTTGTATATATCAGGTCAAGATAAATAATCCATATATACTTAATTAGTATCCAATATAAATGATTAATTACAATATGAAGTAATAACCATAAACTATCATACTATTAATGATATATCAATATTATTTTAATATTAAATAAGTAAGCTGAATCGACAAACTAGTGGACAAGATGTTTCTGAAAATATCTAAGCATATAAATTATGGGAATTTAAGGAAAACATATTGATATAGAGATCGACATAATTGGGTTGCACATTAACACCTATGCGAGAGGGAGAACATTGACATCGAAAATTTCATACAATTTGGGAAAAGAGAAAGGATGTACCAAATATTGATCGGAAAGAAGAACACTCCACTCAGCATTAATATAATGAGAAGGTGCCCAATAAGGTTGGAGCAATCATAAAATGGTAATGGACATATATTGCAATAACCAAAAGGTCTACATGGAAGATAAAAACTTTAACAATTCAAGATGAGGAATATTCTTCCTTATAAAAAGGGAATTTGTCTCTTAAAGGTACGAAAGTTATTTTGAATTCATGTCTTTCTTTTATATACTTTGAGACTTACTAAAGTAATAAGATATATATAAAATGATTTTTTTTATATGATTTAGAAAATTATTTAGTTTTTGTAAGTGATAAATAATGAATATAAATATAATGGTACATAAATGATGGAAGTTATATAAGGTATACTTGCTAGATATATAATAAATATGATTGAAGTTATATATGGTACATAAATGATATCTCATTATTATATAATAAATATAAATATAGATTTTATGTAAATATTTATATAGATATTATTTAATTTATAAGAAAATTATATTAGAATTAGAGAAACTTCTAATTAGAATAATATTATA
Organism: Cupressus sempervirens; assembly: GCA_028749045.1. NCBI lineage: Eukaryota > Viridiplantae > Streptophyta > Pinopsida > Cupressales > Cupressaceae > Cupressus > Cupressus sempervirens. Next base: position 478,882,762 of record CM053789.1, on the reverse strand, counting down.
TTATCATTGCTTATATTTATTAATTTGAAAAAAATTATTATAACATTTTGTTGAAATGAGATTAATATAATCTCTTATGAGAGATTGATATGATCTCTAGAAAAATGATTGTTATAAATTCTAAGTGATAACGAAATTGATATAATCTCCACTCAACTGCTATGGATGAGATTGATATAATCTCCATAGACTGAGATTGTTATAATCTCTACATTACTAGTATGAGAGATTGATATAGTCTATATTTGACCGAAATCATTAAGATAGATCTATTCTAAAGAGTTAGCAATAGAGTTAGCAATATGCATATGTGATAAGGGCCTTGGATAGAGGATATATCTTCCAGGAAGGATCTTAGGGGGAGCACTCCATAGAAGACGGAGAAGTAATTGAGGATGGTGTTACCATGAATGCCGATGGTATTCCTTTAAGGGAGTATCCTAAGCATTGTTGGAGATTGGTAGCATGATTGTATGTTGCATTCATGACAGTGTTTGTCATTGATGTCAACATAGTATTGTTTTTGTAAAGATTGGCAGAGTAGTAGACAAAGAACAAGGCCACTAGCAAAGTTCGAAAGCGCAGTTGAGGACATGTTCTACACAGTGTCATGATCATGAGTATAAGAGTGCGTATGGAAAGTCAAAGACTAGTGACAGATATTCAAGATATACGGAAGACAATTTGTAGACATAGTTTTTGAGAAGCGGTTTCTAGTAATCGAGTTATATGTCCTAACAAGGATAGAATTTGGTAGAGCGAAGTTAGACAGAGGTAGAAGACATCCTGATGAAGACGTCAGTGAGTGTGCAAAGTCCGAGGTCACACATGTGAAAGATTTGCAAAGACTATGAGTCGACACTGTTGTGTAATTGTGAAATGATATTATCTTAATGTGGTCCTATTAAAATTGTTATTAGTAATGCCTCAAGGCCGACTCAATGAATTGTTTTAAGGACTTGGTATAACGGGAAGTTATTCTGTGTGAAAGAAGAGGATTGTTTGTGATTGTGAGTAAGCAATCAATGGGATTATTGTGATGTGAAGTTAGAGATCTGAGGATTGTTTGGTGTGAAAGAGGCATAGTAAGAGGACGGAGCAAGAGTTCGAGTTGTTGAGATCAGTCACACTTTCTACTATTTTGAAAGGAATAATACAAAGACCAATTGGACAGTGGGTTCGGTGGTCTTGCCCTGAAGTTGTTTGGACAGTGGGTCCTTCTACCTTCTACAATTCCTAAAAGAGTTGGAATCTCCTCGTAGGGATTCAAAGTTTCCTAATAGGGACAGATATGTACTAAATGTAATTCATTGGCTCCTAACAGAGTCCATCCTCTTTCTTGCAAGGAATTTATATATTAGTACCATAATATTGTGGGTACCATCCCCATCGCAATTTTCCCTCTGATTAAGGATTTCCCTAGTTAACATATCTAGTGTTATTGTGTATGCATATCTTCTTATGGTTGCTGGTTATATTGATCACATGTTTAAGATTTAATAAGGTTGATAAAATTTGTATTGATCAGATAACTGATTCACCCCCCCCGCCCCTCTCAGTTATCTTGGTGGACTTTACTTTCTAACAGATGGTACTAGAATTGATGATATATTATTCGTGACCTGAAGATCCTCAAGAGGGTTATTGGTCCTGATGTGAAGATGTCTCTAAGGTTGGAGCTAGGATAAAGGGTAGAATAGTATAATAAGATTTATTATTGTTTAATTTCAAACATTATTTTGCAAGTGTTACTTGTCCTAGCTAGTGGGGACATTGCATGGCATGTTCTCACTCTAGAATTCCTTTAGCCTCGAAGTATGTCTGAGGTTCAAACACACTGTAAATGTTTGCTATGAGAACAAAATTAGATGTCTTTGTAGGTTTGCTCTTTTCCCAAGCAGTTCTCTCGTGAATGAGTTCATAATCCTAAAGATCAACAAGTGTCTTGGCCCACCACTTAGGTCGGTGAGGATGACCAACATTAGTATCAGGAAGTGCTCTATGATCAGCTTCCTCATCAGAAGAATCTAGATAAAAATCAGGTGAAGCATCTGCATATCTAGGTGATCGTGCAAGAGAAGCTGGAGGTGTCTGTACAGGAATCACTAGTATTACTAGAGCTACTAGAGTTGTTGAAGCCCTCCCATCAGATGGACCTAATGGAACTCAAACTCCCAAATCATGAATCTTCATAGGCTAATCTGTTGGATCAGGAACAGGGAAAACAGGCATGAAATGTCTTTGTTGCTCATCAAAGACATCACGACTATATAGGAGACGAGATGTCTCAGTGTTGATCAAGGTTGATCAAGCGGTAGGCTTTGTGATGACTATTGTATCTAGCAAGCATGGGTTTCTGACTCTTGGCATCCATCTTGGTGCGTATGCATCAGGGATCCAAACGTAGGCAAGAGAGCCAAAAACCTTCTGGTGACTTAACTTTGGGCTTACGACTTGACCAAGCCTCTTCCGAAGTCTTACCCTTGGCCGCCACATTGGGTGACTGGTTGTAAAGGTAAACTACAATGTTAACTACTTCAGCCCAAAACTTCTTCAAAACATGTCTGTGGTCGGGCATGAATTGAGTCATCTCAGCCATTGTTCTACTTCGACATTCAACAACATTGTTCTATTGTGGTGTATGGGGTATGATTAACTAGCGCTTGATGCCAATAATATCATAGAAGCTAGAGAATTTATTAGAAAAAATTCCCCCCCCCCCCCCCCCCCCCCACCATTATCTGACCTAAGCGCAATAATAGATCTCTCAGATTCTTTTTCAAATAGAGGTTTAAACTTTTGAAACATAAGCAAACGCTTCCAATTTCTTTTTGGAAAATAGACCCACATCTTGCTACTGAAGTCGTCAACAAACAACAAAAAATACCTAGACCCAAGTGCGAAAGGAGTGGCCATAGGGCCGCAGATAATGGTATGAACAAGCTGAAGTATTTGAAAAGCTCGTCATGAATCATCACTTTTGAAAAGTGTGCGATGTTGCTTCCTAGCCTGGCATACATCACAAACTCCTAGCTATTGAGTCTAAATCTCTAGCAATCCGAGGACAAGCTCTTCCTGACCAAGCTGAGAGAGATAATGCACATTTAAATGCCCATTCTATTGATGCCAAAGTGAATTGACTAAAGACCACCGAGCCACCATAGCTAAGTCCTGAGAATCGCCAAAATCAACAAGTTTGAAAAGACCATGATCCTCAAGGTCAACTGCAACAACAGACCAAGTCTCCCTATCAATAATGATATTGAAGGTAATATCCAATTATGGAGATTGTCGTAGCAACTGACTAAGAGTAGATTTAGTTCCATCCCACAAACGTAGTACACATCAAAGAAAATGAGATTCCTCCCAACGGACTAAATCTGAATGTTGCCTTTGTTGACAATAGTATGCTCTTCCCCTCAACCAAAAATAACTGAATTGAAAAAGGTTGGTAGTCAGTGAACCAGTCTCTACGGTAAGTAAAATGACGAGAGGCACCTGAATCAATGTACTAAATGTTGGTTCCCAAAACCACAAATTTGAAATCCAAGAGCTTGCCAATTCTCCAATAGGATTCCAAAATCAATTATGACCAATGAGCCGGAATTACTTCAATTCTCTTACACTTCAAGCTTCGCTACACCTAGGTGAGTAAACCTTCACTCCAAACCTGATCACTTGATCTGAAGCTTTTCTATAGCGAATTTAAGCTTTGCGAGTTCTCTGGTTGGCAAGGTCTTCAAACTTGATTAAAATGAGATTGAATGCTGATTTGAATTAAATGAATGTTTTGTATAATATTTGTCAATAATGGATTTGATTATTGTAAGAAGGAAGATATAGGTTTTTGACTTCAAATATAAATCAATAATAATACTTCAATGATTCAAAAGAACAATGTCTTTGCTTATTCAGGTAATAGAGTCAACTACAATAAAGATAATCATGTACAACTTTATAAAGTTCTATGTACTTAAACTAGAAACGATTTAATAATCCAAATGCGACGAATCAAGTATATATATGCAATTTTAAACTAGTCCAGGTTGCACTTTAACTCAGAAAGTAGGGAGACAAACTGGACATAGACATGGAGATAATTTTTTATTTCACTATATCTAGGATGATTGAGTTTAAAATGCCATAAATGACCCAATGCACTTATCTGACATTCAAATTGCTTATGGAATTTTTAAATGATTATAAAGAACAAATCAACTACAATTTAAATCTCCATGCCTTAAATATAAACAAAAGGCTTCTTATTTATCATTTCAATATTATACTTGAATTTTATATTTCAAAGCCATATTAAAAACTTTGTAACCCTCCGTACAAATGAATATATGAATATTTCTTCTTTGGAATGTCACTTGTTTCTTCCTTTTTCTGAATATATATTTTTCTCTTTTTGCAACTCTTATTTATATCTTATACAATCACAAAGTCATCTCACCTTTTGAAAAATAAGCAACACCTCCCATGAATAATCGCACCTCTTTGTATAGATCAATTTCTTTAATTATAACCGCAATTTTAGAGAAACATCAAATGTCCTTAATCCATGTTTACCAATATCATTGTGATTGTGGTTAATATTTATTTCTTTTATTTTATATAGTTTGGCATCGCACAGGGAAGATTATTGTTTGGATGACACGACCCACGGAGTCAGGTTCTCTTAAATTAATCTCCGATATCATGTGGTTTTCCAAATGCAAGCATCACATATCTTTTATCAGGCTCCATCTATTCACAACCGCCATGCTTGCTAGTGATGATGTGTCAAGACCCTACTTATCTAAGGGTCCAGTGCTTCTTCATATGCACTTTGATAGTCTTCTCACTTAGCACCAGATTTTAACTTGAGCCCTTCTAAATCCAGCGTCAACATGAGACACTCCTCGTACATATTGGGATATTTTTCTTCATTAAAGTTTCTGATAAATTTGAAAAATAGGCTCTGATAATCATCCAGATGAAGATATTGTTTCTTCATGCTATCATTGTTCAAACGTATTTCTGAACATTAAACCTGTAATTTACAGGATTGATATTCATTCGAACATTGATGTATTTGGTAATACTCATCGTTTCTTATCATATGCGTGAGAAACACGAATCCATCTCAAGACATCTGATGGCATCTTTTCATCATACCAAAAACTGGACATCACACATTCGAACACATATTCCAAGTTGATGAGTAGATGGCTTTCACCGTCTAACATTGCTGGAGACATGTATTATTTGATCAGCAATCAATCTTTGAATATTCCCGATTTCTTCATAGTTTATAGGCAAGCTTTCTGCACATTTTGTCATCTTTTGAAATTATTTTTTAATATTTTTATGTTTCAGAATGTAGTGAAAGAATGGTTAGTAGCCTAGTTGAGTGCTTTCTAATGTGTGTAATGCTTCAATCACAGAATCTGTTGCAGTAACTGTCTCCTGTGTATTCTGTTTGTGGACACGAGCCTTGGTAAAACAGTTGTATGCATATGCGAAAACATTAGATATCTTCATATCTTTGTTGTATCTTCCAACACAAAAATATGTTTTAACTTTCTTTACATCATTTATTTTGTTTGCTATGTATCTTACATACTAACTCTGCCTTGGAACTCCACGTCTTTACTCAGCAATCATATGTGCAACAATATAACTGATGCTAATTGTGTAGCGCTTTTGGTGTTCAGGGCATTGCATATGGACTTTCTCAGAAATGAATAAACCATGAGTTATCATCACAAGGACCAATCTTTGTTCCCATCTGCTCTCAATCTTGTTTTCCTTCTGTTAAATCAGTTATGATGTCTCCATTAAATATATTTCTCGATTGGCAGAAGAATTGGAGGAGACTATATCTGTAAATGAGCAAGGTATGGGAAAATTAATGTTCTGTTCTTCGAATCATTTATGTTGAGCACCTTTGCCAGATACCTTATAAGGTAAACCAGTTCTTTGCATAATGAGTTTATCTGACTATCAAGATCTGGCTTCTAAAGATTCAGCCAAAACACCAGCAAAACTGCGTAGCACTTCAGCCTCTTCATATTGCATTCAGCATTACCAAAGATGCTTTTGATTGTGCCATTTCATCCTCATCCAAAAGTTCTTTTGCCAACGTTTCCTTATCCATTAAAGCAGCTGAGACGGTGGAGAGAGAAGATTCCTTCCTTTATAAAAGACAGTATACTGTTTAACTCTTGAATGAAGAGTACCTCCAGTAAACTTCTTGATTTCCATTTCCAAATAATCAATCCTATTGTTCTTCTTATACCCACAGTCTGAAATGTGTATCAATATGCTTGTCGTATCCATAATAAGCTTTAAATCTTTTAATATAGTAGCTTTTCAGTTTTATGATCCCCTTCCATTCCTACTAGGGAGCCTTTATGCTTAGGCTTTTGTTTCCTAGTTCCCCAAATTTATATACACTGTATTGATCAGTAATGTATTTGTCTTGCCACTTAACCCTTGTAATGATTGATGTATGAATTCATGGCTTCATCTTAGCAGCAACAAGTTAATGATCTAAAAGATAAAACTGATAGGTGCAAGAGAATATACAAATGGAGGTCGTAATTTATAAAATTAGGGCTCCATTACCAGGCAAACAACTTAACATGATCTGCATGTCTTTCAGCAATGAAAACATAAAAGGCACATTTTGTTTGCTCAGTGTGATCTACATTGTTAACTGTGGGCTGCAAACTAGATTGCTTAGATAAGGAAGCTAAGTGTTTCTGACATTCACCCTACATGTGACCATACTTGTGGCAGTAGTTGTGTTGGGAACCAACACAACTACTGCCACCTTGATTCCCCTACACTTTAGGCTTTGCTACACCTAGGCGGGTAAACCTTCACCTCAAACGTTAACTGCTTGGTTTAAGGCTTTTCTATAGCAAATTTAAGCATTGTGAGTTCTTTGGCTGGCATAATCCTTGAATTTGATCAAAATAAAGTTGAATGCTTGCTTGAAATAATTGAATGTTTTGTATATGGCTCTTAACAATTGGTTTGATGATTGTAAGAAGGAAGATATAGATTTTATAACTTCAAATATAAACCCAATAATATTACTTCAATGATTCAAAAGACCAGTGCCTTTGCTTATTCAGGCAACATAGTCAACTACAATGAAGATTTCTACATACAACTTTATAAAGTTCTATGCATTTACACTGTCAACAATTTAATAATCAAGATGTGACAGAAAAAAAAAATGCAATCTTAAATTAGTCAAGATTGAACTTTAACTCCTATGGTAGGGAGACAAACTAGACACAGATACGGAAACAATTCGATATTTCACTATATCTATGATGATTACATTTAAGATGCTAAATGACCATGTCCACTTATCTGACATTTAAAATGTTTACAGAATTTAGAAATGATTATAAAGGACAAATCACTTGCAATTTAAATCTCCATACCTTTTGAATAATCAAAAAGCAAAAGGCTTTTATCATCATTAAAATATAATATATACATTTACATTAAAAAATCATCTTTTCACTCCTTATTCCTCCTTGCAAGTAAAAATAAAATATTTCTTCTTCAAATGCTTTTGTCAAATATGTCTTCTTGCTTGTTGCTTTTTAAAATGAATTTTACTTTATACACCGTCGGGGGTCCTGGACAGACTTGTCCTTGTCTTGTGTTTTTAATCGCAACCTTTCATTATAAAGACAGCAAAATAAATCTTTATGTTAGCATAAAAAAAGTGCTTCCAAGGAAATAATTGCATACTCCAAGTCTTCACACCAAATACAATTTGAATCTTTGAATGATGTGGCCGTATTTTCTGTATGTTTATTGTCTTCATCCTGGACGCATAACCACCGTCAAATGCAATATAATAATCGCCTTGTTGTTAGAAAAGTAGACTTTGCTTTTTTCGCACATCCTCTCTGACTGGGATCATTGTGTATTGAGTCAAATTTCTTCTGTTGTCAATAATCGTAGCTTTATAGTTTCATTTAATATTTCTGATAACTCGATATGAGGTATTTGCCGTGCGCAGATACAACTGTGATCATCAATTCAGAAAGTTAATGATTCAATATTAAATCATAACTATTACTCTTCCTCCAGTGTAACACTCTCTCTGCTACTCCTGCATGATGCTTGGTGATGGGATTATTACCCAGAGATGGTCAATATCATCATTTGCTGGATATCACTTGTTGCTAAAAACTCATGTCGGGGGCCTCTGCAAGAGCTAGACATGTATAATTATTTGCCCCTGTATATTATGAAACCATCGCGACTTATCAATGGTGCTATTGCTGTGTTCTTTCCATACTTAATGCCGAGCACAAATTTCAGAGCCATTGATTGATTTACAGTTTTCTTGGTTTGCATATCTCCCGGTGACATCCGTTAATAATAACTTTTCAGTAATATCTTATTGGACTTCATTTATATGTCTTTCCCTTTTGCCAATTAGACATGATGCCATACGACTGGTGATATTTCAACTTGGATGCATATTACAGCAGGCAATGTTCAGATAGACAACTCACTTGCAAGTAAGAGCCTTCTGCTGTTACTTGAAAATGAGAAAAACAAGGGTACTCAGATGGCACATTGCAGACATGTAGGATATCTATTCACAACTTGGAAGTTTTAAATACACTGCTGTTAAAAATACTTGATCATATAGTCTCATACTTATATCTGCATTTCATATTAATGGCAGTTGACATTTCAGATTCAACAGATATCAAAAGATCTCTTGGAATATAAGGTTTCCATTCAGTCGGTTCAACTACTTTCTATCCAAAACCTTTCCCAAACTTCTGCTCCTGTGCACAACATTTTTCTTTTGCAAGTGCAGCTACAAGTGAAATGTAAATAGATCGAAATGTACTCTCTCCACATATGTTTGAATAGGATTGAAGTGCCTGAACTGCCGATGCAGAGCTTCATATGAAGGATCTCTTAATACAGATACGGAAGTGGCTGCAAATCTAGTAATTCAGTTGGAGGTGGATATTTCTCTGGCAGAATAAGATGTCTAATGAAAGTGGCCAAACAGTCTATGACTAGCCATTTGTTTTAAGACGACACAAAATATTGGGGTGGGAGAAGTTCATGTATTGGGACAGTGAAGCTAGGATTATGATCATCTTCCACATATTGCATAAAATATTCGTGATGAAATATACATTCACCATCATTGTCTTCCATTATAATCCAGAAAGGCTCAACATATCCATGAAATTTCCCAACCCATTGAAAATCTGGAGTGATTGTTAGTTCCATCTTCACATTAGACTGAAGAGAACAAATCTGTGAAGACATTAACTTATAACATTAACTCAAGTCAAAAAATGAAAAATGCACAAATGGAGGCCCAAAATTTTGGGCTCCATCAAGTTGCATTGAATGTTCTTTTTCGTGGAGCCTTTTGATGCTGGAATAGAGACTTATGCTAAGAAGACTGTTGAGACTTGCCCTTATCCTTCTGAAAGGATTTAGCAGCAAAGGTTTTCTTTGTGGAAGTGGAGTTGGAATTGCTACCGAATTGTTGTTTCCACCAATCTTGTTGAAGCAAAAGTGTGCAGAGACCTGTGAACTTGAGATCAACACCAATAGAAGTGATGTTGACAGTCTCGATAAAATGCTTGTAGGATTTGGGTAAATTTTTGAGGGTTATACAACAATGTACTCTTCCTCCATCTTGCATCCAATGGCAAGCAACTGTTCATGGATTACCTGAATCCTATTCAGGCATTCCTAGAGCGATTTTTGCTCATCCATGACAATAGAAAATAGAGCGTTCTTAAGAAAGAAGGCCCTACTTTTGTCTGAAGTGTCATGAAGATTCTTGAGATGTTCCCATATCATAGTAGTTGTTTTGCCAAATGGAATCTAAGGGAGTTGATCATCAACTACCGATAATTTGAAAAGCATCATTGCCTCCTCATTATTCTAATCAGATGTATCTTGATCAATACCAGTTACAATGGGACAATGTGTGACACCCAAAACAATCTAATCAGTATTCTAATATTCAAAGATTGTTAGCATCTACTAATTCCATGCGCCATAATTGCAAGCATTGAACTCCTCATGTCCCTCAAGCAAAATATTTGTCAAAGATGCCATAGCACATTTTTTTAGTGAAAAAGTGTGAAAATCTGTGAAGGCGTGTACTTTGAGGCAAAAAAATCAAAAGAACCGAAAAAAATAAAGAGGCAACTAGAAGAGAGCTCGGAAAACCCAAAAGAAATATGTTGTTGGATTTTGGATCCACTGGCTTAAAAATTGAGGCTGGAAAATCGAGGCACCCAAAAAAAAATAGATGACAACCCAATTGAGTCCTCGAATTATCCACCACAAATCTATAGTCAGCTTTCAAATAGGCAAAACACTTAAGAGGTTCGAAAAAAACCCTACTTGCTCAAGAGAAAAAAAGAGTGGTGGAGTGACTACAAAAAAACTCCCAACAATGGTATCGTGTGGGCAGCAAAAGGTCAAAATTGCACTTAACTAGAGCCAAAAAATAGGAACAAACTGTCATGTTCCCAAAACACCTGCGAAGTTGACTAAAGACAGTCATTTTTCCAGCGAGTTGTGCAAGAATCACATGGAAGAATCAAGAAAAATGGCACCCTGAAAGTCATGATTTTGCAAAACAAACAGAACGTGGCTGGCACAAACCCTTCAAGTAAAAATTGCAGGAAAATGACTGCAAATGCGACCAAAAAATGCATCCGAAAAATGTGACCAAATAGCAAAAAGGTGACTTTTGAAACCTGTGATTTGTGACAGGAAAGTCGTGATTTGCGGCACGAAACTCCTCTCAAATTATTTTCGAAAAAATAAATTAAGTATTGGCTCTAATACCATATTATAGAAAGTAATTGGTAAAATACTTGCTTAATATATTAATAGAGATCAATAGATCAATATATACAAATGAATAAATGATGTTTCCTTAGGAAGCAATCGTCAAGAATCGAAACATTCTATTCTAGCAAACAGATAGCTAATAGCTAACTAGGAACTAACCAAATATTGGAAAGATTCTAATATTTATAGTAGATTACAATAAATAACCATTATATATAAATAGAAACTATCTATTATAGTAATAGGGTCAAGGACAAGATGGAGAGGCTAAAGGCCAAAATTGACCTAGACCTGCTCTGCACCAATTTTTTGAAATCCGTAGCTCTGTTGAAAAGTGAAAACTTGTTTTGCAATCTCGAATATGCAACTCTGAAACTTGTCCCTGCACACAGAAAAAAGGGGACTTTGTTGGCAAGGCAAGCCCCGCTTGAGGAATCAACCTTAATTGAAATAAAAGAATGCTAACATGTAGTAGAGGTAGATGTAACAATGTAGAATATCATAGCAATGTTGATGCAAATGTTTGATATGTGATCAAACATATTTATGCAATGGCCTTGACCAAAACCAAAAGGAAAACATGTAAGGCAAAACCTCATCGAGGAAGATGCTTGTAATTCGCCTTAATGATGGATTGGTGAATGCATGAAAGTAGAATCTCTTCCTTAATGGCCAACTCCATTATCCCCAATGAAGAAAGAAGCTAGATCTAGGAGAGGAAATACATGACAGATGAAGATCTTGAATAGTTGGTGGATGGATGAAGAAGAATGCCTTGCTTGTTTGCTTGCTTGAGAACTCCTTGAATGTACCTTGAGAGCTTGAGGACAAATTACATATAATGATAATAGATAATAAAATGAAGTGAGCAAGCCTCCTTTTATACCAATTTTGGGCATCAAAAGAAAAACAGTGGATTGCACCAAGCAGGAGAAAGATAACAGTCCGCATTGAGCCCAAGAACCAATCAGAATTGGCCTCCTAGGTAATGGTTGACCTCGGCCCTTACCCAGGGTAGAGACTAATCTTGACCTCTACCCGGAGGTGGAAACGCCAAAGTAAGGTGGTCCTAGGTCCATGAAATGCTAGTGGTCAAAGGAAAAATGATGGCAAATGCAGAAAAATCAGTTGGAAATGCACTTCAATCTTGATTTTCAAGACTGGAGGAATAAATGAGGAACCATGCATAAAAACTACTATAAACTTAAAGTTTTGAGCAAGATTGGGAGGGAGAGGACCTTGATTTAAATTATTAAATGCAATAAGAGGTCCTAATATACCAAGCCACACTAAGGAGGGTTAAAGGTCTTACAAAGCCAGTGTACACTTTTTAAGACGACACATTCCGTCCCAACTTTCACGGGAGTATGAGGCAAGTCATACTTACAATAAAGGAAGAGAGAATAAGAGATAGATGAGGTATCATTCTCTCCAATGTGATTACTGTTGTCAAAAAAGCTTGCACCCTTGCCTAAACTCTTACCTAAAAGCAACCTTGTGAAACATGAAACAATCTCCAAGTTGTGGGACTCGAACAACGAGATTGAGTCTCTGAAGAAGGTCGGCTTCCTTACTATCAAGATACATCTAACTAGTTCTTGAGAGGAAGAGGGAGAAAGATTGCATGAAAGAAAACTACCTATTCTAATCTAAGAGGAGGTGATACACCAAATAGCAATTCAAGCTTATCTCTGCCTAGGAAATGCACAATTTACCAATACAACCTCAAAGTATACAGATTCAACCCTTGTTCAACTCAATAACTATATGCAGATTAGAAACCGAAAGAATTCTATAAGGAAGAGACTTCATTCTATATCATTCAAAGGACCAAATAGATACAATCATACAGTTGAAGAATAAAGACAATACATTAACACAAGGCAAGAAGGTATTGCACAGTATATTAATGGAAGAAAGAGATACAACAGAGAATATATTCAATTCAGAGGCAAAGGAAATTACAATAGCAGAGCATAGAATACAATGCTATAGAATCAGAGAAAAGATCGACCCTTGGAAAGGGTACAAAACTTGCTTTTATAGTTCAAGCATAATTGAGAAAGCTTCTATTGGAAGCTAAGAAGTCAACCACTACATTTAAGGTTGTAGAGAACAATCATTGCAAATCTGAAGAAGATTTGATCTTGGTACACATTCAGAGGCAAAAAACTGATCCCTATGCGCATTTTCAACCTTGGAAGGGACAGAAACGACGGCCATAACTGAAGACTGGGTAGATGGATAACCTAAAGCAGCAAGAAGACGTAAGATACAATTTACCAGGCATGAAGAACGCAATAAAATAATTGCAGACAATCATAAGATCGATTTGGTCATTAAGAGTTGTTGGTTTTGTTCTTGACGCTGCCAAATTAGATATATCATCAAGTCAAACATTTTCAACTGTCAATGTACCTTTCTTGTAATTTCATTGGTTGAAGCCCCCTTATTTTCCAGCTCGGACAAGTAGAAACCTTTTTATATTACGGTCAACTCAAGAACCTATGATCTTACAATCGTTCAAACAGTCAAGACCCCTTGTAGCATCTCCAGTTGAAAACCCAGCCCTTACAATCATACGATCGCCCTCATATCTCATGGTCAAAGGTGATGGAGCTCAAAATTCTTTTACCTCCATTTGACAAAAAATGTTAGATGATACTAAATTCATAAAAGCATCTCATATCTTTTCACTAGATCCTAGCCAAGCCTTTAGTACTTCTTCCAACTAAATCCCACATTTGTTTATTACATTCACTTCACTTATTTAATGTGCCTCTATATCCAACCTCACTCACCTCTTATGTAATTTATATACACTTTTCTTGTATGTTCTGCATATTCATTATTCCTCCCACCTTTGAACAGCAATGTTAACATCAAATGTGAAAGTTCAGCTGAGCAAGCTGGTCTGGCAATGGGAAGAACAAGAATGATGAGGCAAACAATAGAGCATGTTTTTCAAAGGATTTGTTACAGATGATAGCCTTTAAGGAGAAATTACAAGCACTTCCCTTCCATACGTAACTTGAGTCATCTGTGTGAGTGTGCACAGAGCAAATAAACTAAAGACAACGGTATTGCATGGAGTTTAAAGCTGGGACATGCGTTGAGGCATAACATAGACAAGAACGGTTGATTGTATTTCTCCCAAGTAGTGATTTTGGCACCAGCTCCATTCATTAGAAGATACCACAAGAGAAAATGTTGATCACTGTCACAAACTGCTTAAAATTGTATGAGATATGAATGATAGTGTGCTTTTGAACGCATCGGGTCCATAAACAAGCATATTGAGATGTGGTACAAAGAATCCTGTACATATACAAGCCAATATTTTACATTGAAAAATCAATGCAGCAACAAGTTAGAAATAGTTAGTATGACCAATGATTTAACACAAATGATGGTAGTAGCAGACATGTCTGGGCTTTACAGTGGTGATTAGAAGAGTCATTACATTGAGATTGGAAAACAGAGTATTAAATTTATATGGAACCCGATGGATATTGGCTCCAGCCATGTAAAACACAGATAGATTCTATAAATAAGTCAGCAAGGCATGCATAGAAACATACGTGGAGAAAGGCAAATGAAGTATTATGCATATTTCATCTTGTGAAGATTGATAATCATTGTACATATGGAGAATAGATTGACTGGGGAGAATCAAATTAGAGCAGTTACATACCCACATGTGTATGAGACAGAGCCAAATGAAACACCGGGAGAGAAAAATGAAGATGGAGATATAATATTTGATTGTCGGGTTCAAACAGCCGCAATATATTAGCAAATCCTATGCAGGTAAATCATCGTTTCATGCACAAGTAAGCAAGAAAAGAAGCCATTGGGGGTTCCAAGCCAATGTCAATGAGTATACCATGACTTTGCGGATAGAGACATTGATTCGACAATATCAAGCATTTACACATAAAAGGTTTATCATCAATGGAATGGTGGCATGTCACAATATCATTGACAGGCAAAGGACGGCAGATGCAAATTGATGAATATCCAACGCACATACAAATTTAGGATTATTCCCCAAGTCACGGATCAAGACATTCGAATGATGCCATAAATAATTGATACTGATGAGGCCCGATAGTTTTATTAAGACTTAGGATGATACAAGATTAAAAGTTGCGGCTGGCAAATTAAAAAAGGATTGGTAACGGGAGCAACTTGGTACACCGTAGAAGACATTTTCAAAGGGAAATAGGGACAAATCTTTGTCAAATCACCTTATACCGTGGCACAATAATTCATATAGTATTTCAAAGATTATTGGCTAAATTGTTTTATTTATGAAGTAATGCCATATGCGATTAAGAAAGAACATGTCATTTGTTAAATCAAAAGGGTTTGATATATTTGTAAAAAGAAATGACTTTGAAATTTGAGAAGTCATGTTCCTTTAAACGTTAAGATATAAATAAGGTTAGAAACCAAACCAAAGAGAGAAAAAAATATCCAAACATTTTATATTCTCAAGAAGAAGTATTTTATATTACTTGTACGGAGGGATAAGGGCTATATTATGACTTTGTGATATAAATCCTATCATTTTATTTTAATAATAAAATAAAATGTTCTTTGTTTATGTTGAAAGGCGTGGAGATTTAAACTACAGATATATTGTCCTTTGTAATTATTTTTGGGAATTATGTATACAATTTTAATGTCAGATAACTGGACATGGTCATTTAGCATTTTAAATTTGATCATCACAGGTAGTGTGAAATATTTAATTGTTTTCCCATCTGTGTCCAGTTTGTCTCCCTACTAAAGGAGTTAAAATTCAATCTGGACTAATTTAAGATTGCATATATATTTGGTCTGTCGCATCTTGATTATTTAATTGTTGGCAATATAAGTGCTTAAGAACTTTATGAAGTTGTACGTGAAAATTCACTGAAGTTGACTCTATTGCCCCGATGAATAGAGGCACTGGTCTTTTTATTATTGAAGTCAGCAAATCTATAACTTCCTTTCTACAAGCATCAAATTAATTATTATTCAATTATACAAAACATTCAACCATTATCCAGCATCCACTTTTCTTTTTTTAGTTCGAGGACATTGCCAGTCGGAGAACTCCAAAGTTTAAATTCGCTATAGAAAAGCCTTGAACCAGATAGTCAGCATTTGAGGTGAAGGTTTACCCGATTGGGTGTAGTGGAGCCTAAAGTGCAGGGGAATCGAGAAGTATTCCTGTTTGTTGGCCAGAACTGATTGCGGAATCCTATCGGAGAAGGGGCAGGCTCTTGGATTTCCAATCTACAGTTTTGGAAACCAACAGAAGGAACCTTTACAATCGCCCTTGCGATCTTACGATTGCAACCCTACTTTACGATCTCACAAAAATACAAACACACGACAGCAACCTTGGCATAGGGTCGTAGATCAATCAATTTTATGTTACGGGCACAGTGAAATGACCTTACAATCTTACGATCATAGTCAATCGTAAGATCGACAACATAAAAAGTCAACCTCACGATCTTACGAGTGTAGTCACCCTAACCCCTTGTCATTTCCTCAATGATCTAATATTTTACCCTTGCGATCTTATGAACAATGGTTCATCGTAAGATCGGAACACTCTATTACTTGCCCTTCAGAAGAAAACATGTCAAATATACATATCAACCTTTATTCCGATGTATTGACCCTTCAAAACTAGCACTTGCGATGCTACGACAACAAGAACAAGAGAAAACAGACCCACCTTTACACGTGGCAGCTTGTCGTTATGTCACTATGACTAATAACTTTGCAACTTTGGATAGTGACATAATGACAACCATAGATCCTCCAGATCTGATGATCACAATGAAGCTAAGGCACTTGCATAATTTAAGACCCTCGACCAATCAAGGTTGGCCACCTGTTCACCCTTTTGACACATAAAGACTTACGATCTTACGATTGCTTCCTTTTTCATAGCTTTGGAGGCTTCAACAGTTGACCCTTGAGATCCTATGATCATGCCCTTTATCGTATCATTGGAACACCATCCTGTCGTACGATCCTACAATCATCTTTACCTTCATATGGTTGAGAATCTCCTTTCCAGCCTTTACGATCATACGATCCATTAACCTTTTCATAACATCGCGAACCCTCCAATGAATCCTTACGATCGCACGATCCACAATTTGTTGTACCTTTGTAACATCAACCAACCTGTTCAACATTAAACACTTACGATAATACGATAAGAGCTATCATAAGATCACAATCCACAAAAAATGCACTCGCAATGCTACGATCTCAAAGGCAAATCGTAAGATCGCAAGACTCAAAAGCATAAGACACGTTACTACAACCACAAGTCATATCGTAAGATCGTAACTTTGAAAGCTTATACTCGTGATACCACGACAAAAGGAAGATCGGGAGATCGGGAGACTCGGCACTTGAACTTATGATGACCCAATAGCATTATGTTTCGTAACATCGGGAGAGGCGGAATGAAAGGTTATGATAGGACGATGAAACCCTCGATTGTAAGATTGTAACTCTTGGCAAAGAATATAAAAATTAGAAAAATGGTGCGAAAAGCTAGGGTTTAGCAAATTTTGAACAAATGGGCAATTTTGAGGCCATGAAAGGTATCTCTGATCAATTTTTTATAATGGTGTCAAACAATGAAAAGGGGGGTGAAGGTGGGGGGGTGCAAAATTGACTAACATTTCTAGCAACTCAGAAGGGATGCTTGCCTGCTAAGCATATGACCAGTGACCTTAAAAATCCAGTGGGCTACAAAGTCACAAAAAATGAAACCCTCGCAATCTGAAACACAAGACATCTGACTCTACAACTACAAAAAAAATTCAAAACTTGCTTCCCTTCCATATACTAACATGAAAGGAGAGTTCCCAATAGCCCTCTTAGGTGTAATTCTCTCAACCCCAAAGGGTGTTCTTAACTTCAAATGCCAGCACCTCTGGTTGTCCTCAATTGTCCTCTTCATGATTCTAATCAGGTTCTTATTGGAGGATTCAGCCAAGCCATTGCCTTGAGGATAGTAATTTGAGGATGTACTCAAATATATTCCGTGGTCAACTACTCAAGAGCAAATATGAGTCCCAACAAAGGACTTAGCATTGTCTGATATTATTGTTGAAGGAGTACCAAACTTGGTAACAATTCCATAAAGGAATTCCACTACTGAGGCCCCTATGGCATCCTTCAAGGCTACTACTTCTGTCCAACTTGTAAAATAATCTGTTGCAACTAAGATCCACTTGTGACCAAACCTAGAAGGTGGATTGATTGGACCAATAAAGTCTAGCCCCCATTAGGCAAATGGTTGATCAACCTGAATAGGATGCAGGGGAAGAGTTGCTAATCTCTATTTGCCTAAAAAGAAAGCACACTTCTCACATTTCCTTATATACCTATAATGGTCACGAAATAGAGTTGGCCAATAATAACCAAACCTCATGACTTTCATGGCTGTTGTTCGTGCTAAGAAGTGGCCACCATCAGAACCATCATGAAATTCTTTGATCATCCTATCTGTCTGATTAGGGTTGATACATCTTAGTATGGCTCCATTTAGATCCTTCCTGAAAAGGATCCCATCCACTAGGGGAAAATGGATAGATTGTTGTCTAAATTGTCTTCTTTTGGCCTTGTTTAACCCTTGTGGATATCCTTCTCCTAACAAGAAGGCTGTCATGTCATGCATCCAATTGTTTGGATTTTCATCTCTTGCTGGTTTTGCATCTTCTATAATTAGAGCAACCTCCTCAATTGTCTCTTGAGATGAAATCATCTATCTACACAAACCTTTTCCTCTCACAAGCTTGGTGATCTTGATCTCCACATCATACTCCATGACTTTGGTGATCCACCCAGCTCTCTTCTCACTGATGTCCTTGCTTAGGAGGAATTCCTTCACACTTGCATGAGGGACCAATAATTGGACTTTGTTGTGAGACAAAAGATGCCTAAACTTCTTCAGAGCTCTTTTGGCAACAAGAGCTTGCTTTTCAACATAGTTGTATTTATCTTCATTGTCCTTTAGCCCTTCACTCAAAAAGGCTATAGGTTGCTCTTCATTTGTAACATTTAACTGAGTCAAGACAGCAGAGATGCTTGACTCACCCCCTAGGGTGTAGAAAATGAAGTCCTTAACCAAATTGGGGTTGATAAGGGTGGGGTCTGATGCTATTGCTGCCTTTATCTCTTCAGAACTAGCTTTTCCCTCCTTTGTCCAAGTAAACACCATGTTCTTCTTTAGCATGCCTGTGAGAGGTTTAACCATGGTAGCACTATTAGGAGTGAACCTCCTCACAAAGTCGATTCTACCAAGGAAGCTCTGCAACCCTTTCTTATGACTAGGAAGAGAAAGAGCAAGGATTGCCTTTGTTCTCTCTAGATCAATGCTTAAACCATCTTTGGAAACAATATGTCCCAGCAATTTCCCCTAATTAGTGGCAAACATACACTTGCTTGGATTTAGGGATACACCATATTCTCTATACTTAGTGAACACTTGCTTTAGATGGCCAAAATGGTCGACCGCATTCTTTGAATACACTGTAATATCATCAAGGTAGACCAGCACAAATCTTTCAAGCATACTTGTAACAACCGGTTTTTCTACAATCTAAATCCTTCATTAAACTAACTAAACTTGAGTATCTATTTCACAAG
The DNA here is from genome assembly GCA_028749045.1 of Cupressus sempervirens. Lineage (NCBI taxonomy): Eukaryota > Viridiplantae > Streptophyta > Pinopsida > Cupressales > Cupressaceae > Cupressus > Cupressus sempervirens. The sequence goes on along the minus strand of CM053789.1, from coordinate 478,863,214 downwards.
ACAAGGATTTTAAAAACATTTAAAAAGCTGAATATAAAATCTCTAATGTTTTCCTATAAATTTGACAAATTCAGCTGAACTAAATCTAAACTAATTTCTGAAATGAAAATACAATTACTATGCTTTGAATAACTAACTAACTTTTAAAGATAACGTTCATCTTTTCCGTAAAGTAAATCTTTCAGCTGGAAAGGAAAATACCAACTAAAAGTTAAGAGTACATACAAATTTAATGTGAGATCCCTTTTCAAATTGGTTGTCCAAGCTTGACTTTGGTGAGACGAGAAGCATTATCATTGGCTTAACCTCCCAACCGCGGACCTTTTTACTTATCCCCACATGTTCTAATTTAATAGAACGGCCCTCCCTACCCTGAGGTCGAGCATGGGACATTCATTGATCCAGCCATTAGAATATTCAGGTGGGTTGAGGTCCCAATAGCTATTTGAATGAATAACTAAAGCATTAGGACAACAACGCGATCCATATGTTGTGGCAAGTCTGCCTATTATCGCCTTGGCCAAGGATTTCAGAGGTGGATTTGAAACCCGATCTCCACCACTCAGCTTGACAACTAATTTTTCAAGGTGAAACCGCATGAGCTAAATGCATTGAATTTGTTTGTGTAATTTTTAAGTTACTGATTTCCTTCTTGTTTCAATTTATAACAGGTTCATTAGCTCCTTATCACCATTTTTCGAGCCATCGGCCGCTAACTCATTGGTGCCTGAACCTACATCCTTATTGTAAGACTTGCACCTTCATCACCTTTTCTGGTATTGGCCGGGTGATTTCCTTGGTGCTCTTACTCTGTTATCTATTATTGATTCACTTCTTCAGAATTAAATAAAGAGTTTTAAAGAATGATATTTTCAGACTTAAACGCAAGATACAAGCATACAAACTAATTCAATCATACAATTAGATATTACTGTTCTAGACCTTTGCTATACACGGCAGAGACTTTGATCTTCTTGCTATATATGTGGATGGATAATACAAGCCTTAAGAAGGATTATGACTGCTCAGGTAATACAGAAGGAATCGACTTGCTATATTTTCATATGGAAGACATAACAAGAAAATAACCATTTAATGCCGACTCTGTTTGGACATGTTAAATGAAAAGGAGATTAAGAGGAAACACAATTATTTCCTTACGTGACACAAGCTTTGAAGCTGGCTTGCTATTCCCGTATTCAGCACTTTCTTCCCAGACTTCCACGGCTTTCTGGATATACAGGAGATTAAGAGGAAACACAATTATTTCCTTACGTGACACAAGCTTTGAAGCTGGCTTGCTATTCCCGTATTCAGCACTTTCTTCCCAGACTTCCACGGCTTTCTGGATATACGGCTTTTTGAACATACAGGTTCTGTCGGCAGCTTAGAAGGCTCACAGGTGATAACGTTGGGAAACAATATGGAGACGGTTTCAGATGTTAATGATTTCCGAAACTGAGCAGGGTATTAGACATGAACAATGTGATAGGTATGAGCAAGGTGATTTCAGAATGAATGTGAGTCGGCTATTCAATGTGCCTGATAGATGACAGGGCCAATATATTTATTTAATTGAACTTGGCCTTACAGCTTTCTGCTGTTACAAGATCATTTTTGACTTCTAAATTTGAAAAGAAAGAATAGGAAAAAGGAAATGAAAAGAGGAGGAAGATGAAGGGTTAATTTAATATTATTATTTTATATTATTTTATTGTCTTTGTTAAGTTTATAAATATGTATGCATAAGGTGGCTATGTTGGATTAGAAATTAAATGTAAGGGTGCCATTTTATGTTTATATATTTATGATCTTAATTAAGAGAGTAGAATAATATCAAGTGATATTATTATTATTTGATAAATTTATTTAAGGTAAGAATTTTCTTTTGTTTATATTATTTTTTTTTAGCTTTAATTCTAGCTCATGTGGATTTCACCAAGAAATTTAGTTGTCAAGTCCTAATAAACTTGCCAAGGCGATTTTTAGGTCAAACCTGTCATTCCTGATGACTGAATCTTATGACCATCCCATTCTGATGACCTCACTTCGTAATGCTTCCCCTCTTTCTCCGGTCTTCATCCTGCAACCTTTAAAACAACACTCTCGCCAAAACATCATTTCATGTTCATAATTTGTTAGATAATATCGTTAGGAAAATTCATCATAAATACTAACTAATTCATAAGAAAATAAACTGTCTTCATTTCACATGAATACAACGGCTAACTTTAACCGACTCAATTTCACATGATAATCAAATCGATGCAACGGCTAAAGATAATTGCTTCAATTTCACATGAACATGAATAAATAAAACAACGGCTATAACTGCTATGATAAAACAATGGCTATTAAAAACTAATTTCAACTGAGCATGAGAAATTATTTTGATCCAACGGCTATATTTAGCTTAAAAATTTTAGGGCAAAAATTGGGATGTAACAATACTCTTGAAAGCCATCTCCATTGCCTTCTGGAAGGTGGCACCTGCATTAGTTAACCCAAAGGGCATTTTACTATAGGCATAGGTGCCCCACTTTATTGTAAAGGTTGTCTTATATCTGTTAGACTCCTGAACGAAAACTTGGTTGTAACCAAAAAACCCATCCAAGAAAAAAAAATCTTTCTGAGACACTGACTTTGGATAATATCTGCTCCGTGGAAGGGAGAGGGTGGTGATCTTTGAGAGAGGCCTTATTCAGATCTCTGAAATCTACACATAGTCTAATCTCCCCACTCTTCTTCCTAATAGGAACAAGGTTAGCTACCCAAGAGGAATGCTTAATAGGAAATATGACATTGGCCTCTATCAGATTGGATAACTCCTTTCTCATTAATGGCTTCATTCTAGGGTTAATTGGCCTTTGTTTTTGTCTAACAGGCTTGGCATTATTATTCAAATCTATAATATGCTGAAATAAACTTGGGTCAAAACCCTTTAAATCATCATATGTCCAACCAGATATATCATTAAACTCTTGACATAGATGGATAGAATTTTCTTGTTCAGTTTCAGAACATTCCTTTCCCATATTGAGAGTCCTCCCCTCAGCAATAGCAACTGGTATGTGATCATCTTTGTTGGCAACTAGAGTCAGACCTCTGCTGCTTGCCTGGTCATCAGAGTTGAAAACACTCTCCAAGGTGATTAAACCTTTGGGCAACTTGTTCGAACTGAGGTGGATGATTTGATCACCATACTGGCCTTGCAATTTGGACTAATTCCTCTTAGAGAATTCTACCTCATTCTATAGAAAATTGACAATTTGCACATCAGAATCAAAAACCTGCCAATTAGCATGGTTGTCTAGGATTTCAAGTCTTACAACCACCCTGATGTATTGCTCTTTTTCATCTTCAACATGCTATGGTAAATCAATAGAAGCACCAATGGTTGCAAGCCTATCAGCATGTTTAGTTTCTCTTCTAGGGATGCTTTGAATGTTGAATGCTTGAAAACCCTCAAGCAAATCCCACACCCTATGCTTGTATGATTTGAGAAGGTTGTTCTTTGTAATGTTATGATTTCTAGCCTAATGAACAACCAACTCACTGTCCCCATATACCTTCAAAGATTGAATTCCTCTCCTTTGTGCCAATTGAAGCCTCTGAATCAGTGCCTCATACTCTGATACATTATTTGTGCAGCTGAATTGGAGCCTATAAGAGAAATAGTACTTCTCCAATTCAGGGAAAATGAGCATGACACCAGCCCCTGAGCCATTTTTATTCCTTGAACCATCAAAGAACAAACTCCACAATCCACATGTATTTTCTCTTGTCTTTATGAGTTTGGGAATAGGGGCCTCCTCCTCAAGTATGCAATATGTCCCAAGACCTGTCTCCCTAGCTTCCTGCACTGGGTCAAATTGATAAGCAACGGCCAACTCATCCAAGAGATAATTAGGCACATCTGTCAGAGAAGTAGCAGGTTCATTTGCTATGTCCTTATCATCTATCTCAAGGATAGTGCAATTCATATTTATGGGACTTGGAGTATAGGTCTCTATATGATTGAGGGCTAGAGGCTCTGCTCTTATAGAAGCTTTAGTCCCATACCTTATTCTAAAAAACATATAAGACTAGTCAAATGAAATATAGCCACCTATTTGTGCAGTAAAGTCTCTAGAAAGACATATCGCAAATTGTGGCTTGACCTCAATTATTGATATATCTTGTGTAAGAGTACAACCAAGGCAAGCATGCAATGCCATCTCTACATTTCTCAAGATTCCTATTGTCTTGACAGATCTGCCATCTAATTGGAACACATCTCTAACCATTGGCTCATATTTAATACCCATGAGGTCAGCTACACACCTAGGCATTACAGAACTACTAGCTCTTGAATCAATCATACAATTGTAGACTAATTTATCTCCTATTATTAAAGAGACATAGAAAGGAGGAGGTTTGCTTTTCTTGATTCTCCCTCTTTGCTTGGCTGCACTAGACTTGTAGCATCCTTTGGAGTAGTTGATTGATCCTCCACTCTTATAGTATAGCTCCTATTCCAGTAGCACCCTTTGTGATGGCATAGCAGTAACAACATCCCACATAGGGGCACTGACAGTGATCCTCTTCATCTGCTCCACAATGTTAAGAGGAGCGCCAACTGCTTTGACTGAAGCTCTAGGAACTGCAGGGGCTGCTGACTGACATGAGCTGCCTGAGATTCAAAAAATTTCCCTCTATTTATGTCCTGTTGGTGTTGGGTAGCCACACTTGATTATTGGAACATGAGGAGCAGCCCCTGAAGTTGAAGCTTGATTTGGTGGAGGAATAGCATCCTCAATAGCTCCTCTTACTTCTGGTGTTGTGAGCTATGGCATCCTAGTTTGTATGGCAATGTTTGCCTGGTTGATGACTCGTGAAAGAGCAATCACCTTGGTGCTGCAAATGGGCAGCATTTGTAGATTGAGGGGCATTATATTGCTGTCCTGATGCTGAATCTTGTGTGGTCAATGCTAGGTATTATTCTACCTTTTGGCACATGCAATGACTATTTGAATAATTGCAGGAGGGACAAAAGTTTTGGTCCTGAGCAAGATTATTTCGAGGAACTAATGTCCTTATTGGATTTGGGTTTGCATTTGCTGCAGAGGTATTTCCAATAGGCCTATTATAGGTAGGGTTTTGAAAATAAGGTTGGGGAGGCCTAACATTTTGAGCTTGTTGGCTTTCCAAGGTCTACCTTGTTGCTCATCTTCTAGATCACTGAGAAATTGTCCTCCAACAACTTCTCTTGATCTTGCAATTTCTTGGCGACCTTAGAACCCTAATCTTGCAACTTTTGATTACTCAACAATAAGGCCTGCATCATGTCTTTCAATTCTCCAAACTCACTTGAAGATGTGGAGGCTATTGGGGCTAGAGCAAGAGGTTGACTTGTAGAGGTAGTAGGAATAGGAGCTATTGGAGGCCTGTGATTAGGAAGAAAGGCATAGGAGGCCTTGGAGCTAATTTTTCTCCTTGTATCAATATATTCTCTGCCCTAATGGCAATTTCACAGGCATCAGGCAAGGTGTCTCGTCCCATGGATTGCAAAGTGGTAGCAATATCACTGTTAAAGGCTCTGAGGTAATACAAAAAAGCATTACCAAGAGAAGGTTTTACTGCAGTGGTATTCTATCCCATGTTTTCTGAAATCTATAATTAAAATCAGTCATGTATTCATGGAGTGCCTACTATTGACAATTGGCCAATAGTGATTTGTAATTGATGTCATTAATGGCAACACATGATGTACATGTTGACAGGAAACCTCGGAAATAAAGATACTTAGTGGTTGGTAATAGAAAATTGTCTAAGTATAGAATTTGGTTTACAACAGTGTATTGTTTTGTTTATAACATGTTGCAGATGTCATATTATGACAAGCAAAGTTACATGGAAATAGTATACATGTTTGTGATGATGTGTATAACCTCGAAAGTTTGTACAAATTGTATGAAACAGATATAATCATGTTTTGATGATGCAGGACAGCAGAATTGAAAGAAAGAATTGTTTTGCTTTTCCAATTAGGGCCGACATCCTAGATGTTTACTCTAACTTGAAAAAGTGAATTTTGGTCTTAGCCGACCCAGCAGTAACTTATGTAAAGGCATGGTATTTATGCAAAAGACTTCTTGCGATAAGAAGTGTGCTATCTTGATATTATGAGGAAGCGAAGTACTTGTATGTGCTTGTGAGCGAACTTTTTGTGAAAGCAGTATATGCGAAATTTTGTATGAGCTATCTAGTGATCCGAGATCGAGCTGAAGATCAGAGATCAAACAAGGAAGACATATAATAGTAAACTATTTGTTTGAGCAATGAGCTCTTCTTGTAGTTGAAATTGCATGTTTGGGCAGTGGGCTCTTTTTGCATACATTGTACTACAACTCCTAACAAGGTTGACACAACTCCTAACAGGGATTCAAAGTCTCCTAACAGGGACTACTTATACTGAATTTTCTCATTGACTCCTAACAGGATCCATCCTCTAACAAGGAACTTATATATCAGTATATTATCTAGTGGGTATCATCTCCACCAGGGTTCTCCCTTGGCTAGGGTTTCCCTAGTTAACAAAATATGGTGTTATGAGTTATCTTTGTGCATTGCTATTGTTACTGTTCAGCGTTACTTCATTGCTTGGTTATGCATGGCTTAAAGTAAGTAATAATATCCAGTTGGCGACTAAAGTTTGTTGATTACTGATTCACCCCCCCCTCAATAAACCCTACTTCTAACAATTGGTATCAGAGCCCAATTACTTTGAAGAGGCTTAACAGCTTACATAAGATCCCTATGGATATGGAACAGTAGAAGAACCTTGAAGAAGCTCTTGATCAAATTGATCTCCTTATTGAAGAAAGAGATAAGCTGAAGGACAGATATGAAGATTCCAAAGTATACATTGGTCAATTGAAGGAAAAGATTGAACATCTGAAATCCAAGCCTGAATCTACTGAATCTGGAACCACTGATGATGACTATTCAAAGCTGAAAATAGAATACAAGATCTTGAAGCATGAATTGAAAATTACAGATCTGAAGTTGACTCTGAGAAATGATCCTAGCAAAATTGAATCTGATTTGAAGACTGAAAATGCAGATCTGAGAGCAAGTTTGGCAAAGAAAAATTCTGAACTTGAAACATTGAAAGAAGATCATGAAGAACTCCTTAAGTACAATAATATTGTGAAAGGTGAATTGACACAGTGTAAACAGCAGCTTGAGAAACTTTATTCTAGCAAAGATAAGCTTGATGATTCAATGTCTATACAGAGACCTTCTTATGACAAAACTGGTCTTGGCTATCTAATTAACATGTTTGCAAAGAAACCTAAGATTAGATCAAATCCGAAAGAAAAAGACAAATTGATGACAAGATTGAATCCAGTCAATCTTCTGAGAAACCTAAAGAAGTTAAGCAAAACAAGGAAGCTGAAATCTTGGATGAACCAAAGCAAGTGGAAACTCCTAAGCAAACTAGGTATGAATTTAGAGGTAAGTGTTTCTTATGTAATGAAATAGGTCATATGAAAAGAGATTGTACTAATTAGTCATTTAATCATGTTAAGGACTTTTATTGTCATAATTGTCAAGGTATGGGTCATAATGCAATTGATTGTAAGAAACCTAAGTATTGTAATGATAGGAGAAGCAGTAGAATGTCAAGATATACTAACCCTGTAGATAAAAGAAGATCTAATGACAGGACATCAAAAGAAGGAAGATCTTATGAAGATAGAAGACAGATCGTGTGTTATAAGTGTAGCAACTTAGGACACATTGCTCAAAATTGTCATGCACCTGATGATCAATAGAATCCTAGAAGCAGAGCACCTATATGTCAATTATGCAACAACTTCAGACACACAACAAAGTACTATAGAATGGATAGAAACTTCGGAGATAGAAGAAACAATGGAAGAGATTTCGAGAACAGAAGAAATGATAGAAGGAACTCCGGAACTAGCAAAGACAATGAAGAACAAAGAAACATTGTGAGTGACCTTCGAGAAGAATTTAATGAAGCAATTGTGAAAGGAACAAACATCACAAAAGAAAAGTTAGAAGATGATGAGACAGGAAGATCGAAGTTAGTGGTTGAGTTTGATTCAATTAAGTTGAATTATGCTTGTTCACAGCATCAGAATTTGAGAACTTTAGACAGAGACCGAATTAGAGGTAGCGAAGTTGGGAAAAGATGTATCTTGTTATGTTTAGATGGTACCTAAGCTCGCTTGTGATTTGGAGCTCATCTAAAGAAGTTATGATGAAATTCAATGTTATTGTTATTACAGTGAAGATTAATTCTTCAGTAGAAAATGAAGAGTAAGTTTTTGCAAAGAATTTCGTGATGCGAAGTTTTAAGGATATTTGTCATAATGAAAGGAGGCTATAGTAAACCTCAGGTGACATCTGAAGATTGGATAGATTATTTTGAGCAGTTATCTGATTGCAGAACACAAGTAACAGCTTTTTCATATTCGCAAAAGTACGCAATTAATGCAAGTTCAAGTTGAGGGATAAATGGAGTACAGAATTGATTTTACTTCATTGCCAACACATTCAAAGCGAAGAGCATTCCAAAGCGACTTGTCAGAGCGATTTTGAAGCAAACCCTATTTTCGGAAAGAGGTATTTTATCCTTTTTCTGCAAAATTTGTTCGGTAGAAGATATTGTTGATAAAGAATCATGGATATGTCAGTTGTTCACAATGTTGAGAATGAGGATAGACCTAAGTTTAAGATAGTTTCTGTAAAACTTAGTGATGGAAACACTAACTCTGCATTGTCTATCACTTCGAACAATGTAGTCCATCTGGAAGATGTAGAAAATTATTTGAATTGCAAGTTTGAGTCGATTGGAAGTGAATATATGAATAAGGATATGGAATTGGTCTTTAACCTTGACATGATTATGAAGCCCGGATTTGAACACTTAAAAGAATTAGACTTGTTTAAGTATCATTTCTATCGTGAATTAGATACAGATGAAAGGACTCAAATCATATTGAGTAGGATACATGATGGCAAATTGTGGATGCAAGATAATTTAGTAGACATTTCTGTCGACCTTATACATGAGGTAACTGGTCTTAGCAAAGAAGGCAGTGTACCCATAGGTGAAAAGATGGTTAAGAAGAAAGTGGAAAGTTATACTAAGGCAGTTACAATGGGAAGGCTATGGTAATCAGCTCCATCAAGCAAGATGATGTGAGATTTCTTAGCAGAATTATTGCTTATTCAGTTTGTGCAAGTTCTAAGATAGATGAACTTTCAGTTGGATTTATTTATGCAGCTTATAAGATATGTGTTGAGAAAGAACAAGTAAATCTAAGTGAAATATGAGGATGCAACTCTTGGAGAACCTTGAAAAGATTAAAACAACCAAAAATGGTGTTTAGATTCCAATCATTAATTAATCACATGTGCTGAAGAGAGTCCCCTAATTATCAATAACAGATATAATGAGTAGTGACAGATGCACAATGGAAAAGATTACAGAGGTTCACATATTCTTTCATGTGCTGAAGAGATTTCCCTACTTATTAGTAACAGATATAATGAGTAGTGACAGATGCACTATGGAAAAGATTACAGAGGTATGCAGAAGGCACCCTATAGACAAGGTATTGGACAATGGTAATTTGATAATGAAAACATTTCAAAATGAGATGAAACAAAGATTTAGGATCTCACCTGCAATTGTGGATAGGTTCAAGGAAGACATATGTATTTTAGTTGATACAGATTATACTTTCATTCAAGCAGTGGAACCTCGGGAAACATTTTTAGATGCCTTGGGCTATGAGTTGAGTGATGATGTTGCAATTGGTTACATTGATTTGTTGTTGAATTCAAAGAAAGATAAAGCAGAATATAGATTTGGCACCTTTGATGAGATTACACAGCATGCTCATCAAGCAACCTTGGAAAAAGCATCCCACAAGAACGTTGAGTCAATCATGATGAAGGCATTATCTAAGGCCATGAGACAAACATTGAAGCAAGTTGTATTAAACATACAACCCTTGTCAGTTTCAGTTGCTGAGACATCTTCAGAGCAGAGCATACCATATGTTGCAGTATCCAATGTTTAGCCCAGTGAACATAAGAGAAAATCAGAGAGATTGGTTGAAGCAGTGACTACAAAGGCAAAGAGAATCAAACAAATGGCTACAGGACCTGGCAAGAGACAGAAAGCATTGTTGACAATTGAATCTAGTGATGATGAAGAGGTTGAGGAACAGGAAACCAAACAAGCTGAAAAGGTGACTCCACCTAAGCAAGCAGCACGCAAAGCTCGGCAACCATGGAAGCCAAAGATTGAGAAGATTAAGACAGCAATTGCCAATGAGGGAAACTTTGCTCAGATGAACAAATTCTATGACTTATACAATAATTTTGAGAAGAACCAAATTGATATATCTACTGTAAGATATATCATAGCAAATGATCTTAGTATGAAAGATATCAAAGGAGTAGTAAACTAGAAATTCTATGAGAGACTCGTAGAGAAGAAGAATCCAGCAAGAGAAGAAGACCTTGGACTTCGGAAGTCTATGCTAAGGACAATCTGCAAGATTGATAAAGAAGATGAGATTAAGAGTCTGTTAAATAACCTCGCTCCATACTTGAGGAACAAATTGAGGCCATTTTTGTTCATGGTTGGTGAGAAGGATAAGTTGAGAAAGGAGACAGCAGTAGCTATCAGTCAGAAGTTGTCACAAACAGCATCTCCTCCAACTCCTAAAACCTTGGAAGTATTAGTAAGTGGTGATACTATGAAGATTGATCAAACCAATGTTACTCTTAACATTGATGACCCAATCCATTTGGTGGATGAACCAAATGTACCTGACACCGAGGATGTTGAAGAAAAGTTGAAACAAATTGAGGAAGAGAAGAGGCTAATAGAAGTTGAAACGAAGAAGATAGAAGAAGCCAAGCAGCAACTGCTTGAGGAAAATAGAAAAAGAAAGGAAGATGAAGATAATAAAAAAATTGCAGAAGAAGAAAGGAAAAGGAAAACTAAGGAAGAAGAAAAAAAAAGATCAGAAGAGAAGAAAGAAAGAGAGGAAAAGGAAAGGAAAGAAGAGGAAGAGAGGAAAGCTAAAGAAGCAGCAAAGAAGCAAAGGGAGGATGAAACTAAACCATCTAGCTCATCTACTCCACTCTCTCTTGCTAGTTTGGCTACTGATGATGATGATCAGACTGATCTGATTTCATCCTTATCTAAATTCTTACTGAAGAATAAAATAGTAAAAAGCTTACAGAAATCAATAATGGAAGTGACTAACATATTACACAATACTTTGATAGTACATCACACCAAGTCAAATCCCGAACTAAAAGCACAAGCAGTGATGAAATCATTCGATGAAGAGTTTACTAATTTGTTGAATGTTGCAGAGGTGAAGGCTCAAATTTCCCATGATGCTAACTTGTTTAGCACCATCTACCAGAATATCAAGAACGACGACTTAGTCAATCTTGATACATGCATAAAAGAACTTCTGAAATATCAACAAAAAGGGAAAGCCTTGTATGTTAAGTGTACCTTATCATACAAACTGACTAAGGATTTGGACAGTCAAATAGAGGCGAAGATAAATAAGCTTGAAGCTTTATCCAGCCAGATCTTGCATCCTTCTAGCAAAGTTGATGATTTTGAGAGTCAAGTTGCCAGTGCTCACAACGAGATCAGAAAATTGGAACTTTGAAAAGAACAGATTTTGAAGAGAACATCTAATTTCAGAGAATCTATTGCTCTGAAGTTATCTTTTGTTGAGAAGCAGCTAGAAGAATGTGTCAAGGCCAAGGACACATATACAAACTTTTTGTATTCAGATATCAATGCAATTGAGATTGCATCGTATGCATTATGTGCAATTCTCTCATCAGCAGAGTCTACCAAAGAGACATGGAACAAAAGGTATGGACAGCTTTAAGACCATTTTTGATGATTGTATGAAGATTATTTTAGCATAAGGCAAGGACAGCAGTTTTGATAGTTATGGTCAGTATCCTGACATTTTGACCTTTGTCATTAATGTCAAAGGGGGAGTAATAGCAGAAGAAAATTGGAAAACAGAAAATTTGGATAGTAAAGGGGAGAAATGTGAAAATAGTATACATGTGTAGTATGAAGTATATTGTAAGGGGGAGCATATATGTAAAGTTATAATAAATGTAATGTTTATTTTGTTAAGTTTTGTCACTTAGCCAATTTTCCCTATTTTGTTGTCATCAATGTCAAGGGTGGAGATTGTTGACAATTGGCTAATAGTGATTTGTAATTGTTGTCATTAATGGCAACACATGATGTACATGTTGACAAGAAACCTCAAAAATAAAAATACTTAGTGGTTGGTAATCAGAAAATTCTCTAAGTATAGAATTTGGTCTACGGCAATGTATTGTTTTGTTTATAACATGTTGCAGACATCATATTATGACAAACGAAGTTACATGGAGATAGTATACATGTTTGTGATGATGTGTATAATCTCGAAAGTTTGTACGGACTCTATAGAATATATATAATCATGTTTTGATGATGCAGGACAGCGGAATTGAAGGAAAGAATTGTTTTGTTTAAAAAACAATTACTTGTCCAATTAGGGCTGACATCCTAGATGTTTACTCTAACTTGAAAAAGAGAACTTTGGTCTTAGTTGGCCCAGCAGTAACTTATGTAAAGGCATGGTATTTATGCAAAAGACTTCTTGCGATAAGAAGTGTGCAATCTTGATATTATGAGGAAGCAAAGTACTTTTATGTGTTTGTGAGTGAACTTTTTGTGAAAGCGGTATATGCAAAGTTTTGTATGGACTATCTGGTGATCTGAGATCGAGCTAAAGATCAGAGATTAGACAAGGAAGACAAATAACAGTAAACTATTTGTTTGAGCAATGAGCTCTTCTTATAGTTGAAATCGCATGTTTGAGCAATGAGCTCTTCTTGTAGTTGAAATTGCATGTTTGAGCAATGGGCCCTTCTTGCATACATTGTACTACAACTCCTAACAGGGTTGGAATCTCCTAACAGGGATTCAAAGTCTCCTAACAAGGACTACTTATACTGAATTTGCTCATTGACTCCTAACAAGGTCCATCCTCTAACAAGGAACTTATATATCAGTATATTATTTAGTGGGTATTATCCCCACCGAGGTTTTCCCTTGGCCAGGGTTTCCCTAGTTAACAAAATATGGTGTTATGAGCTATCTTTGTGCATTGCTATTGTTACCATTCAGCATTACCTTATTGCTTGGTTATGCATGGCTTAAAGTAAGTAATAATATCCAGTTGGCGACTAAAGTTTGTAGATTACTAATTCAGCCCGCGCCCCCCCTCCCCGCTCCACGTAATCCCTACTTCTAACAGTGCCCTCTTAATAGTAGTAAGCTGCTCCAAGAGTGATAAGTGATCACTCTTATCTTCAAAATGTTTACATAGTCCAACTCCCAACCCATCCCAATCAGTAATAGAGTTAGGAGCCAAACCTCTATACCACTGCAAGGCTTTCCTTTTTAAAGATGAAGCTAAGAGCCTAACAGCAACATCATCTATTGCAATACCATGTATATTGCAGACATTTGAAACTTCTTGGATATGTTCTAAGGGAGAAATGGAAGTTTCACTAGTAAACTTAGGTATACTTTTAAGAGCTGCTACTGGTATATTGTATCTTTGAAGGTGGCAAAAGCATGGGCTCTAGGCTGTGCCATATGGAATAATGACCTATTCAAATGAAAGGATGGCACCCTAGGCTGTGATCTATCAACAGGAGGAGAGGAAAGGGATCTTATAGGTGTATGTGTTACTACTGCACTCCTAACTGGTAATAGGTATAATCTACTTCTCTTTCTTCTAGGATTTGAGAATGAAAGCTCAGTGTATTGGAAATTACCTCTAGAAGATGCCCTCGTATGAGCCTCGGGCATGAATCACAGCAACTTGGTCTGAAACCAAATGTATTAGTAGAGTAGAGTTGCCAAGTACCTTGTAACAATGAGCCTCTTGAAGGCCCGAAAAACTGAGAGCAGCACTATCTTCTCAGCATGTATTTGAAATTTCCTTCTTTGACACTAGTGCACTTAAAATGCTTCAATATGAGCATCCCACCGAGCGTGCCAAAAATTGTTATCACAAAAGCTTGCACCCTTGCCTAAAGTCTTATCTAAAAGCAACTTTGTGAAACATGGAAACAATCTCCAAGTTCTAGGACTTGAACACCGAGATTGAGTCTCCGGAGGAGGTCGGCTTCCTTAATATCAGGATGCACGTAACTAGTTCTTGAGAGGAAAAGGGAGAAAGAATGCATGAAAGCAAACTACCTATTCTAATCTAAGAGGAGGTGATACACCAAACAGTAGTTCAATCTTATCTCTACCTAGGAAATGCATAATTTACCAATACAACCTCAAAGTATATAGATTCAACCCTTGTTCAACTCAATAACTATATGCAGATCGGAAACTGAAAGAATGCTATAAGGAAGAGAATTCATTCTATATCATTCAAAGGGCCAAATAGATACAACCATGCAGTTGAAGAATAAAGACAATATATTAACACAAGGCAAGAAGGTATGGCACAGTATATTAATAGAAGAAAGAGATACAACGGAGAATATATTCAATTCAGAGGCAAAGGAAATTAGAATAGCAAAGCATAGAATATAATGCTATAGAATCAGAGCAAAGATTGACCCTTGGAAAGGGTACAAAAGTTGCTTTTATAGCTCAAGCATAATAGAGAAAGCTTCTACTGGAAGCCAAGAAATCAACCACTGCATTTAAGGTTGCAGAGAACAATCATTACAAATCTGAAGAAGATCTAATCTTGGTACACGTTCAGAGGTAGAAAACTGATCCCTATGTGCATTTTCAACCTTGGAAGGGACAAAAATGGCAGCCGTAACTGAAAATTGGGTAGATGGATAACCCAAAGCAGCAAGAAGACGTAAGATACAATTTACCATGCATGAAGAATGCAATAAAGTAATTGCAGGCGATCATAAGATCAATTTGGTCATTAAGTGCTGCTGGTTTCATTCTTGACACTGTCAAATTAGATATATCATCAAGTCAAACATTTTCATTTGTCAACCTGTACCTTTCTTGTAATTTCATTGGTCAAAGCCCCTTATTTTCCAACTCATACAAGTAGAAACCTTTTTATATTACGGTCAACTCAGGAACCTACGATCTTACGATCATTCAAACAGTCAAAACCCCTCGTAGCATCTCCAATTGAAAACCCAGCCCTTACGATCATACAATCGCCCTTATATCTCATGGTCGAAAGCACCTTTATACTCCTTGCGATCTTATGATTGCAACCCTGCTTTACAATCTTACGAACATACGAACACACAACAGCAACCTCGGCATAGGGTCGCAGATCAATCAATTTTATCTTACAATGTTACGGGCGCAATGAAATGACCTTACGATCTTAGGATCGCGGTCAATCGTAACATCGACAGCATAAAATGTCAACCTCACGATCTTACGATTGTGGTCAACCTAGCCCCTTGTTGTGTCCTTGGCGGTCTAATATTTTACCCCTATGATCTTACGAACAATGGTTCATCGTAAGATCAGAACATTGTATTGCTTGCCCTTAGGAAGAAAACATGTTGAATGAACATATCAACCTTTATTCCGATGTATTGACCCTTTGAAACTGGCACTTGCGATGTTACAACAATAGAAACAAGAGAAAACGGACCTACCTTGATACGTGGCAGCTTGTCGTTATGTCGCTATGACTAATAACCTTGCAACTTTGGATAGCGACATAACGACAACCATAGATCCTCCAAATCTAACGATTACAATGAAGCTGAGGCACTTGCATAATTTAAGACCCTCGACCAATCCGGGCTGGCCACCTGTTCACCCTTCTAACACATGAAGACTTACGATCTTAGGATTGCTTCCTTTTTCGTAGCTTCGGAGGCTTCATTAGTTGGCCCTTGAGATCCTACGATCATGCCCTTTATCGTAGCATCGAAACACCATCCTGTCTTACGATCCTACGATCGTCTTTACCTTTGTATGGTCGAGTATCTCCTTTCCAGCCTTTACGATCATATGATCCATTGGCCTTTTCGTAACATCGTGAGCCCTCCAATGAATCCTTACGATCGTGCGATCCACAGTTTGTTGTAACTTCATAACATCAACCAGCCTGTTCAACATTAAACACTTATGATCATACAATAAGAGCTATCGTAAGATTGTAATCCACAAAAAATGCACCCACGATGCTACGATCACAAAGGCAAATCATAAGATCGCAAGACTCAAAAACATAACACGCGATACTACAACCACGGGGCATATCGTAAGATGGTAACTTTGAAAGCTTATACTAGCGATACCATGACAAAAGGAAGATAGGAGATCAGGAGACGCAGCACTTGAACTTATGATGACTAGGCATTGTATTTATTATCTGGTATCATTAGCCATGTCACCGTAGTGGTTCCAAGTCAGCAAGATGTGTGTATCACCATTTTTTCTAACAGTGGATACTGTTGAGTATGCACTCATTTGTGCTTGCAGCTTTCATTTTATGCTTTGTGCGGTCAATATGCTGTTCTGACTGATAACGTTTAATGGCATCAGTTCTTTTCTTTGCTGTCGTAAATGATTAATTGTAATGCCTGCCAGTCACCTTTGGGCGTGTCTCTTCACTATCAGGTGGCACTTCCATTATGGAAGGAAATTCAAAAGTGCAGGATTTGTAACGTCAAGTGTGTAAAGCACTTGCATGTGTGACTATTCTGCAGTATCTTAAGTGTTTAAGTTCTGTGAAGTGTATATGCTCTGCAGTGTGGAAGTAACATATTATTTTCTCCTGTGTATTGAGAGTTTTTATATTTTCACAATCAATAGATAATCATCTAGTCCTTAGGTGAGGAGATTCAGATTATTTACAATCTGTTGTTTTATCAGTGATTCCGAGACTGTGTAAGTGCAAGCTTATTGATTGACTCTGTGAAGACATCAATCATAAGCACAAACCTTGTATTTAATGAAGGATCTATCTTTTGGTGCGGCTGGGTTTTTCCCTCAAGTAGGAAGCTTTTCCCAGGATAAAAATTGTGTCATCTGTTATTGTAGCTCTGATTATTGCAATTTATATTCTGGTTCTAAAATTTAACATGGGAGAGGCATATGACAACATCAGCTCAACAATTGAAATGATTAATGCTGTTGTAAATGAGAAAAAATAAAAAGAATCTACTTTCTTCAAACAGCTGCAAATAATTATTGTTGAACAATATAACAAAATGATCACTCCGCGAGATCTTGGTTTTGCATTGATTACAAAATAGTACAATGCTGAGATTTTCTTTGCTGACAAGAATTACACCACACAGAGAAGTCACAAATGAGTTTGTGGATTGTGTGCACCCCAATGGTCAAAGTATTTCCACTCTCTACAAGAAGTATAATAATGGTATTAACTCCATGGCCAAACATTCCAACACCTACAGCCTCTTGCAATCACAATTTTACAGCTAGTAATTTTTTAATTTTTCATCTACAAATCTTTATTTATATTTATTTCTATTTTTCAAACATTTTTTCTTCAAATTTGAAGTTTCATTTCTAATTTTATAACTCTAACACAGTAAATTTGCCTCAATAGGGTGCCGATCATCTTCATTTGAGAGGAATTGGAATACATACTCCATCCACTCAATAAGCATACTTGATTGGCATCAAAGAAAAACATAGAAGAGTTATTATACATGCATTGCAACTCATGCCCTCTTTTGTACAACCAAAATAACTACAAGGAAGGCACAACAAAGCTGTGGATGTAAAGCCAGAGCATACTAATTTAAATGTTTCCACTTCCCAGCAATCTTCAGTTTTAGATAAGTCAAATAGTCAGCAGCATACTTGTAGTGCAACTGTCAGGGCACTCCCTGTGGTTCCTCTAATCTACTCGTATCATCTAATGCCAATGATAATGATGATCTCTGTGCAAATTCATACGACACTGATTGCTGATTTTATCATTTAATATCAAACAATTATTATCTATCATGACATTCAAGTTTGACAAAATTGACATTGAAGTATTTTTTATTTCTATGGTGGTTTTGTATTTTATATGATGCAAATGTATAAATATTGATTTTTGTATGTTTTTTATACATCCGAACCCAACCACAAAAAAAAAATTGTTGTAATGGCAAACCCAAACCCCTGAAGCCATACTGTAATTTAGATGATGCCACACACATGAACAAATTTGAACCGGAGAAAACATCACTATCCTAATGCATAATGCATTCAGTCTGACAGTGATAATGCTACCAATATTATTAGCAAAGTATCTAGAGCATACCGCATCACTTGTCTATTTGCCATGAAGATGTGGATCAAAAGTTGTCTATTTGCAAAAAATGGGTTATACACGCAACTGAAGCCCGTTGTATTCCTCCCAAATAATTTTCCCATCACCCGCATTACATGATAACCATCCAAGTAGTCAACTTTCTTCAAATAATAGCAAATTTAATGGGAGGACAGATTGTACGAGCCCTTTAACCATTAGGGATTTCCAAGTTGTGAAGTTTAATTAAGGCAGCCCTGCAATGTTTGAAACAAGACAAATTTTAAATCATCATTGATTTGAATTCTCTTTAAAAGCATAGATTTCTCTCTTATAAAAGATCGCTACCTTTTTCTTTGATGAATGAACTGAACCTCCTCTAAATCAGCCATAAACCTTTGTAATGCAATCATCAATCGCCCGATACACCTTTCTGAGGGTACAAAGTCCTCTGACTGTAATGGTCCAAGTATAAATATCAGGAACAAAGCCCTTCTTCAACATTGCTTCCAAAACAGTGGAAGCACCGTGCATTCTTCCTTTCTTAGCGAGACGGAATACTAATTCCTCCATAAAATCTCCAGCATTATCTATCTTCCCACATTGACGTAAACCACTCATAAGAATATCACAAGTCCGAAAGCTAGGATCACAACCAAGGTGCAACATCTCATCTACAAGATCCATGGCACGGTATATGTTGTTCTGTTTGCAAAAGCCATCAATTAATGTGTTGTAGGTAACAACATCCGGTTGACAGCCCTTATACAACATCTCATCAAGAAGCGTAACAGCTTCATCCATTCGGCCAGCCTTGCAGAGCCCATTTATTAATGCACTGTAGGTCACAACATCTGGATTGCAACCGGAGTCCATCATGTTTTGCCAAATTTTAGTAGCCTCTTCTACGTCCCCACCTTCGCAGAGACCGTGAATCAATATACTGTAACTGAACGCATTTGGAATATGTCCCTTGTCCAACATCTCATTCCAGACAGCAACTGCTTCATGTACATTGCTTGCTTTGCATAGGCCATCAATCAAGGAGCTATATGTAACAACGTTTGGAATAAACCCCTTGTCGGACATCTCCCAAAGAAGCTCTTTTGCTCTGTTGATATCCCCTCTCTTACAGAGACCATCAATTAAAGCACTGTAAACGAACGCGTTGGTTTCACAATTGCCGTTTTTCATTTCATCCCATAGCTTAATTGCGTCCTGCACCTTCCCCACTTTGCATAGTCCACTCATCAGGGTAGAGTACGTAAACACATTAGGACTGCAACCTCTTTCCAACATCCCGGACAACATCTTTGCTGCATCATCCAATTTGCCAATCTTGCAAAGACCATTTATCATAGTGCTATAGGTGACTGTATTAGGGATGCACTTCTTTTCCATCATCTGATTCAAAATTTTAGAGGCTTTCTTCAACTTTCCCTGTTTACAGAAGCCATCAATGAGAATATTGTAAGTCACCACATTTGGAGAACAGCCCTTGAGCAGCATATTGTCCAAAAGCTTCAAGGCCCTAATCATGTCACCTCTTTTACAGAGACCATGAATCATAGCATTAAATGTTACCGTATTGGGAAAGCACCCATCAGCCTGCATTTCATCTAGCAGTGACATAGCCTCCTCAATCCTATTCTGCTTGCAAAATCCATTGACAAGAGTGCTGTAAGTAAACACGTCAGGATCACAGTGCCAAGTGGGCATTTCTTGAAACAATTGATAAGCACTATCTACACGATTACATTGGCATAAAGCCTTACAGAGAATATTAAAGGTGAGAACATTGGGTCTAATTCCAGCAGCCTTCTTGTCTGAGTAAAACTGAAGGGCCTCGTTGAAAAGTCCCTCTTGAACAAGAACATTTAACACAGAATTAAAAGACCTAACGCTGGGCTTGCAGTCATATTTTTCGAGAGCCTCGTAGAAAAAGCAAAGAGCCTCGTTGGGCATGTGAGCATTTCCATAAGCTTTGATAATGCAAATAAGGAGCTTTTCCTGCAAAACGCGACCCTCTTTATTCATTCGACTTAAAACCTTTTTCATTGCAGAAAACTGACCTGAAGATATAAGCTTTTCAATAAGAGTATGATAAGTGGCATCCCCTTGCCTGTATGAGCCCATTTCAGAGCCTCCTTCAAATATTCCTCTCGCGAGAGGAACATCATCGTCCTCTTCTTCATCACTAATAAAGTCATTTAGTGTATTGTTCAAATTACTGCTTTGAAGAGTCTGCGCCTCTGAATCTCTGATGTTCTCTCTGTCAGATGAAGTATGAGAAAAAAACGATTGTCTGAAAGGAGCAATGAAGTATTCGCAGCTTGTTAGGTTTATTTTTCTTCGTTTTCTATGTCTGAAAATAAGCATGGCCTTGTTCAAGGCTAATTTTGACATCAGGTTTTTCCCTGCGCTTCTGCATCAAAGCATGTACTATAGTAATAGATTCGACAAGCGCAAATTAACCACTTCTATTATTTTTATTTCCTATGCCGAAAACCATTTTGCAGCCAGCCCTCCGGACTAGGGGAGCTAGGTTTACAAACTTCGTCACTTCGAGTTTATGGCACTCGCTAGTGTTTTTTAAAGCTTTCTACATATAATTTTTTTTTTTTTTAATATTATATATCGATAGATCAAAAAGAGTTACAAAATATCACAGGGACACAAGACCTCAACCCCAAAGTATCAAGCAAAAACCAAAAGGTACATCAAAGAGAGCCAATAAAAGACAAAGCTCAGAGTATTGTTATAATCTTCCATCCATGAGGTCCAACCAGCAACACCCTACATCCAAACAATTTCTTTCTTTCCAAAATTTGAGTGAAGAGCTCGAGTTTGTCAAAATACGGTCCTCTAGTCTTGCGGATCTCTTTAATCAGCTTCTTGAGTGCCTCATCGAAGGCATGTTGATTGGCAGCAATGTTGGCCCACTCGTATCCATTCTTCATTTCGTATATAAACATGGTAGTGTGGCCATCTTGAAGGAAACGTAACAACTCCCTCTCCAACCTCATAATACAATAGACCTGAGAAGTGATTTTTAAAAATATGAGTTTTCAATGAAAAGCAGTAAGTAATCTACCACTACCTTGAAATTTATCCTCATTTCTAAATTTCCAAGTAAACCAAAAGATGTATGAAGAAAGGATTTGCCAGAACAAATTAGCATCTTTTTTAAGATTATGAATATAACAAGTAATAATATCAAAAGTAGAAACATGTTTAGAGATAATGATACCAAAGAGCAGCGAAATCTCTCTAGCAAAAGTACAATTAAAGAACATATGTCTCAAAAAATCAGACAAGTTACACACCAGGCAAGGGTCAATATTACCATGAGGAGATCTAATAGGGAGTCTGTCAAGCATGAGTTGCCACCTAAAACATTTGATTTTTGGGGGGATGGGGGACTTCCAGAAATACATAAGGATATTTTGTCATTGTGTGGGATTGAGATCAAGATACTAGATTGAATTAAAATGATATAAGATGGAGGAGTCATGATTAAGAGTTATGTAAATGTCTTTAGCTTTAACTCTAGGAAGGAGAGACCCATCATCCCATCAGAAAGAGAGGAATCATATATATACATGTGTGTGTGTGTGTCTGTGTGTGTGTCTGTGTGTGTGTGTGTGTGTGATTGAATGTAATAAAAATTTAATAATAAAAATATTTGTCTATAATGTTGATTGAATGCAATTAAAAAAATACTAATAAAACTAGTAGTCAATACAAATTTCATTTTTTAAAGGATGCACCTACTCATTTGTAGAACTAATGCATTATTGAATCAAGCCACCTATCAAATTCGAACCCAAGATCATCAAGAGCTACTCGACACACTTTGGGGAAAACCTTTATATAATAGAAATAATTAATTTTCACAATTATTAAAATATTTTTATATAATATTAAAATTAATTAAGTTAAATTAAATTAAATTAATTAAGTTAAATTAAATTAACTAATAACAACACACTAAATATAAATATAGATATAAACAAATTCATTTTCAAATTTCTTAAAATATTTGTAGAAAACTAATTTTCAAAAAATTTGAAATATTTGTTATAGTAATAACTAGTTAAGTTAAAATTAATATATGATACTAAAAAAATAAAAAATAATAATAAATGAATATTTCAAAAATAAATACTTGGCTGCAAAGTTATAAATTTAGAAATCAAATAGGCACTAAAATTACTCAACTTTTGCTTGAGTATTTAATTTTAAATATTTAAAGAATTATGATATTGTTTTTATTTAAAAAATTAAAAATAGTATATATTGTTTTCAATAAAAAAGCAAAACTATAATCAATTCAAGAATAAATAAATAAATAATATGAAATTATTTTCACAAGTTTTTTACTTCTTATAAGTTTAAAGCAATTCATAATAGTTACTAAAACCAAAAAAAATAAAGATAAAAAATAGAATAAATTATAGTTTAAAAAAGTTTGACATAAATATTAGGGTTATAATTTTTTGACTTTAATTTTAATTTTACTAGATCAAAATCTATGGGCTAAAATATTTATCGATTTAATAAAATTTAAGAAGTTTTGAGGACAATTGTTTAAAATTGTTTACAATTGTTTTTAATAAGCCTTGACATAACTGGTAGGAAATGGCAGAGGATAATGAAGGTGGCGGATGAAGCTAGCCTGTCTAGTTTTTTCAAAGTTAGTGAGGCCCTAGACTAATATCGTGGGGGTTTTAGGAAGGATAAACTTCTAGAGCCCTAGGGCAATGTGTGCCTGGTCATAATGAAATATCTCACTTTGGAAGGCAAACACAGTGTGTATTATTTTTACCATTTCCCTTTGTTTAATCACTTTCATAATAGGGAGTTAGTCTACATTCCATTTTTTCTAATGCACACCCTAGAATGTTAGGGAGAAAAAAAAGAAAGGGGCTAATTTTACTATTTTATATCAAGGGCTCATGTTTTGACTCTTTTAGTTCCACTTGGTCCTTGGCCCTCTCCATGTGATAGCCATTGATAATCTCCTTTCCACTTGGGCCCCCCTTCATCTAAGTTTGCAGGTGGTAGATATGCCCCTACTCCTCAACCCTCACCAAGTCAAACCCCTATTAAGGGTAGGAAAGACAAAACCCTAGCCTTGGACTTGACTGCCAATAAAAAAATAAAAATTGATAAGATGGTGGAGGTGGAAATTAGGTATTCAGATGATGATATATGTGGGAATAGAAGAAGGTTGGGAAGACTTGCTAAGACTAGAGCTAGATACAAACAAAAGGTCAATCACTCTCAAGAGGAGGAGGAGGAAGATACCAATTCAGAGGAGAGTGATAAGAACTCGAGGGATGCTCAAGAAAAGGTGAAGGATGAGATTGACAAAGAAGTGGAGAAGTGGGATGACATTGTTGATGGCACCTAGGATTTTGAGGTAGAGAACCCTACCAAGAACCCCTCCCAAGACCCCACTCATATTTTGGCCACCTTCACCCTGCTTTCTGCTAATAACCAGGAAAAATCCAAACTTGATAAGCTTCCCCTAACACTATCTCCTCCCTAATAAGAAAATATGGTTTGGAAATATTAAGGGCCCGCACTAACACTCTAGAGGTGCAAGATAAAAGGAAGTCTTCGGTGAGTTGTAGTAGGGCTCTTAACCTAAGTACTGCAGAGGATGGGATTGTTACTTGTAAAGACCTCCAGGAGTTAAAGGACAAGTGCAATGCATTGGAGGGGGGCTTCACCCTCTTCTCCAAGTTCACTCTGAAGGTGACCCATGCAGCTGCAACCACTCTCCAACTTCTAGCTCATGGAATGGAGGAGGAGGGCCTTGGGAAGGAGGACTTGAAGCTGCTCTATAATTTCCTTGTCGAAGATTGGGCCAAAGTTCTCCTAGCTGGGAAAGGAAAGAAAAAAGATGCCAGCTAGTGGTCTCCTAGTGCCTTGTATTTTTTGGTTCTCTATTGGTTTTTACTCCTCGTCCTCTTTTGATGGTTTTGGTTTTTCTATTGAACTTGGGTTTAGGTTGTAGGTGGTACGATGCAATGACCACCTACATGCCCTTTGTAAACTTGTTAAACTTTTCTAGTATTAAGAGTAGGAACTCTAGTACTTTTAATTACTATTATGTTGTTATTTATGTTTTTGATGTAAATCGCTAAGGGGTCTGTGTGGTTGTCTATTGGTTCCACCAATGTTGTTAAGGGTTAGCCCCCTATTTTTGACTACTTTTATATCAAAAATTGTTTATAAAGTATGAACTTTTAACATATTTTTTAAAATAAAAACGATTGATAATCGTTAATCTTATTAAATGTAATGAAAAATAGTGCCAATAGTGCCATGTTGTGATGGTTAAGTTGTTGCATTGTTATTCTTGCCATCGAGGTTCAAATCTCATGGGGATGAGGTCCCCCGTTTGTGGCCTCATTGGTTCATAGCTCCAAGTCAAAGCATTTACCCCTCTTTAAAAAAACAAAAATGTAATGAAAAATAGTAAGGGCAAAAATTATTTTTCTAAACAAAAATTACAAAAAAACATTTAGATTTTTAACAGAAGGATTATAGAAGATTCAAAAAATGATTGTCGCTATTAAAGATATTATTTCTAGACTTTTAATAGAAAGATTATAGAAAGTTTGAAAAATGATATACCACTTTTAAAGAGATTGTTTTAAACCTCTACATTAACTTTAACATTGTTAAATATATTGTATGTACTTAGACATTACAATTATAGAAATATAGTGTAGAAATAGAATTGATTATACAATTATAGTACATAAATGAAAGCAATTTCAATGTCAAAATATAATATAAATATATAAAATAACATTTACTTAATATCTAAATCTATCCATAAATAGTAAAAAGTAAAAAGTAAAAATTAACTTTGTAGTAATATTATGAATTTAGAAGTAATTTTATAATAATAAATCAAAATAAAATTTATAAAAAATATATTTATGTAATATTGGAAAATAAAATAATTAAAAAAAAAATTTCATAACATAATGGAGATTTGAATGAGGTAGTGGATGCAAACAAATTGGCTTAAAAATTGTTAGCTTTCCATAAGATGTCAAATTATTAACCAATGAGAATGAAGAAAAAATATTATTTTTATTTTGTTATTTGTACACATTACTTTAGAAAATAATTCAAGAACTTAAAAAAATTAAAAATAGTTCATTCTAATTAGTTCAAATGAGTTTGGTTGATAACTAGTTAAACCAAACTGATTACAATAGCATATGGCTATCAACAAATACTAAAAATTGTCCAAATAGACCTATTATATTGACGACGACTATATTGACAACAACTTTATTTTATTTTAAAGAAATTAAAATTAAACAAATTTAATTTTTCTTAAATTTTTTATTTAAAAAATAAATAAAATTAGTCAATTTACAAGATTTTTTATATAAATTAGAATAATAAAACATAAAACATTCATTGTTATGCTTATCTTATTGTTGCCTGGTCTCTACTAATAAATAAAATTATTGTCTCAAATAGAACATACTTTGTTGAATGTAAACTTTATCAAATGTAAAGCATATAAAGCATTCAACACGTGTTTGACACTAGGAATTTTACATGGGAACCCAATTTGGGAAAAACCACCAACAACATGTCACAACTTTTTCACTCTTTCAAAGTAAGCTTTGTTAGGAGCCAACCCTATTAAAGGTTTGCAATACACATTGTTAAATGTGACCTAGTTAGAGGATTTAATCACCCTATTAGGAGTGGCCTTGTCAGAGGACTTTTATCATTTCATTTAGAATGTCACCTTGTTAAAGGATTTACATAGACTGTTAAGTCTTTCAAATGAGTTTTAGGTCAACCTCTGTTAAACGGATTCAATACAAATTTTTTACAATGATTAGAAAGAAAATAATAGGTTTTGTATGATTACAACTCACTTTGCAAGTTCATATCACTATTCAGGTCATGTATGGATTCATTGATCAGCTCTCCATTGTCATCTCCACTCCTAATTTGCTTGGAAACCCTTCAAGAAATCAATCTTCTCATTTCAGCAAAACTTAAGTCATCTTCTCATATTTGCTTATCAATATCAACAACATGTGTGCAAGCAATATCCTTTAGCTTCGCAGTCACTCTCACACACTTGTGTTCACCGTTGTGTGTCTCTGATCCACCTTTCTCTATATGTGTCTCTCTCATACTTTAAGTTCAGTTCAACACCTCTTTAAATAGGTAATTCTTGCTTTTTCATTTTCCATGATCATCGTAGATCTTAGGGTTTACGATCATATTCAACATGATTCATTGTATTTGTTCACCTTTTTGATCATCCTCTATAAACTTCTCTAGAATCCGTCGATCAGGTATTTACCTAATCCTCACCTTGAATTTAATGATCCAACTCATCAATCTTATCTTCAACGCAAGTTACATCTCCTAAGAAATCAATTGAGTCGGCTAGAAATAATGATTTTCTCAAACTCATTCTCAGCACTATTACTTGGCAATCACTAAGTTCTGACACTCGGTCATCACTTAATCACTTGGTTGCTATAAATTTTTTGGCTCAGCATCAACTATCTTGCTCGATCAATACTGATGCTCGGGTCAACACTAGATTTTCTCAACACTAACTATGGCTCGATAGACACTAGCATCACTTGACATTCCCTAACCTTTTACTCTATTACTTGGCTTGGCTTAACTTTCTTGATATAAACAATCAATTTGTCTTATCAAAGTCTAACTAATCAAATATCCATTGTAGCTTCTTTTTCATAACTCAACCTTTCCTCTAGGTGCTATTGTTATGAGCAATTTCTCAAACACTCTTCAACAATCAAATAGATATGACATTTAGATTAGGTAGCAATATGTCTTATCAATAGATTTGACATCAATGACAAAACAACAATTGTTCCAATTGTAAGTCTCCAACAATCCTTAACATTTTTTTAGTTATAACATTTGACTTTTGATACAAGAATTAAATGCTCAACATAATCAATTACTTGAGAAGTTTTCTTACCATCCTCATGAGTTTTGAACTTTTTATTTTGTAACTTGGTAAGAACCAATCAATTAATTTCACTAATATTAACTTTAAATGCATTACGCTTTTGGCAGGAACTTTGATGCTTTGCATCCCTTGTTATAAAGATATGTAACGATCATCAAGGGATCATGAAACACTAGAGTAATGTTTCTTGCGTGGTTACTAGAGTATTAGTGGATTCAATTTTTGCCAATTGAATTTTGCCTCATGTTCATCATTCCTCTCACAATGGTGTGATGGGTGGAGGTGTTGCTCAACTTTTGATCATCTATGACATGGCTCTATCACTGGTTGGTCCTACCCCTTTAGTTCCTAGTGGTTCTAGTTGGCCTGATGCTAGAGAATATTCTACTTGACTCATTGTCACTTCCTCAAAGTGGTTTCCTCATTTGGTCTTGGTGATTTCACATCCTAAGAGGGAGGAAGGAGAATAGAAAGAAAAAAAGAGAGAATGAAGATGATGGGTGGTCTCTTCCAAACTTAGCCCCTAGCCTTGTTGATGTATAAGATAAAGATGATCATTAGGATCACCCCCCTCCCCTCCCCCCCAAAGTTGTTATTACATTAGTCATATGTGGTGGCTTTCTCTAGGCTTTGGCCATGGTCTTTTTTATGAATAGTTGGTGTTTTATGCGTCTGGTCATCAACCATATGACTTTCACAAGACTTATAAATATTATAAATTGATAGAGAAGGCTTATTCATCAAAAAAAGTATTAATTTTTTTTTTTAGATTGGGGATTTAGTTTTCTTTGTTGTATGGATTATTTTTAAAAATTTCCCATCTTTACTGAGGGAGTTTTGTTTTCCTTTATTATTGTTGATGTTGTGTTGGATTTTTGACAACTAGTGAGTGGTGATCATGACACCTCTAAACAAATGACCCTAAAGAATTATCACAAAAATGTTTCACAATGTATGTCATCTAATATCCCATATATTATCTTTTATGTTTATAACTTTAATAATGTATGTCAGTGGCTTAAAAAATATACTTTAACAGGTTATTTTTGGGGGGAGAATTCCACTTGAAACTATGCTCCATGATAAGTGATAAAATAGTAATTTAAATTAATAGAACATATTGAAAAGATAAATAGTTTTTTTCTCCTAGCTCATACATTGAGCGCTTGTACATGCCCAAGATGAGAGTGAGATGATACCTAGTGACCAACCTAGGGTAACTCAATGCTTGAAGCTCGAGGGTCTAGTGAGAGACTAGTCTAGGGAAACTCAAGTAGTTGACCATGTGATGGCACTCCATACTATGTAGCCTAAGTCTCCTCTATAGATTTTCCATTTGCGTATGGTGTTCTCCATTTATTTGTTTCTTGTTATTGAAATGGTACTTGATATTTATTTGGGGGATATTATTTATTGGTATTGGTATTTATTCTAGAAGTTGGTTTTTGGTTGTTGTTTCAGTTATGTAGAGTTGGTATTGGTTACTTGTGGGTATTTTCATATTTTTATCATTTTCTTTATCATTAGTCTATGGTATCCCTCAATATAGAGAGCTTTCAGGATCCCTTTCCTAGGAATTGTGTTTGTGGTTTGATATCCATATGGCACTTGATGTTATCTCTCTAGCATAGTGGGAGTGGGTTTGATTAGGTTACCATTAGGTCAGGTGGTAGTGATTATTTTGTCATTGAGATCCTAATAGACTTGTACCAATGTTGGATGTTCCATTATTATAGTTATATCATTCATATTCATATCACTTAAATATTTTCTTTATTGTCACTTGATGTATTACTCTATGATGTACTTTGTATCTTGAGGTCTCTATGAGATTATGTACAATATTGTATTGTACTTATATTATTGTTACATATCATGTGACATGTGTAATGGATGTACTTCTTGTATTAATTGCACTTACGTATTTATTATGAGATGATATATGGGTATTCATTTATAGAACTATTTAATCTTATATTTAGTTATTATTATCATTAAATTATGCTATAGAAAGGGGACATTACAATACATTTTTGCATCTTATTGAAAAGTTCTGATTAAGATCAATAATGAAGAAATTTTTATACATATTTATTTAATTTCAGGAATGACACAAGGTAGCTTATCCTCTTATATGAAGGCACAATTCAATTGAAGAACATCACAAAATCAAATTGATAGAGCTTTATACAACTAATTTAAAGATGACAACAATACAATAAGTGTTAGAAAGTAAAGTCCACCAAGATAAATAGGGGAGTGGGGGGGTATCAATTATGCAATTAAAACAACTCTCAATATTCTTATTAATTCCAAAACATGTAAAAATTACATGCAACAACCATATACAATAGCACCAGATTTGTTAACTAGGGAAACTCTTGATCAGAGAGAAAACCCCGATAGAGATGGTACCCACAAACTGATGTATTAATATATAAGTTCCTTGTAACAAGATGAACTCTATTAGGAGTCAATGAAATACATTTAGTACATATTAGTCCCTATTATGAGACTTTGAATCCTTATTAGAAGATTCCAACCCTGTTAGGAGTTGAGCAAGAAGACATAAGGAGCCACTGTCCAAATAGCTTTAGGGAAAAACCACTGAACTTATTGTTAAAATAGCCTTAGTACTATTATTCTTAGAATAATACACGTATAAAACTATCCAATAGCACTCTTTTCTAAATATAGTCACTTTGTAATCTTATTATGCATCAGTTGTGCCATACACTTCTTTGATCGAAAGATATTCAATATTAGGTTCACTTAATCTCACATATAACATACTCACATTTCATACACTTACACATCTCTACCATAGGGAAAATATCTTTCCTTTATACCAATTCCTAGAATACAATACCATCTCAATATATTACATTACACGTTACATTACAATATTACATCTTTTTACAATTACAATCAAACTGTCAGCTCTAAGTCTTCATAACTCTTCACACATGTAACATCTAAATTTTCTCACTTAACCACATCATCTTCAACTTGTCTTCTTACTCTATACAACCTCACTTGACCAAATTATATCTCTGTTAGGGGATATAATCACAACATCAACAACTGCTTAACTAAGTAACTCTGTCTGAATGTTGTCTTCAATACATCTTGAATAACTATGCACTGTCTTTGACTTTCTATATACACACTTAACCACAACATGTAGACACTCTGTAGAATATCAACTAAGTGTACATAAGCTAATATGCAATCCTCAAACTCTGTCTATTGCACTACCAGACACATAGAATAACCGATATGTTGACATCAATGACAAACTCTGTCATGAATGCAATACACAACCTCTGAATCATGTCTCTAGCAATGATAGAATACTCCCCCATAGTAATACCATCAATTTTCATGCTTAACAATCTCCCCCTTTGACAATGATTACAACATAGATGAAAAACATCTAAGTTCCATGAATACTAAAAGTCTATGCTACAACTACTCAACTCTTCTGTAACCATCATGCATAAGGAAGGTGCTAGCTAGTCTTCCCTATACATCATCATAATTTCAAATCCTTTTCATCAATAAAATATGCAAATCCTCTTCATCAATAAAATCTCTCCTTTAGGAACACCAATAAATATACAAAGATTTTTCATGTGTTATTCTTAGTCTCCCCCATTGACATCAATATATAAGGATATTTTTCATGTATTGATCCCCCCAAAAATATATTACTCTCCCTTAAATATATGCCAAAGAGTATTTTTCATGTATTATTCTCCCCCATTGACATCATTGAAAAAGGCATCATTATGTCAATTCACTACATAAGACATGCAATAAGCTCAAGTGTCCAAAGATACTATTAAATAGTAGTGCCAAGAGTCCTAATAACTCATCTCAAACACAGATACTCCCCCATAAAGGAAGCATCAAGCACCCAGTCTAGATAAAGAATATTGCTCTGCTATCACTGGATTGATGCAATCTCTACATCAACTACTCAAAATATGCAAGGGCATAACCCCAAGCATACTTCTCAAGTACTCAAAAGTATCCTTCAATAAAGGTTTTATAAATATATCTACTATATGCTCCTTTGTATTGACATACTCTAATCTGATCTCTTTCACTACAACTTTTTCTCTCAATAAGTGATACTTAATAGATATATGCTTTATTTTTTAATGTAAAATGAGATTCTTTGACATGCTCATTGTACTTGTATTATCACAGTGTATCATAACAGGCTTTGTAAACTCAATTCCAATGTCCTTCAACATTTGTTTCATCCATATCATTTGATTACATTAATTATTTTTTGCTACATACTTTGTTTCTACCATACTCTATGAAATATTGTCCTATTTCTTGCTTAGCCAAGAAATCAATCTTCCTCCCAAGAAGAATGCTCCACCACTTATACTTTGTATGTTATCCACACTATCTACTCAATATCTATGTATGCATATAAGATAAATTCATTTGATCTATCATACCATAATCCAAAATCAAGTATACCCTTCAAATATCTGAAAATTTCTTTTCACTACTACATAATGTGACTTTTTATCAACTTGAAATCTTGACACAATACCAATTGCATTAGCTATATTAGGTCTACTATGTGTTAGATATTGCAATCCACCAATCATAGATATGTACTTTTTTCCTCAATAGTAGGGGTTTCATCTTTTCTAGATAATTTATGACCAGTAACCATAGGTGTTCCAACATGTTTACAATTTTCCAAACCAAATCTTTTTAACAAATCTTTCAAATACTTAGCTTGTGATATAAAAATATCATCTTTGTTTTGAACAATCTACAATCCCTAAAAATATGTTATCTCATAAATCATACACTCAAATTATTTCTTCATTTCTGCTAAAAATGTTTCACTTGCTTCATTTTCACCTCCAAATATTGTCATCCAAAAATACTTGAACAATTAGTAAGCCATTATCAATCTCCTTCAAATACAAATTACTATAAGTTCTACCTTTAGCAAATCCTAATTTTGATAAATACTTATCCAATCTTGCATACCAAGCTCTAGGTGTTTGTTCCAATCCATATAATGCTTTCTTCAACTTACAAACCATATCTCCTTGATTTATCAAAGAAAAACCTTCATGTTGAAAACAGACTGATATAAGTATCATAAATATGTTTCAATCATTGTTTTGTCACTAATGTCAAACCTGCTACTTGCTAGTAAGACTATTGCTTATATGATTTAAGTACTATCATTTATTTGATTGATGAAGAGGATTTGATCAAATGAGGTAACAATAGCACTTAGAGGAAAGGTTGAGTTATGATATGAAAAGGAGTACAAGAATTAGTTAATACATTGATATTATAGTGCATTGATAATCTACTTAATGTTGCAAAGGTTGGATTATACTGAGTAAGTTTGGAAGAACAAGTTAAATGAAATTTGTCTGCCAAGCTTGACAGAGCAGACAGTAGGTGCCAAGCAAAGTTGGTGCAAGCTGAGTAGAAAATTAGTTGGAGCCAAGCAAAATCAATTTTAGTGTAAGCCGAGTGAAACAATATAAGCTGAGTAAAGTTTATTTGATGTTGAGCACCAATAAACTTTAGTTCGTGCGAAGTGTTTTGATAGTGGATGTCAAGCAATGCAGTATGCACCAAGCATCAGAAGCTAGTTAATGTCGAGAGTCAACATTATGAGAAAGATCGAGAATTTGATGAATCTGAGCTGACAAGTTTGATTTATTGGATTGTGTGAACTGTGTGGAAGATAAGGTTAATGAGTTGGTGGCACAAAATTCATGGTGAACCATTTTAAGGGAAATTCAAAGATAATTGTAGGAGAAGTTTCTAGAAGGGAATGAAATGAAATGAGGGGTAGATTCATTGAATCCTACCTAATATGACCTAATCCTAAAATAGATGATGGAGGATGAATGAAAAAAGATCTTAATTCTCTATTTATAGAGATGGTTAGTCAGAGATAAGTGTTGTCATATGCGAGAACCTAAGGAAGACAAGGAGTCTAGGGTATTGCTTCATTTAGTGACCTAAGAGAAGAGACTGCATTGGCAAGAAAAGCAAGAAGGCTTAAGGTTATGGATGCTTGAAGGGTGAACAAGCTATCAGAGCTAAAGTGTACGAAAGCCAAGAAAAATGGAGGACTAAAATATAGATTTATAATCTGCAAGTGTGTTATAAGTTGTTATCAGATCAAGCCTTATTGTTACTCTCTAATCATTGTATTAGTGTAGGGTAAATCCTTTAACTGGGTGACATTCCAATTGAATGATTTAAATGTTAGCTTGTGTTGACTAATCAGGGAAGTACTATACATACTTCATAAATTCTTTGGGGTTCAGGGCATCGGCCCAAATTTTTTTTTTGGGCTACTATTCACCAATGGCTAATATTCGTCAATTAGCTATTATTTATTCACCAATTTATGGCCAACATGTTGTAACTAATTTTAACCCTAAAGAGGGAAAAATACTTGTATAAAATGGCTTAGGGTTAGGGATTGTTTCATAAGGTGTGATGCAAAAATTGCTTCTTGTGGTAGTATTGAACTATAAGGGATTACAAATTGTAATCAAGTTGTAATCACTAGATTGTAATAATATTGGACTTGTTTGGTGGACGTAGCCTAGGGATTGGGTGAACCACATTAAATATTGATGTCTCGTATTCTCATCTATGTGATCTATTATTTTCTATTATTGTTTATATTTGCATGTAATTGTTATTTCTATCCATGGTTAAATCCTAACATTAAAGTCCTCTAACAAGGCTCACTCCTAACAGGGTGATTGAAATCCTTTAACCATGTCACTTTTAATAGTGTGCATTGTAACTTTTAATAGGGTTGGCCTTTCACAGGGCATCACTTCAAAAGAGTGAGAATGAGTAGCATGTTACTAGTGGTTTTTCCCAAATTGGATTTCCACGTTAAATCATTGTGTCAAATGTGTTATTCAATCTATTATGTTTCATGTTTACATTTCTACAAATTGATTTGATAGTAACCTACAAGTTTAAGTGATTTTATAATCTAATGCATGCATGATGAAAATGTTTTATGGATATGGGTTCACTAAGATGTGAAAATTTTATTTGTACATCTAGACCTTGGATAACTGATTCACCCTCCCTCCCCCCCCCCCCCCCCCCACCTCTTAGTTATTTTAAAATAATTCCAACAATTGGTACCAGAGCCATTTGCTTAAGAGGACTAGTTTGAAGGTACTAGAAGCACAAAGATCAAGATGTCAAAAAGAGAAGTATCGAAGCTTAATAGAGATAACTTTCCTACATGGCAAAGTCTAATAAAGCTACACCTAGGAGGTCTTGGAGATTATGCATAATCTACCATTGTTTTTAAGTATAATGATCTTGCTGGAGCTGATCATGAACCATGATCTACCCTGTGAAAGGTCCACCCTATTAAAGGCTTACAAAGACTATTAGGTCTTACCTTGTTAAAGGATTTCAACACCCTATTAAAAGTGTGCCTTGTTAAAGGACTTCAACTCACAATTAAGCAAGCACCTAGTTAGAGGATTTCAATACAGCCTATTAGGACTACTCTGTTAAGAGATTTAAGAGATTTACCTGTTAGAATGTCTCAGCATTGATCTTGTGATTAGCACTCTTATGCTTGATCATAGATCACCTCTATCCTATTGTGTACTTGATCCTTCTTGATCAGATGTCTCTTTGTTGTTCACTATTTCCTTCCTTTGTTCTCCTTTAACTAACTCTGCAATACAATTTAGATCATAATACCTTGGTCATCATTAATGTCCTGGTTTGCACATGCAAAACTCTCCTTAATCATTCATTCATTCCCTTTCACACTCATAGAAAGTTTAGGGTTTGTCTTCCTTAAGAAGACCTAGGTGACTTAGGGTTAGGTATGAATCAATGGCTACGATTCATTTATATTATCGCTTAAACCTTCCCTTTACTAATTGGGTGCATGTAATGCATAGGAATTCCAACTGAAGATTCATCCTTATCCCCCAAAATATCGTAAATAAATCTTTAAGTCAACTAAAAAATGGTTTACATAGTAGTTTTTTCCAATACAAACAACTATGACAAAACTATGCTACTTAGCAACTGAACTCCTTGGTGCTCAATAGATACTAACTTCAATACTGTCACTCAACATCTGAATGACTTGGCATGTACTACTTGCTTGGCTCCTGAATCACTCAGCATATACTATCTGCTTGGCACTTGAGTGACTTGGCACTCACTATTTACTCACCATGCTCTAACTTATACATATTGTGCTTGGCATATGTTACTTGTTTGGCATGAACTAAGTAAATGACTTAAGTGTATAGACACTCACTTGTCAAAACCAATCTGAGATCAACAAAAACTTCACATGTGTGATATTAGGGCTTGCACACTCACTAACAACATCAAATGACCATCCTCTATCACTGCCTGACTGCACATCTCTTCATTACATCTCAGATGTAAGATAACCGACAAACATTAGAAACTACTTTCCCAATACTTTGTCTCTGAACTACTCTCTATAAAGTAGGTACATCTTATGTATATCTTTGACTCAAATAGTGCAAACTTGACCATGTCATCAAGATACTATGCCAAACATGTTCGTAACTATGCATCACTAGAAAATCAAACCATTGTTCATACCATCAAGATCTCTATATGTTGCTTAGCCAGTCTTTATAGAAATCGTGCTATGTTGACATCAATGACCAATACAATCATGAATGCAACATGTCAATACTCTCCAATGCTTAGAATACTCCTCCAAAGTAGTATCATCAACATTCATGCTAATAATATCCTTATGTTTCTTGGTGTCATTGGTTACATATTCTGAATCTGTTCACTTCTTTCACTTGTTTCACCTTGCTATACTATTATTGGTTGTTAATTTGTAGATGGTTTGGTTATCAGTTGTATACTACCTATTCTTGTTTTTCCTTGTTTTATTTCAATATTCTCCAGTTTAAAATAGATCAATTTATTGTATCCTTTTGGTTTCTTTACAATGTCTTCTTCATTCTATTCTAAAAATTCATTGATCATTACATTGGCATTTTCTATTATCTTATTTATCTTTTTATTCAAACACATAATCTTTTCTTTTGGTGGAGTACCTTAGAAATATTATTTCATCACTTTTAAAATTAAACATTCCATTTCTATTATCCCTTTTGATACAACATTTACTTCCAAAGATTTTAAGTGGATAACATTAGGTTTGCATCTATAGAAGATTTCACATGGTGTATTGTTTAATGTCCCTTTATTGAATTGTACTTGATTTAATGTGTATATGTTTGTATTGACAACTTATCTCAAGAATTTCTAAGCAATGCCCTTCTAATGTAACAAAGTTCTAGCACATTCTATAATAATTTTTTTAATTCTTTCTACAATTCTATTCTATAGAGGCATTATTGGTGTAGTTAATTTTCTTTTGATTCAATGCTCCTCAATACTCATTTAATTCATTTGAACTAAACTAACTTCCTCAATCTGATCTAAGACATTTCAAAGTTCTTCTAGTTTCTTTCTCAACTCTTGCTTTGTACATTTTGAACATATGAAAGACATTTGATTCAACCTTTAAGAACATTAACAATGTCATCTTTAAATAGTCAACAACATATAGTATAAAGTATTTATCTCCATGATAGTTTTTTATTCCTATGGGTCCACATAAATCTATGTCTACCAAGTCTAAAATATGCTTTGTAGAGTAGACCTTACTTGAGAAAATTGAACTAGCCATTTTCCCTAATTGACATTTATTACATATTGCATTTTCCAATTTGTTCAATATCAACATTCCTCTAACATTTTTCTTCTTGCTAACTTTTACCAGATTGTCAAAGTTCACATGAAAAATTCTTTTATGCTATAACAAACTCTCTTCTACTTTATAATTAAACAATGACCAAATGTAGTATTCAACTTAAAAAGAGTTACCTCTTGTCTATTTCTCAGTAGAAATCAATTCACTAGTCTTTCCAAATATCTTACATTTTCCATTACTAAAATTGAATTTTAATCCTTTATTATTCAAGTGATACACTAAAAAAATTGTAATTCAATCCATCAGACCAATAAACATCTTCACAAGTGATTTCATTAGTTTTAGATTATGGTAAAAGCAAGTTTTGAAGGGACCCAAAACCCTTTACAAAAAACAAAAAATAAACATTTAAAACACTACCAGGTTTTACAAGGGCTTGAAACCTAAAGTTAAAAAACACCCAAACCAGGGTTTACAGGGACTTGAAACCAAGAGTTTAAACCAAACAAAATAACTAGGTTTTACAAGGAAGTAGAACCTAAAGTTTTAAACAAACAGGAAAGCAAAAGGAAAAAAACTAGCAAAACCAGCTCAACGAGAAACTAGCACACTTGATCCATAGCCTGTACCTACATGAGCTCCTTGATTATATTTTCCACCTCTTTACCTGCTTTTGCAGTACTCTAGATGATATAAGAAGATGAAGGAATGGGAGCCCTAGGAGCTTGAGCAACCTTTTTCCTTGTGCTCTACCTTATTCTCTTACTAGGCCCACTAGGACTCCCCACTCTAGTATTACCAGGTGACATAATTTCTTCATTTCTTTTCTTTCCCAAACTGACCACTATAGCACAAAGATTGGAAGTAACCTATTCCATTTTTAGACCACTTTCCTTTATTATTTTGACAAAGCTCCTCTTTGTAATCTTTAAGCTTATCAAGAATGTTACCGATATGCACTTCCAACTAGGTAATCTTAGCCCATTCAACATCCAAATCTTTTTGCATTATCCCCATTTTCTTTTTGAGATCCATTAATTCATTATACATCCATGAATCACCCTGAAGAGAAGTCCTCACCTTGAGCTTTGCAGTAAAGAAAGGAGAGCTTAGCATCATCCCTCCCATCATCCACATTCTTGGGTTGTGAGGAAGTAACAATATTAATTTGGGCATTAGTGTTTATGTCCATATTCTTCGTCCTTTCCTCATTCACCCCTTACTTTGACTATTATCCTTACCAACAAGGTCTTTTTCTTCATTCTCCTTTCCCATTTCCTCTTCCATTTTTTTCTTGATTGGCATTATGTGAAGGGTGATCACTTAGTTTATCATCCTCCTCCCCATGGGTATCTAACCCCGTATTTCTATCATGATTTCCCTCCACATAATCTTTACCAATAGACACCCCTTTACTCCCTAAGCAACCATCTAGGTTAGAGCTAAAATCCCCATTTCCATTTTCTCATCATTGTTTGTATTGTTCTTCTCATTATTGTCTAAATTCTTAGACTCCATGATTTCCTCAACATGTTTCTTAGACTTGTCCTATTTTGAAACCTTTTTGTTAACACTTGCCCCTTCTTCAACCTTAATTCTCTTAGGGTGGGTCTCACTTCCAATCCCTTTCCTTTTCTCATAGACCGGGGAGGGCTTTATAGCCTTACTTTTACAATAGTTTTCAATAAGTAAAATAAACCTTCATGCAACACAAGATGAGACTCTTTTTTTCTATGTGCATAAAGGATAAGAAACAAAGAGTATTTCAAAAAAAATGGGAAGGAAATCCTATCTTTGTGCCTAAAATGATTTAGGAAAACAAAGTGAAATTTATGGACCCTTTTAGCCCTACCATCAAGAATAAAATACTCATGGATACAAGACAACACATCCCTCCAGATCACTTTAATTTATTTTAGTTCATAGAAATCCCCATTTTTCTCTAGATTCTTCTCTTTGATTTCTTTCTTTGGAAATTTCTTGAAGGCTACATTGGAAATGATAGTCTCCTTATTGAATTTCAACCCTTCGTTTGGAAGTCCTAGAACCTCACCAATAAAATCTTCAGTCAAATTCACCTTGACCCCATGCAAAGTTACCCTATCTTCAAACCAATTTTTGAAGAACAGATCCATAATATGAGGTTTATAACCATGGAGACACTCCAGATAGGTTGTCAGATTACCTTTTTGCAAAATTTTCCATATAGAAGCCTTGGCCTTCCAAGCCCTACAATAGCTTGGCTCTTGCTTCCATGGTTCCCTACCCATCTTGAAAACTTGAAAATCTTTGTAGAAAACTAGAGTAGTACAACCCAAAAAATGAAGTAAAGTTTTGAATATTACCAAGGAGCTAATAACCATACTTACGTGCCAAGTGCAAATCATAATAGCTCTTTGGTACTTCCTTGGGAATCTCAATCTGTCCTCCATAAACCCACCACTCTTCTTCATAAATTTTCCAATCTTAGAAAATCTTTCCTTCTCTCGCATGTGTCCTATCATTATTAACAATCACCGTCAGCTCCACACTCTTTCTTAGATCAACATGCCACCTCAACTTACTTTCTAGATAGACAACTTAGTTAGCAATCTAGTCAGCAATAGAATTTCCCTCTCAAAAAAATGGGAAAATATAACATTATCAAATTTCTTCATTAAGTTTTTGATTTTTGTTAAACTGGCTTCAATAGACCAAGTGATCGGGCTCTTGTTATTGAGCATATTAATGATATCTAGTGAATCTCCTTCCATCCAAAGGTTTTGATAACTAGTTTCCATAGCCAGCCTCATAGTATATAGTGCTACCATTGCCTCAACTTTATGGCTAGTAGAGATCCCAATAGGAATAACAATAGCATCAACAATTCGACAAGTATCATCCCTCAAGATCCCTCCACAACCAACTTTGATAGGATTACCTTTAGTAGCATCATCAAAGTTTCCTTTAATCCATCTCATAGGTGGAGACTTCCATTTGACATTCTATCTTAATTTGAAAGCCTTTAGTCTGCATAGGATTACCAATTTGAAATTCATCACTTAATTTTCTATGAAAATTGAAGTTTTCCTTGATAGCTCTGATTATGTTATGACCAAGAACCCACTTAGGCATTTCTTTGTCTCTAAATATTCTATTATTTCTTTCTTTCCAAATTCCCCACTAGAGATGGGGAAGGGTAATTTTCCACAAAAAATTGGTATTG
This sequence comes from Cupressus sempervirens, assembly GCA_028749045.1. Taxonomy (NCBI): domain Eukaryota; kingdom Viridiplantae; phylum Streptophyta; class Pinopsida; order Cupressales; family Cupressaceae; genus Cupressus; species Cupressus sempervirens. Next base: position 478,822,841 of record CM053789.1, on the reverse strand, counting down.
CTCTCCTTAGATGGAGAAGTCTGGCTCTGGAAGCAATGATCAATTTTGTTGTGTTGAACCCAATCTAATTCCAATAATTTAGGATGTAACTCCACACTCTTTGACTATAGCTACAATTTAAGAAGAGATGATTTCTATCTTCATAGTTCTCTTTACATAAGTTACATTTGTTAACCACATCGATTCCTCTTTTTTGCAATTTATCCAAAGTTAGAATTTTGTTTTGAAGCAAGATCTAGAAAAAAATATTAATTTTTGGAGTGAGATCTTTTATCCAGGCTTTTGTCCATAAAGGTCAAGGACCTTTTTCCTCAGTTTTGAAAATAGAGGAGACTTTAAAACAACCACTTGCATCAACACCCCAAATCATTTTATCTTCAATATGGGGATAAATGCTAAAGGCATTCAAGATTAAATGAGTATTATGAAAAGCTGGATTACTTTCAGCAAGGTTTACCCGTTTGTTATTAATCCAGTAATGTTCCACAAGAGTACCAAACATTTGTTTACATCTGTCAATATGAGTTCTATCCTCAAAATCTCCAGTCAAAGGATGATCTAGAATCTGAGCATCATCCCAGAACTTGATCTTTTTCCCATTACCCATTTTCCAAGAGCAACCTTTAATTAAAATGTTTTTAGCTCCCTGCATAGCTCCCCAAATAGTAGAAGGAGATAAAACATTAGGATTGTTAGAAATGCTTTAGAATAACTAAGAGGAGGGGGTGGGGGTGTGAATCAATTATTCAAGGTCCAAATGTCCAATTCAAACTTTTCATCAAGTAAAGTAGCCCTATTAAGCTGTTCATTCATCCAAGCTTATACTTTCATACTTAGCAAGTTACTACAAATCAACATGCAAGCATAACACATGAAGAATCAACACATAACATAGTAATTTATGTGGAAACCCAATTTGGGAAAAACTACCAGTAACATGCTACTCAATTCTCATTCTTTTGAAGTGATGCCCTGTAAAAGGCTTGACCTGTTAAAGGCTACAACACACTATTAAATGTGACCTGGTTAAAGGATTTATCCACCCTATTAGAAGTAGGCCTAGTTAGAGGACTTTAGAACATTCACTTGGAATGCCACCCTATTAAAGGATATACAAATGGCTAGTAAACCAAACTAAGTCCATAGGATTTTGTCCTAACTGATACAATTGCTAGAGAGTAACAATAAGGGGTTTTGACCTGATTACAATTCACAACTTATCTTGCAAATCTCATATCACTCTTCAACTATTCACATTGCTTGGCTTTCAATCTCTTCAGCTCTAATAACTTTTCCTCCTCTCAAGCTTTGTCTCCTTGAGCCTTCATGTTCAATGTACTAGTGCAATAATCTCTCTTTGACCACTTATTGAAGTAGAGTCTCTATGCTCTGTTCTTCCTTCTCCTAGATGTCTTCTCCTTGACACCCTTCAACCACTTTATAATTTGGCACACCAGTAGCTTTTGCTTCTTGGTCTGTGACTCCTTAAATAGAAGTATAGAATTACTTTTCCCACTCAATTTTATCCTCCTTTGATTTTGGTTCAAATGGGTTAGGTAGGATTCATTGAATCTAACCCACATTTTGTTTCTTCTAGAAAAATCTTGAAGAATCCTCTTGAAATCACTAAAAAATGGTTTACGTAGAATTTTGTGCCACCAGCTCATCATCCTTATCTTCTAACTAGTTCACAAAATTTTGGGTAATAACTTTGTTAGCTCAGATTTGGCGAATCTTCAACTTTTAAAATAATGCAGCAGCTCGGCACTATTAAAATTTTGGTGCTTGGCACATAGTGTATTACGTAGCATTAACTACGTTTTACTGATGCTCGACACCTACTGTGGATTTACTTGACATCCACTAAGATTTTTTGTTTGCTCAGCTCCTTCTATATCACTCAACACTTGAACTTCACTTGGTACCTAAAGTTCACTCGACACACACTAGATTTTGCATTTGCTTAGCTCTAACTGAAAATTTGCTCAGCTTGAACTAGCTTGCTCAACACTTACTAATGAACTTAGTTAAGCTTTGCAGTCATCCTTATTACAACTTACTTCTCCAATGTTTCTAAGTATGACCAACATTTGTATCTTCTAGTATATTATCAATACATCATTTAACCATTGTCTTAACCGATCCTTGTACTTCATTACAAAATCATAACTCAACCTTTCCCTTAGGTGCTCTTGTTACATCTTGTTGATTAAATTCTCTTCATCAATCAACTAAGTGATAGTACTTGGATCTTATAAGTAGTTGTCATTCCTACAAATAGTAGTTTGACATCAATGACAAAACAACGATTGAAAACATTCTTAATCAGTCAACTTCCTTCTTTGCAATAATCTTTCTCTTTGATCTTCAACAATGATCTTTTCAATTAGATTTCCAACAATCTCCCTCTTTGGCATTGATGGCAAACCAAACTAATCCACCATCAGACCAAACTATTCAACCAAGTTCTCAAAATGCTAACTAGGTTAAAACGGTAAGTCAAATGCCAAAATAAAATGTGTTACCATCAGTTTTCACTTCTCCCTATGTAATCTATATCTTAATTACTTTGCTTCTGCTTCTCCCTCTTAGTTGCTGTACCCTTTCCTCTTTTTCATACTTTGTTGTATCCTTCCTCTTTTTCATACTTTGTTGTTGATCAGTTTTGCTCACTTCTCCCTCTACTTCTTTATTCTTTGTCTATTTGATATTTCTTCCTCTATCTATTTGATCTTGTAGATTTGACTAGTTTCTTGCTATTTCTCTTCTCAAATGTTGTTGATCAGTTTCTGCATATCTCTCCATCTTTCTTTGGATTTGACAATCTCCCTCTTTCTCTGGATTTGATCAGTTTTTTGACAATCTCCCTCTTTGTCAAAAATGCCAAAGACACATTACTCCAACATCTTATCATACACATATAGCATTTTCTGGAACTTCCACTTTCTCCCTCTATCACCTTGCTTGTGACTATTTTATAACTTCTACACTTTGATTACTTCAGGCATGAATCCTAAAGTAAGTATCCTTTGCATCAATTCTCAATATTTCAACAATTAACTCATTTGATGCAGGGCAATCCTTGATGTTGCTTAAGTAGCCTTGGCTAGGGGTATCACCCCTAACTTACCTCTAAGATATTCAAATGCATTTTTAGGTAGTGCTTTTGTGAAGATGTCAACAATTTGTTCCTTTGAGCTAACATATTCCATTTTCACTTGCTTGTCTTCCACCAATTCTCTTACATAGTGATACTTAATTGCACTATGCTTAGTTTTGGCATGCATTATAGGGTTCTTTGATATGTTGATGGCACTTGTGTTATCACAGTAAAGTATCACAAGCTCATTTACTTCTTCCTTCATACCTTGCAGTAGATGTTGATCCATACAATATTGGTGCAATTGATAGCAGCTGCAACATATTTAGCTTATGCTATGGACTATGAGGTACAACTTTTCTTTTTGCTGGTCTAGGTAAGCAATCTTCTCCCTAAGAAAAGTGCTCATCCATTGGTGCTTTTTCTATCATCAATGTTACCTTCCCAATCTGCATCAGTGTAGGCTCTTAGCTCAAACTTTTCACTCCTCTTCTAGTACAAACCAAAGTGATCAATTCCTTTTAGATATCTCAGTATTCTCTTTACTGCCATAAGATGATTTTCTCTTGGATTTGCAAAAAAACTTGCTACTATTCCAACTGCTAATGCAATGTCTAGTCTACTATGTACAACATACTACAACTTTCCAATCATTGATCTATACATTGTTTGATTTACTTCAGCAGATTCATCATTTTTGGATAGCTTATGTCATGTTACCATTGGTGTGCTAACTAGTTTCAAATTTTCTAATCCAAATGTCTTGAGTATCTCCTTGACATATTTTGATTGGGTCACAAATATGCCATACTTCAGTTGATGTACTTGCAATCCAACAAAGAATTTGATTTCTCCAAACATTGACATCTCAAACTCATGCTTCATTTGATTAGAAAAATCTTTGCATAGGACATCTTTTCCTCCAAATATTATATCATCAATAAAGATTTTAGATATCAAAATCTCTTTACCTTCTTCTACTTTGATGTACAGGTTGTTGTTGTCATTTGTTCTCTCAAATCCAATCTTCAAAAGATATTTGTGCAGTCTCTCATACGATGCTCTAGGTGCTTGCTTTAGACCATAAAGTGCCTTGTAAAATTTGTAGACCATATTCTTGTTCTTTTCATCAACAAATCCCTCTAGTTTTTCTATGCATACTTCTTCTTCCACTATACCATTCAGAAAAGTAGACTTTACATCCATTTGGTAGACTTTGAAACCTTTGTAAGCAGCATATGCAAGTAGTGTTCTTACTCCTTCTATTCTTGTAACAAGGGCAAATGTTTCCCCATAATCCAGTCCTTCTTGTGCATAACCTCTGCAAACTAGTCTAGCCTTATTTCTTGTTATCTCACCATTCTCATCAAGTTTGTTCCTATAGACCCATTTTGTACCTATTACATCCTTATCAGCTGGTCTAGGGACTAGGGTCTAGGTTTTGTTCTTCTCAATTTGATCTATCTCCTATTTCATAGCTTTATACTAGTCATCATCTTGTAGTGCATCTTTCACTATTTTGGGTTCAATCTTGCTCATCAGACATGATTCATTTCTTATTCTGTTCCTTGTCATTGGTCTAGCATCTTGGTCACCAATGATTTTTTCTATAGGATGATGTCTTCTCACATACTTGGCTAATCTTGGTTTTGTCCTTCTTCCCATATTTGGTCCTTTAGCTTTGGAGTCACTTTGCACTTCACCCTCTGGTATTTCATCATCTCTTCCATGTGTATTGGTTTTAGAGTTAGAATGTGCAATTTCTTCATTCTACAACTTGGCTTCTAAATGCAGCTTGGCATTCACTGGTTGTGACTCGATTGATACTGAGATTTGTTGTTGATTTCCAACTTGATTGACAACATTATCTGCAACAGACATTCCTTCATAGAAGTATACAAAGGATCTGTAATCTTCTAATTTCCTAGATCCATCAATTTGGATTTCTGCATGCTTATTAAACTTTACATTTGCACTTTCCACAATCTTGTTAGTGTTAGTATTCAAACACTTATATGCCTTACTTCTAGTGGAGTATCCAAGGAATATGCCTTCATCACTCTTTGCATCAAACTTGTCATTTATAGTATCTTTAAGAATATAGAATTTACAACAAATACTTTGAAATGTTTCACATTAGGTGAGTGACCATACCATAATTCAAAAGGTGTTGCATTTGTACCTTTCTGGACTTGGACTCTATTCAGGGTGTAAACAATAGTGCTTACAACTTCTCTCCAGTACTTCAGAGCAATGTATTTCTCCATCAATAATGTTCTGGCACAATCTATCATTGATCTATTTCTTCTTTTAGCAATACCATTCTGAGGTGGAGTTCTTGGTGCTAATGTTTTCCTTTTGATACCTTTGTCATTGCAGAATGTCTCAAATTCTTTTGATGTAAACTCACCTCCTTTTTCTGATCTTAGGCACTTCAGACTCTTTCCTATTTCCTTCTCAACTCTAGCCAAATACCACTTAAACATTTGAAATACATTAGATTTTTGCTTCAAGAACATGGTAGTCATCATCCTAGAGTAGTCATCCACAAATAACATTATGTATCTATCTCCTTGGTAGCTTTGTCCTTCTATTGGACCACATAATTTGTATGGACTAGCTCTAGTACTTCTTGGGAAGTGTGGGTTTTGCTTTTGAAACTAGATTTAGTCATCTTTCCTAGTTGACATTGTTTACACATTATGTTTTTAGGTTTTTTCAACTTAGGCAAACCTATGACTCTCTTCTTTTTGCTAATGCTAATCAGATTATCAAAGTTATCATGACACAATCTTTTATGCCATAACCAAACATCATCAAGTCTAACAACAAAACAAGTTGCATCTTCCTTATCTAGATAGAATAGGTTACTCCTAGTTTGTTCACCTTTTCCTATCAGATTTCCATCTATGTCATAGATTTTGGTAGTTTTGTTTCCAAATTCTACTTTGTAGCCTACATTTCCTAATTGTGATACACTTAGCAAATTGTAATTCAATCCTTCAACATAGTATGCATTATCACATGAATTTTTCTTTATAAGTTTAATAGAACCTTTTCCTTTGATTTGGCATGGAGCATCATTTCCAAATCTAACACTATTTCCATCATATTGAGTAAAGGTAATAAACTTACTTTTATCTCCTGCCATGTGATGTGAGCATCCACTGTCTATGATCCACTTGTCATTTTTGTTCACACAGGTTACCAGTGCTATTGCTTGATCTTCATCTAATTCATCCTCCATGGCTACATAGAATACTTCATCATCACTCTCATCAGAGTCTTCTTCAACAATGCAACATCTTTTGCCTTTATCAGAGTCTTCTTCAACAATGCAACATCTTTTGGCTTTGTCCTTGTAATCTTTGTTATCATCTTCTCTCTTGTTCTTGTACTTGTTTCCTTCTTTGAAGTTCTTCTTTTGTGTACACCTTGCAATAATATGACCTACTTCATTACAATTAAAAAAAATAATAGGCAACTTACCTTTGAATTTACCTTTGCCTCTATGGAATCTTCTAGCCAGTGGTGCTTCCAACTGTTCTACATCTTCCTCATCTATACCACTATCATTGGATGCATGTTTTCATTTTCTACTCTTCATCTTTGATTTCACCTCCTTAGTGTCTTTCAATGTCAGCTTGACCTTGAAAGTAGATTCAAGATTCTTAGGTTTGTAGTTGTCAAAGTTGGACAATTCAAATGCAGTAAGTCTTCCCACTATTCCTTCAAAGGTTAGTGTGTTTCCTTGTACACACCTTAGCTCTTGAATGGTTAAAAATCTAATAGCATAGATAGGGAGCAGGGTTCTCAAGTATTTGCTATTGATAGTATCTTCTTCCAATTGACCACCTAAGCTTCTTATTGCACTTACCACCTCTTTCATTCTAGAGCCATATTGTGCAACATTTTCTCCTTCCTCTATTTTCATGCCATAAAATTTTCCTCTGAGGCTTTCTCTTTTTTCTCTTTGAACATTTTGATCTCCTCCATAGATATTTGTTAAGTCTTTCCACATTTTTAATGCAATGTCACATCCCTTGATGTCATCAAATTTAGCATAACTGAGTGCAGAGGCAATCCCCAACATTGCTTGATTGTGCTCCTTCCTTTTCTTCAAATCATCTACAAAGAGAGGTCCAGCTAGATCTACATGTTCCACTCCAATTGAAGTTTTTTCATAGTCACCTATTGATCCAAGGTTTAGTTTCATTAGAATTTTCCATGCAACAAAGTTGACTTCATAACTTCTCTCTTGGACATCTTGATCTTCTTGCTTCTAGTACCTTTAAACTAAATCAGTAGATGGCTATGATACCAATTGTTAGAAATGCTTTATAATAACTAGCGGGGGGGGGGGGGGAGGAGGGGTGAATCAATTATTCAAGGTCCAAATGTCCAATTCAAACTTTTCATCAAGTAAAGTAGCCCTATTAAACTGTTCATTCATCCAAGCTTATACTTTCATACTCAACAAGTTACTGTGAATCAACATGCAAGTATAACACATGAAGAATCAACACATAACACAGTGATTTACATGGAAACCCAATTTGGGAAAAACCACCAGTAACATGCTACCCAATTCTCACTCTTCTGAAGTGATGCCTTGTGAAAGGCCTTCCCTATTAAATGCTACAACACACTGTTAAATGTGACCTGGTCAAAGGATTTATCCACCCTGTTAGAAATGGGCCTGGTTAGAGGACTTTAGAATAATCACTTGGAATGCCACCCTATTAAAAGAGTTACAAATGGCTATTAAACCAACCTAAGTCCATAGGATTTTTTCCCTAACTGATACAATTGCTAGAGAATAACAATAAGGGATTTTGACCTAATTACAATTCACAACTTATCTTGCAGATCTCAAATCACTCTTCAGCTCTTCACATTGCTTGGCTTTTAGTCTCTTCAGCTTAGAGAGCTTATCCTCCTCTTAAGCTTTCTCTCCTTGAGCCTTCATGCTCAATGTACTAGTGCAATCATCTCTCTCTAACCACTTATCAAAGTAGAGTCTCTGTGCTTTGTTCTTCCTTCTCCTAGATGTCTTCCCCTTGACACCCTTCAACCACTTTATAATTTGGCACACCAATAGCTTTTGCTTCTTGGTCTATGACTCCTTAAATAGAAGTCTAGAATTTCTTTTTCTGCTCGATTCTTTCCTCCTTTGATTTTGGTTCGAATGGGTTAGGTAGGATTCATTGAATCTAACCCACATTTTGTTTCTTCTAGAAACATTTTGAAGAATCCTCTTGAAATCACTCAAAAATAGTTTACATAGAATTATGTGCCACCAGCTCATCATCCTTGTCTTCCAACTAGTTCACAAAATTCTAGGTAATAACTCTGTCAGCTCAGATCTGGCAAATCTTTGACTTTTAAAAGAATGTAGTAGCTCGGCACTATTGAAATTCTAGTGCTCGACACATACTATGTTACTCGGCATCAACTACGTTTTACTGATGCTCGAAACCTACTGTGGATTCACTCGACATCCACTAAGATTTTCTATTTGCTTGGCTCCTTCTATATCACTCGGCACACACTATATTTTGCATTTGCTCGACTCAAACTAAAAAATTTCTCAGGTTGAACTAGCTTGCTCGACACTTACTAATGAACTTAGTTAATCTTTGCAGTTATCCTTAGTACAACTTACTTCTCCAATGTTTGTAAGTGTGACCAACATTTGTATCTTCTAGTATACTATCAATACATAATTTAACCATTGTCTTAACTAATCCTTGTACTTCATTACAAAATCATAACTCAACCTTTTCCTTAGGTACTCTTGTTACATCTTGTTGATTAAATCCTCTTCATCAATCAACTAAGTGATAGTACTTGGATCTTATAAGTAGTTTTCATTGCTACAAATAATAGGTTTGACATCAATGACAAAACAATGATTGAAAACATTCTTTATTAGTAAACTTCCTTCTTTGCAACAATCTTTCTCTTTGATCTTCAAAAATGATCTTTTCAATCAGATTTTCAACAAGAATAAGAAAGAAAATCAAATGAATGAGGAGCATTAAAGAGGTATTTATGTTTCCAAATAGTACTCCATTCCTTATCATAATGATAAACTCTCTAACCTTTCTTAGCAAGAAGAGATTTATTCATACTTCTGACCAATCTAATTCCTAGACCACCATCCATTTTAGGTTTACAGATTTGATCCTAAGTAATTAAAGTCATTCTCTTCCTCTCCTCAATACCAGACCAGAGAAAGTTCCTTTGAATTTTGTCAATAGAATCAACATATTTGGCTAGAATCTTGAAGAGACCTAGGGCATAAGTAGGGATACTTTGGAGACAAGTCTTGAGGAGAGTAATTTTACTAGCTTGACTCAAAAGACTACCCTTCCATCTTGCCAGTTTCTTGTTAATTTTTTTAATAAGATCATCCCAAAAAGAGTCCAAAGCATTAGGCCCCAAAGGGAGGCCTAGATAAATACAATAGAAAGAACCTATAGAGAACCCAATAATTTTAGCAATTTTACTCTATCTATAAATTGGAGTATTGATAAAATACATGGAACTCTTATTCCAATTAATCAATTGATGAGAAGTAGAACAATAAAGGTTAAGGACTTTTTAAAGAATCCTAGCTTCCCTTACCTCAACTTTACCTAGAAAAATAGTATCATCAACAAATTTCCCATGGGAAGAAATAAGAGGATGAGAGTGTCATGTCCCCTTTTCAAATAATTAAAAAAAAAGAAAATCTTTGCTAAGGCAGGCAGGCCCAAGAACGTGAAGTTTCGAAAAAAGGGGGTTAATCTTTGGAAACCGTTGGACTAATAAATGAAAATTATTATTAAAATAAGTTTCATTAACCTCTCTTGGACGTGAGTTACAGTTATGCCCTCTTTTAAGGGGTTTGAAGGCATTTTGGGCTCATTCTAGAACTTGATTTTTGCTCATTCTTTGTTATTCTTCAGAGGCTGCCAAACCTGTGGAGAAGGAGACCCAAGAACGGGAGTTTGCAGGTTTCCAGGGAGACCCAAGAATGGGAGTTTGCAGGTTTCTAGGAAGGCTAAGGATGGGAGTTTGAAGCCATTCCATGTGCATGCTCATACAGAGTTTGCCTTTGTGCTGAACAGTGCAGATTTGTGAGTTTCCAGGTGTATTTTTGTAAGAGTTTGGTGTTTCCGGTTGAGTATTTCATATCAGTTTTGGTTGCTGCTGTATTTTATACTTTAAGCTATTAAAATAGAACTGAATATATATATTGGGACGTGATTAAACTTTTGAGATAGATTATTAGTGTTCTTGTGGTGTTTTCGGGCATATTTTGTGCTATTTCGGGAGCCCGATGAGCATAGTTTTGGTCCTACATTTTCGAGCTGTTGTGCAAAGGCTATACGGATCTAGAAATGTCAATTTGTAGGCTGTTATGATGCTGAAAGTTCTGTAAAAATTTCCATTTTCAGATTCATTAATAATTTGTGAAGTTGTGAAGCTTTTAGCACTATTTTCAACATACCCGATTTGGGGTTTCTTAAGGAATTTGGTGGATCTTTGGGATATTAGCTGTTTGATTTTAAAGATCTGATTAGAGGTTGGAAATATCATGAAAAATCAGAAAAGGGACATTTCAGTGGTATCAGAGCCATGATCTTGCCAGCCTGAGGGTTTGTAGAAGTTGCAGGTCAGTTTTGACAACTACCCATATCTTGCATGTCATTTTTGACAACTACCTAGATTTTGCATGTCATAATTTATGGTTGCATGTTTCTTCTAATCAGATGCATGTTAAAATTTACAGTTACATTCTACTTCTAATCATTTTCATGTTAGTTCTTGGTGAATTTGGTGGTTGTAGAAGTTTGCATTTCAGTTTTGACAAGTACCCAGATCTTGCATGTCAGTTTTGACAAGTACCCAGATCTTGCATGTCATAATTTGGTGGTTGCATGTTGCTTCTAATCAGTTGCATGTCCAAATCTATGGTTTCATGCTACTTCTAATTATTTGCATGTTAGTTCTTGGTGAATTTGGTGGTTGTAGAAGTTTGCATGTCAGTTTTGACAACTACCCAGATCTTGCATGTCAGTTTTGACAACTACCCAGATCTTGCATGTCATAATTTGGTGGTTGCATGTTGCTTCTAATCAGTTGCATGTCCAAATCTATGGTTTCATGCTACTTCTAATCATTTGCATGTGAGTTCTTGGTGTTTGAAGAAGTTATATCCTATTGGGGTTACACTCTACTTTATCCAGAATGGACAGGTATAGTACAGAGTCTCAGAGGACACGATCTTGGACAATTGATAACCAGAGTCAAAATAGTAGAAAGGATGGTTATTTAGACATTCGAGATAAACTTATGAAAATAAGCCATAACATGTCTGAACAATTGGTTGAGCACCACCGTATAAATGACATGTTATCTGACCCAGCTAAGGTGGATAAGTTGACTGGATTTCTATTTGGTAGATTTTCTCACAGGACAGATGACACAATTCCCAAGAACTTGCATGAGAAGTTTGAGAAACTAGCTGATAGCTAGGTAGAGGTCTCAGATTCTACTCTACCACAGGAGGTGGTGGGAAAGGATATCACACAGATTGATAGTAACAGTCAACTTGATACTCAAATTGAGACAATTGTTTACAGGTCGTCAAAGGGTGATGCCACAACTATTCAAGATGGTATAGTTACAACAGGCAGTGACTACAGTGTAGTGGGTTCAGATGATGATTATGAGGATGTTGTTGTGCAAGATGGTGAGATACCTGGTAGAGATGAGCGGACATTGAGCATTCAGGACTTTGCTGAGAAAGAGTACCAGGCACAGTTAGATGCTTCATCACATGAGGTTGAGGCTGGTAGTACTTCACATGATTTGTCCAGCCAGCTGAAGGTGAACCAAGATAGTATTGTGACTTCATTATCTCATCATGATAGGTATGTGGAGTTAGTTGGTATTGGTCATATTACTCAGGTGAGGAGTTTGCTTGAGTTACCAGTTGATTCTAGTTTACAGATATGGACTCGAGATTGTTATATTGGCATTTGGGATTCAGTTGACTGGAGATCTTTAACACTTTTTGGTAGCAGTGTTTCTTTGGGTGCTATCATGGATTTGATTAGCAGATTACACGGTGTTGTCTTTTCTTGTGCCAGTATCTTGTTTGATGTTGGTATTAGTTTTTATACACCAATGTTGGGCTTTGTTCATATATCCAGTCGACCATACTTGCTGGAATGTGGTGATGATATTTCATATTTGGCAGTGTGTATAGATGAGTCCCAGGATCATATTGGCATTGATGACATCCAGGAGGATGTAGTGGGCAGTTTTGGAGACTTAGTTTCCTTGGGTACAGAGGAGTTGGACAGCAATGCTAATGTTTTTGATACTCCATATGTTGATATGAGCTTTAGATTTGATTCACAGGATATGGATGGTAATACTCTAGAGACTAGTAACTTTGAGGACACTCCTTCAGACAGTGCATCAGAGGAGGTTTGTAGGAGACAGTCAAGCCAGTGCGATCATGTGTCTAATCAGTTGAGAGTTAGTGACCAAGACATTGCTATCACTTGCCAACATTTCGATGCTGCTCGTCAATTGTTAGCAGTTTATGGATGGGGTTCTCCTACTAGTGATGAGCAGGGAGGAAGTTATCTTTCCTTGACAGAGATCCACTCTTTATGGGAGGCTATTCGGATTTTGAGACAAAATTATATGCAGTTGGTAGCCGACAGAGATTATCTTATGGAGTGGGGCAGTACAACATATGATGCATTGTTGGCCAAGGAAGATGAGGTGAGTGAGCTTACTGAGCAGCTTGAGGTGACTTCTGAGATTCTTGAGAGTACACAGTTGGCTCTCAAGGAGTCACAGTTTCATTTGGCTAAGGTGACCATGGAGTTAGAGTCACTACAGTCTTTACCTAATTCTATACAGTCACAAGCTGTGGTGTTTGGTGATCCGAGGATGTCCATGGCCGAGATTGTTAGAGACAGTGGAGATGGGGAGGCATCCATCCTTGATACTAACATTGGCATATTAGGTTCATTCCCACTAGAGTCAGGTTCAATTGAGTTGGGTGCTGTAGCAGATTTTTGTGGTGTGCCTGACATGGTGGTGACCTCTAGTACTAATGGCACGAAGACTAGAGATGTTGTATCAAAGACCATGTGTGACGTTGGTGAGCTGATAGTTGGCATGGTTCCTACTAGTAATACTACTCCCTTCGCAATGTCTTCAGAGGTAGTAGTCAGTTCCAACTTGGTTAATGATCGATTGCAGTTAGTTACATCTAGATTGCAGTCTGAGCCACTGACTAAGATTGGTGCATTCTATCGGCATTACACTGTGAGGTATGCTCATCTATCTACCTTTGATGACCATGTTGATGAGATGATGATACAGAGATGTACTTTGGTTCCTAGTGCTTATCATCAGTTATGGGATAGTTTGATGCCTCGGGATGAGAGTTGTGATGGGCATGACATGGTGATAGGTCCTGCAATTGACAGGTTGATAATACATGACTTAGAGCAGGAGTTTTGGAGTGATGCTTTAGCAGGTGTTGTTATTGATTCTACTCCTTTGGCTATGACATCTCTTGACTTAGCTGGTGATCAGTCACAGTGGGTTGTATCACTTCTTCATGGTGAGCTGTTGACTGAGGTTGGTTTTTTTTATCAACATTATATTGCAGGGTATGTACATCAGTTAGCATTTGATCCTTGTGCTGAGGAGTTGATGGCAGACAAATTTGGTTTGGATTCCATTTCTTACTCTTTATCTTGTAATGTCTTTTCACCATCAGCAGTGTATGGGAGTTATGGTTATGAGATAGTGGCCGATGATTTGCAGAGTTGTGTTGACTGCAGGAGTTGTACAGTGTGTGGATTCTCCATACTTGGTACAGTTTCATTCGAGAGGGTTCACCATTGTTGCAGAGTTGGATTGTACATTCCATATAGGCCAGTGGGATGCGTTGATGGTATTTACTGTGTTGGTAGTTTGATTTGTCCACTTTACTTGGGTTCTGATGTTCTAAGAGTTTGTGCCTCATGGGTTTTTGTTTGTGGTAGTGGTGATTTCGGAGTTTGGTTGAGCTATAATTGTCAATTTGATTATGGATTCCTCTTGGTCATATTGCAAAGGATATTGCAGGAGCCTGTGTTAATTGGTAGTAGTATAGTTCATGACTACATTTGGGATCCAGGTGGATTGATTGGTTTATTGTTCAGCCATTGCTTGAGGACAAGCAATGATTGGGAGGGGAGGACTTGTCATGTCCCCTTTTCAAATAATTAAAAAAAAAGAAAATCTTTGCTAAGGCAGGCAAGCCCAAGAACGTGAAGTTTTGAAAAAAGGGGGTTAATCTTTGGAAACCGTTGGACTAATAAATGAAAATTATTATTAAAATAAGTTTCATTAACCTCTCTTGGACGTGAGTTACAGTTATGCCCTCTTTTAAGGGGTTTGGAGGCATTTTAAGCTCATTCCAGAACTTGATTTTTGCTCATTCTTTGTTATTCTTCAGAGGCTGCCAAACCTGTGGAGAAGGAGACCCAAGAACGGGAGTTTGCAGGTTTCCAGGGAGACCCAAGAATGGGAGTTTGCAGGTTTCTAGGAAGGCTAAGGATGGGAGTTTGAAGCCATTCCATGTGCATGCTCATACAGAGTTTGCCTTTGTGCTGAACAGTGCAGATTTGTGAGTTTCCGGGTGTATTTTTGTAAGAGTTTGGTGTTTCCGGTTGAGTATTTCATATCAGTTTTGGTTGCTGCCATATTTTATACTTTAAGCTGTTAAAATAGAGCTGAATATATATATTGGGACGTGATTAAACTTCTGAGATAGATTATTAGTGTTCTTGTGGTGTTTTCGGGCATATTTTGTGCTATTTCGGGAGCCCGATGAGCATAGTTTTGGTCCTACATTTTCGAGCTGTTGTGCAAAGGCTATACGGATCTGGAAATGTCAATTTGTAGGCTGTTATGCTGCTGAAAGTTCTGTAAAAATTTCCATTTTCAGATTCATTAATAATTTGTGAAGTTGTGAAGCTTTTAGCACTATTTTCAACATACCCGATTTGGGGTTTCTTAAGGAATTTGGTGGATCTTTGGGATATTAGCTGTTTGATTTTAAAGATCTGATTAGAGGTTGGAAATATCATGAAAAATCAAAAAAGGGACATTTCAGAGAGGAAAGGTTGCAATCCTTTGATTTCCCCTAGAGAAACCAATTTCCAATATATCTCCCCAAATAGTTAGCCATAATAGTGAAAATGATAGGAGATTGTTGGTGTAAATACATACTTTACTATTTACACTTACTTAAGTTTACTTAGGTTAATGCATTATTTAATTATTTTTATTTGTGAGATATTTAGGAGTTTGCACACCTTGTTAGTTGTCATGTTGACAACAGAAGAGTACGCAACTCTATTTGAGCAGATGGTGTCTACAACACTGTTTTGCATGTCCCACCCTTGTAGGCTTATCCTCTCATCACTGTACTTACTTTTGTGCTTAATGGAGGATAACCCATATTTGGTAGACATGTGCTTGGTTGTATGACACATCATGGTGCTAACTTCTATGCATTCTAGAACCTCTCCTGAGGCCTTTATATACAGACACTCCTAGTGTGTTGAATATCACATTCTGAACAGAGCAATGTATTCAGACATACTCTGATTAATTGATCATATCCATTTTTGGTCTACTATGTGCTTGTGTTTGAGTTCTCAGTTCTTGGGTGAATTTTGGCCTTAATCAAATTCTTACAAAGATAAAGGATCTCCCTATCTCAATCCCCTAGAAGGTTTAAAGAACTCTGAGGAACAACCATTAACCAAGACAACAATTGAAGTAGTAGAAATCATCTGTAAGATAAGCTTCACTACATTGATACTAAAACCAAAAGCCAATAAAATCTTCTGAAGAAAGGCCCATTCAACTCTATCATAAGCTTTAGCAATATCTACTTCCATAATAGATCCCTAATTATTAGAGAGAGATAAAGAATGGATATTCTCATGTACATGAATAATAGAATTAAGGATTTTTTTGCGAGGAACAAAACCATTTTGTTGCTCAGAAATAAGTGATGGTAGTAGCAAAAAAGCCTTGAGGTGAGGACTTTTGAAATAATTTTATAAAAAGAGTTGCATAAACTGATAGGCCTGAATTGATCCAGAGAGTCAGCCCACACTTTTTTGGGAATAAGGCATAGGAAAGTGGATTTAATTTCCTTCAACATTCTTTTGGCCCGAAAAAATTCTTTAACAACATCACACACATCTTTCCCAACCAGTTTCCATTCCTTCTAAAAAAAGAACATAGGAAAACCATCTGACCTTGGAGATTTACCCCCTCCTAAAGAACACACTGCCTTATCAATTTCCTCTTCCCCAAGAATAGAACACAACATTCTTTTTTTCTCTTCAGTAACCAAAGAGGGAACAACAACTAACAACTTAGCTTGATGAGTTAAGTCAATGTTAGGATTTGAACTCATCAAAGAAGAAAAAAAGGAGCCATCTCCTCTGAAATATCCTTTTCCTTAGTAATTTTCATGCCGCCTTTCTTAAGATTTGAAATATGAGTTTTAGCTCTATGTTTCAGGGTAGATAAATGAAAAAAATTTGTATTTTTGTCACCTTCTTTCAGCCATATAGATCTAGATCTTTGCCTCCAATAAGTTTCTTCTTTAGTAACAATATCATGATACTCCACCATTTTCTCATTTTCATCCCTCACTAAATCCAAGGAATATCCTTCCCTCTAAATCCTATCTTGGATTAATTGCAGCTCCTCTTTGATTATATATTTGTTATAAAAAATGTTACCAAAACATCTCTTATTCTAGATTTTAACTTTCTTTTAAACATTTTTGAGTTTAGAAGCCACTTGGAAAAGAGCAGTACCATCAATGTTACTATTCCACCATTTAGCCAACTGATCTTCAAATTGTGGGTGTTGCAACCATGTTTTTTCAAATCTAAAAGGAAAATTCTTTATGATATGGATACTCTCAATAGTAAAGATCAAGGGAAAATGGTCCAAACCAATCTTCTGAATCACCTTAAGATTACACACAAAGTCTTTAGTCTAGTTTGGAGAAATAAGAATTCTATCCAAGCAAGCTTGGATGAATTCATTACCTATCCTTTTGTTACTCCATGTGAACTCAATTCTTTGTAGATCTAGATCCATTAAGCCTTCCTTGTTAATAAAATCCATGAAATCTAGCCTCCCATCCAACTGACTAGCATTTCCCCCTTTTTTTTCATGCTCATAAAGAGGAACATTAAAATCCCCCAAAAAAATCCACCTTCTATAGTAACCTTTATTCTTTATGTTAGAAATAGTTTCCCACACCTTTTTTCTAACATTCTTGATGTTAGGTGCAGACACATTGACAATATACCAATCATTATTCTGGTCAATATTTTTAATTTTAATCATCATAAAATGTTTGTTAGCATTCAACAAGGTACTTGAGAACAAACATTCTTTCCACAAAATCATTGTCCCCCCTGAAGCTCCTTCTGAACTACTAGCCATTATACAACAATTGTTAAAGGACTTGATCTTCTTAGCCTTCTCTTTATCCATTTTAGTTTCTTGGAGCAATAAAATATCCAGTTTATGCTCCCTAACAAAATTTCAAACAATATCCAGTTTATGGATGCTATTCAATCCCCTAATATTCCAAGTGATAATATTCATCATAATTTTTTAGGGGTAAAATCCAGAATAGTTGCCTATTTCCCATCAACAATACTCTGTAAAATTTTACTTTCTCTAGTTTTTTTTGAAGTTTTCCTTCTAGGTTTCTTTGGAGTACCAACATTCAACTTCAATTTTGGAAATAACTCCAATTTACTACTTCGAGTCTCCACTCCTTTTGAAATAATATTACCTTTCTTCTCTATTTTTTTTACTTTGAGTCTATTTCTGTTTAGGTTCCTTCCTTTCAGATTTCCCATCCACTTCTTTATATTTAGATCCATCCTTAAAGGATATAATCTCTTTACATAGGGGAGACTCAAGGGATTGGATTACAACAATTTGAGTTTCCTCTAATGCTAGATATATACTCCTTTCCTCAAGAATTTCACCTTCCTCTATCTCTTCTAATTCTTCTAGATCTTCCTATTCTAATTCATTTTTATGATAGATAACTAACTGATTCGTAAGATCTTCCATTTTCACTTTAATTTGCACAAGAGAAGTCAAAGATGGGTCTATCTGCAATCTTGATTCCCAATTTTCAAGGATATCATTATCCTTAGTCACCTTCTCAGGTATAGCTTTAGGTTTCCATACCTTTTTCTGGATCTTTACTTCTTTCTTTTTCTCCACATTCGCTACCTTTGGCTGATTCTTGCTTTTGTAAGGGCATTTTTTTGCCCAATGACCCTATTTTTTACAAACAAAACAAGTATTTGGAAGATCTTCAAAAATTATCTCTTGCATCCTTTTCCTAAGTTTTGAAATCAAATCTACCTTCATAGGAAGGTTCTTCAAATGGGCTACTTTCACATATATTCTAGCATACTGGAGTTTTGATTTTGAAGTCGTCACATTGTCAATTGTGACAAGTTCACCAAAAGAACTAGCTATACCCTTGAAAATATCTTTATGCTAGAACTCGAAAGGTAATCTAGGAAGTCTAACCCATACCGGGGTAATTAGGAAGAAAGCATCAAATAGATCCATGTTTGGCTCCCAATTTTTGATTGTAAGAGTACTATTACCAAATGGCCAAGGTCCACCACAAAGCACCATATTCAAATCTTCCTTAGAATTAAAGACAAAGGAAAAGAAACCATTCATCATAGGTGCTATGTCAACTTGGTCATGGATAATCCATTTTCTTTTGATAATATTTCTCAATGCATTAATATCAAGCCTAGCCCCTAAAAATTTCCTAGCTAGAGTACAATCCATAGTTGAGATAGAGAAATCAACTATCAAATCTAGAATAGAGATTTGGAACTCACCTTTCTCCCAATAGGATTTTGATGTGATCAGAGGGAAGGATGATTTACTTGCAGGTTTTCTCCCAAATAACAAAGACCACTTCCTTCATCTGGAACTTTCTCCTTCGCTCAGTCCTCTATCTTATAAACTTTAGAATTCTCTTCCACATTCTCCAAAAAAATCTTTTCCTGCTCAAGGTCCCTTTTGAGCATGTGACTAGCAGCCAAGGGAATGGAAAGGGCATTCCTGACCCCATAACTTGTGGAATAGGAATGCGATCCTGTAGAACCTGTTGAGATCCCCACCTTTCAATTACCTATCCCTCAAGGATAGGTCCCTACCACTAATTTTCCTCCTTCCATATTCCCCATGCCTAACATAGCTTTGACCATTTCAAAAAGCATTGTTTCTAATTAATCTTTTGTTAAGTGACTTCATTAGTTAAAGCAATGAAATCTTTACCTTTAATTATGTAGGGAGAACCATTTCCAAATCTTACTGAACCTCCATCACATTGTTCCATGGTTATGAATTTTTTCTTATCTTTGGTCATATTATGTGTGCAACCAAAATTGATGATCCAATCATTGTTACTATTCATGCTCGATATCAAATCTTTTTCTTCACTAGTTTTAGTGTTGTTGGTAGAGGGATCTTCTTTTACTGAAATAAAAATTATTTCCTCATCATTTTCATCTCCATCAGTATTATATTCTTTATTTTCATCTTTAGCCATGTATACCATCTAAAAATGGATAGACTTTCCTTTTAAGAACTTTTAGAACTCTTTCCATAATTCTTTCCTGGACCATGGATGGACCTGTGCTTGGTGTTCCCTTTTTCATGTGTTTCCCTCTACTTTCTTCCTTATTCCCGTTGGCTTCCATTTGAGATTTTTGTGGCCCAAGTTGATCAAGGTTGACCCAAGTTGATCTTAACCAGGTCATGGTTGAACAATTAAACCTTGACCCTAGGGTTTGTGGGGATTGGAACTTGAAAAATCCTTATGGTTTATTTAAAGTAATCTTACTCTCTAGTCAGCTTGTATTGTTTTCCCACCCAAAAAGTTATAGATAAAGAGCATTGGACGCTTAATTTTCTTAGTTAATATCTCAATTTCACACAGATCAAGCATCGAGATTTTTTTAGAAGACAAGCAAGATGTACTTTGCATTCAAGGAGTTCTAGAATTCAAGCAAGGGAGATTTTGATCAAGCATTGAAGGATTCTTTGTGAGCATTTTCTCTTCAAGATGCAACTTATTGTTGGCCATTAAGGGAGGAGATATAAATTGAAGAATTCATTATATTCTAGATTAATGTACACTTACATCCATGGCACCATGATGGGATTATGGTGGATCTATTGCAAATTGTGGAGATACCCTACATTCCTATACCAAACATAAGATCTACAACACTCTACAAAATAAAATCCTTATTGACAAGGTTTTTAAACAAGAATCCTAAAATTTATCTTATATTAGTCATTTATATTTATATTTATATTTATAGTTTACAAGGTTTATTCCTCAATCTAGGGCTTGACAAAGCAAGCCCTCACCCACCAAACAACAAAATCCCTTCATTTTCTCTATGTAGGATTAGGATAACAATATTTTACACATAGATCTATAAATAAATCCTTGAGTAATTTTAAAAGAAGTTGGTTTGAATTTGTTATAGTGCCTCTAGTACATGTCAACCTCATAGGAATCCAACCCTCAAGGTCAACCTAGACCTCGCTACTTTTCTAGAAAAAATAATTTCTCTAGAAAAATGATTTTTGGGTTTTGTTCATTTCATCACTTCATTAGGGAATCTATAGCTAGATATTTAGAAATAGCATTAAATCCACAATTTTCAAAGCTAAAACAAATATTCTACTACATATTTTAAGGTGATTATTTTATATTTTATTTTCTTTCATCTCTTTATCCTAGATCTATATCTTAATTGGGTTGATTATAGACACCTAGCATCCAAATTTACATTATTCAATCAATTAGTTCAATTTTTCATACATTATTCTATAAGGGCTAAAGAGTGTATTTCCTTATATTTCATTCTCCTTTGTAATTCAAATAGATAATTTGTGCCCTTTCTCCTTTTGGTCCTAGCTAATCTAATTTGGCTTGTAAAGACTAATCATATTTTGATATTATCTCTTTTCCTTTATCCCCTCCTTTCCTTTTTAATGTCTAGTAGTTGGAAAAGTAGAGATCTACATCTTATTAAAGTGTCTATGTTTTCCCCCTAAACATTTTTGTGAACCCAACTTGTCCCCCCTTCTTTTTGGTGTTAGATGGTTCTATTTTAGGTGTTTTCCTTCTTCTGTAGCATTCATGTTAGGCAAATTTGTAGACCCATGGGCTCCTTTGATCATGATTCCTCATTTCTTCCTAGGACTCGTGATTAGACTAATATCTTCTCTCATGATCTTAATCCTATAACAAAGCATAAATCTTCTCATTAATCTCATGATGAAGATGAAGCTTCAAGAGTTCCTCCTTTGCAAGTTGATAAGATTTCAAATGAATTTGATAAATTGGAAACTTGGCTTGTGCAATAACATCAAAATCTTGACAATGTTTATGCTATTGAAGCTCCTAAGAAACCTTTTAATAATGACGATAATAAATCTTCTATCTTGTGTAGTATATCTCAATTTATTAATACTCATGCTAAATGTTTGACAAAATGTGCTTAAGAGTTAGGATATCCACCTCCCTCTGAAATCATTGAACCTTATATTCCAATTTCCACCACTCTTTCTAACATACCTACACATGCTCCACCTCTTATGACTGCTTCTATATAAATTCCACTCCTTTAAGTGTTGGTCTTTCTATCCTTTCACTTCTCACGAGTATTCCTCCTAGTTCCTTACCTTCTTCTTTACCTTCATATAATGTGGTTCCTTTTACTTATTTAAACCCTTTACCTATTCCTTCTAATCCCCTGTCTACATCATTACATCTTCATTTTGCTTCTTATAACTTTCCTAATAAATCTAACATATATATTCCTACTATCACATCTTAAAATCCTACTATTAGTAACTTGGTTCAAACTATTATTGTGTTGCAACAAGTGGCTCAATTCATTCAATTTAAGTAACATTCCTACATGTGGAATTTCTAATCATCTTTCCTTATATATCCTTCATGTTATTATACCACAACATGTTGAGGTACCTCATCTTGAGACTTATAATGGTAAGAGAGATCTTGTAATTCATTTAAAAAATTTCTAGATTATATGTAGAAATTTTGCTCATGATTATAGGATTATGGCTAAGTTATTTCTATGTACTTGTAGGGATAGAGCCTTGAAATGGTATTTTTCTCTACCTCCTTATTCTATTGATTCCTTTGAAACCTTTTCTAAAGTTTTCATTGAATAATTTCATAATAATATTGGTCTACAAATTTCTTTAACTGATTTAATGCACTGTAAGAAAACTATTAAAGAGAAAGTTACGAATTTTATTGATAGATTTAAACATTTGTATGATCAAACTTCTTATCATGTGCCTGATCATGATATTCAATGTATCTTTATTTCCAATTTATAGAAAGGCATTAGAGATAAAATAATCCTTACTGAGTATACCTCCTTTTCACATCTTTGTGTAGTTCATCATTATCAATTACAAGTGAGTCAACTCAAGAGCTCTACTCTGATGGCTCCTATTTATAGTGATAAGAGCAATGCCACCAAGAATTCAAACAAGTTCTCTAAACCTAACTATTTTATCAAAATAAAGTCAACAAATATAGTTTTGGATCAAGTGTCTGCTACATCTAAATGTACAACTACTTTTTCCTCTATATATCATCCTAATGGTAATTAAACTCAATTCTTTGAACCTTTATCTTAGGTGATGACTAAATTATTCATGCTAGAGTTCTTAAACTTCCTCCTACTTGTCCTATTGATACTAGTAAACTACTGCCTAGGTATTTTTATTCAAATGGTTTATGTCAATACCATCATCAACCTGGTCATGATACTCAAGTGTGTAACTTTATCCAAGGTGATGACTAAATTGATTCATGCTATAATTATTTAACTTTCTCCTACTTGTTCTATTAATACTAGCTAATTGATGCCCAAGTATTTTGATTCAAATGGTTTATGCCAATACCATCATTAAATTGGTCATGATACTCAAAATTGTTATTCTTTGAAGAATGCTATCCAATGCCTTATTGACTCTAATGCTATATCTATTGATTCTCAAGTTAATAACGAGAATTAGAATTTGTAGCTTTACATGAATCCTTTAGCTTCACATTTAATGAATGTCATTAATCAACTTTCTTCTTCTGATTAACATATTGATTATGGTGATAAGAACAAGTGAATCATGTGGTTAATCATGTTGAGTTAGAACCTCAACCTCTAATTTTTTTCTCTACCCAAACCTAAACAAACACTACTTATCAACTTCAGTCAGTCTAATACATTTAAGTCACCTAATGATCCTCTTTACATCACTGATAGAGTTTCTCATATCCTTATCATGGCACTTTTATTTATCCTTCTTCTTCTATGAATGCGATCACTAAAGCACACCTTTTTAATAAAGGACCGCATAGAGATACCCATGATAAAAATCCTACATAGATTCAAAATTGTAAGAATTTTCTTTATCATACTCAAGGTTCTATTTCTTTACCCATTACTCTTTCAGGGAATGTTGTTTATACTAACTTTGTTGTTATTCCTACTTCTGATCAATTTCATGTTAAGCTTGGTATTCCATAGCTTTCTTCCATGCAATCTATAGTTTCTCCTATTCATAAGTGCTTTAGATTTCCTTGTAATGGAGAAGTTGTCACCATTAATCATTCCCTTTGTAAGTTGTTGCATCCTCA
Source organism: Cupressus sempervirens (assembly GCA_028749045.1). Taxonomy (NCBI): domain Eukaryota; kingdom Viridiplantae; phylum Streptophyta; class Pinopsida; order Cupressales; family Cupressaceae; genus Cupressus; species Cupressus sempervirens. The sequence continues at coordinate 478,798,884 of CM053789.1, read as the reverse complement.
AGATTGTGTTGAGATTTATTTCTATTGGCCATCTAATCCTAAAAAACTACCTACTTGTCCTAATCATATTTGTAGAAACTATTCAAAATATGAGGTAGCCAATATCATGGAGCTTAGTATTCCTAAGGTTTATTTCTTTGTGCCTACATTTCCTACTCCATCTAAACCTTTTTTACCCTCTACATCTATTCCTTCAGATACTATACCTAAAATTGTTTTTGTTCCTTCTTTGGAACCTATGCTATTTGATCCTAATCCTTCTAGTTCATGTCATAAAACATTTTGTAACCAACATCCCATCAACATCACAAGAACCATCAAGCATAAGATAAGGCTAAAGCTTGTTCTCTTTCTTGTCTACCAACATCTTCACTTCAAACTTTACCTTCCTTTAATCAAACCATGTGTGAGTCTTTGGAGGAAGCTAAACAAGGTAATGTTATGTAAATGGATAAACATGATAAATCTATTAATATTTTAGATTCTCTTAATCTTGATATGGAAGATACTTTAGATAATGATTATGTTAGTGGTAATAAATAAATAATTGATATGGATAATTATTTTCCTAATATACTTTCTATACATCTTACAATCACTTTTAGTAATGAGCACATTGACACTCATCAAAATCCTTGCTTAGAACTAGCTGTGGCTTGTACTATATTAGATGACATTCCTCTCGTGAGTCACCATCCTTCCCCTAGAATTTATAACCAAGATACAAGACACATAGAATGCTTGATGTGGACTTCATTTAGAATGGTAGTCTTTGCATTCTTATATTTCATTTTCTCCCATGTTGTGCTTTTGTTATATGTTTTAATTAGATTGCAATAGATGATTCTTGTTTCTTTGATGGGCATAAGAGGATAAAGTGACCCTCCTATTGTACATATTCTACTATTTACATCTCTTTTCTTCTATATGTTCTTACATGTTATGTTGTACTTATGCTATTGTCTGTACTAGTAATCTTGTATAGTCTTCTTAGTTTCTTATAATACAGTAGCATTAATTCTTTTTGGTATTCATGTTATTAGCCCAAAAAGACTCTTTTTTGTGACTCTTATGTGTCTTTTCCTCCATTGTCTTGTAGTTCTACTTCCCTTAGGGAATGATGATATTTGATACTTTATTACATATTATCATATGATCATATTGACCCAAAAGTTAGTAGATCCTTTCATGTTCTCTCTTTTTATTATGTACTCATTTCCCTTGATATATTTCTCTTCTTGAGGACATGTTATAGTGGAAACGTTCTTTAGTGGATACATGGACACTTTTATTAAAGCTATTTCTCTTATTAAGGTGTTTGTAGTTGTTTGAACATGGGAGCATACACTCCACTCATCCTTTTGACCATGAAGTTGTGAATAGGATTTTTTGTATAGCTTGGAGCACTTTAGCCTTAAGCGCTTGGTATGGTTTCTAAGTTATTCCTAAATCTATTCATTGTTACTTCATGTTTATCTCTCTCTCTCTCTCACACACACACACACACACACACACACACACACACACACACACACACACACACACACACACACACACACACACACACACACACACACACACACACACACACACACACACACACACACACACACACACACACACACACACACATTATATTCATTATTAGTTTCCTAGAACTATTGATAGTTCATGGGGACTTGGTCTCTTTGGATCTCTCTCTAAACTAATGATAATTTGGGAGGCCCGATCCTTATTTTTTGACCCTTATGTTGACTGTTGATGGTTTAGGAAGCCTGGTCTTGTTTTGATTCCTCATGGACACACACATCCTTATGTCAGTGTATTTTTAAAATTTTTTCTTTTTGGGACATGGAGCTCCCTTAAAGTTGAATCCTTTGATGGACTCACTAGCATGCCACACACTTGCTAGATCATTCAATGCCATCCCCTTTCAAAGAGACCTTTCCCCTTCTTGTGTAGTTCACAATAAGGTGCACAAGTCTTATTGGATGAGTAACTACACCCCTTAGTAGTTTTTATCTCTCTTATTGTGATTTTGGATGTAACAAAGAAACATGTGTCTTGGGGGCTTGATGATTTCTTTATCTCCTAGATCACGATAATATCAACTCTTTACTTTTGATCTACTTTACATGAGTTTGTGGAAAATAATACTCCTACTAAAGTGGAAGCTAAATGTCCCATCCTAAAGTCAATGTACTTTCCTTTTAAGACCTTTTAATACACTTTTCATAATGCTTTCCTAGACCATGGATGAACGTGTGATTGATTCTACCTTTTTATGTTTCCCTCCACTTTCTTCCTAATTCCTTCTAGCTTCCATATGAGATTTTTGTGGCTCTCCTATCCTCCCCTCTAGGACCAAGTTAATCTAGGTTTACTTGGAATGGTTAGGTTGGACCTAAGTTAACCATGACTAGGTGAAGGTTTACCAAGTTGACCTTGACCCTAGGGTTTGTGGGGCCTAGAGCTCAAAAACCCTTAGGAGTTTATTTAATTTAATCTCGTTCTCCATTCAACTTGTATTATTTTCCCACCAAAAATCTCACATATAAGGAGGCTTGGATTCTTAATTTCGATAATTCATAACTCAAGTTCACACACATCAAGCATCCACACTTTTTGAGAAGACAAGAAAGCTATACTTTGCATTCAAGGAGTTCAAGCATTCAAGAAAGGGAGATTTTGATCAAGCATTGAAGGATCCTTTGTGAGAATTTCCTCTTCAAGATCTACCTTATTGTTGGCCATCATGGGAGGGCATATACACTAAAGCATTCATTACCTTCTACAATAATGCACACTTACATCCATGGTATTATGACAGGATAATGTTAGATCCATTAAAAAATGTGGAGACACCCTACATTTGTAGATCTGCCTTGTTTCCTATTAGTATCCAATACTTTGTCATTTTCTAGGTAGAGTTGGTCAATTATCACTATGATCAAGCCATCTAATGAAGGTTGAGTATTTATGGACTTGATTATATTTTAGCATACATTGTGCTTGTCTAAGGTTACCAAGCACCCCTATGTAGATCAACTCATAGTATATGCTGAGTAAAGATAAAGGAAGCCAAGAAAAGAAAACCTAGTATATGCTGAGTGAGTCAATTAATTCTAAGCATATAGAAGATGAGGGATATCGTGAATATTATTTATGACTGAGCATCAGGATATTCAAGTGCCGAGTAAACTAGTTTTGACATATGTGTTTGTGATGGCACAAACACTTATGTAAATCATTTTGGCCAACTATAATTTATGTTAGGATTGTGGAGACAACTAAGGAGGTAATTATACATTTTGTCAATGGACATCAATACCTAGGAAGGCAGAGTAACCAATTCAAAAATTAGAAGGACTAAGCGAAAAAAGGGAGAACTTTGGATCATTGATCATGATCTATAACCTTCTCTAGCTGTCTATTTAAGAAGGGTTCGAGCCCTAAATCATAAGGATGATCATGTATGTATGAGAAGGTCAAGGACAAAGTAAAGAAGGATTGTGTTTGATGATTAGAAGAAGTGATCAGATAGAGCAACCTAGCAATGATGGGAAGAACAAAGTATATCAAGGAGATCAAATCAGTCAAGGAAAGAGAAGATCTATAACTGGCCTAAAGTGTTACTGAATGATTAGGTATTGAGACATTCTAATGAGTGGATCAAGGTAAATTTATTAACAGAGTGGTTTTAATATATCTATTTAAATCTCCTAACAAAGTTCTTACTTAGTTGTAATTTTAAACACTTTAATCAAGGTAGAATGTATGTGTCTTATAAGCTCTTAATAGGGAAAATATTTCATAGGGTAGATCACTAGAAGTGATAAAAAATTGTAGCCTTAACATGAACACTTTATTTCTAAGATAATGAAGATTTGTGGGTGTCATCCCCACCCTAGTTTTACCTTCACCTTGGAGGGTTTTTGGGTAACCAAATCTTTTGTGTTATGTGTTTACATTTATTTTCATGTTGATGGATGTGATGAATACTTAGATTTATTTTAGTTTTTTAGTTTATGATTATATGGTATATGATCTAGATATGAGATTGGTGAATGGTGAATATACTTGCTTTATTTCAAGGAGTTAAATTTTTTTAGATCCTAGTTGAACCCCCCACTCAGTATCTTATTTCCTAATAAGACTTCCAAAAATGAGTATCAATACTTTGTTCTCTTAGAAGAATTCTAATAGCTTGAGAGTTAAGATCTTGAAGATTACGACTTTTAATTGATAAAGATCATTGAAAATTGGATGCTTGACATCTATATCATAGTGCCATAGGTGGAAGCAACTAGAGAGGAGTTGAAGAAATCCTTAAAGAAAAGAAAAAATATGGCCATTCAAAAAAGTGATAAACTCTATCAAGAAGTAGACACTAAAGGACTATTTGAAGATGGTAATTCTAGTGAAAATGATGCAACAATAGTAGACCAATTGGAGAAGAACATCATTCTAAATGAAGAAGTCAAAGGATTGAAGAGAGAACATGAGATCTAATCAATGAGATTATGTGAAGTGATTGAACTAAAAAGAAAGATGGAGAAGACAAAGTCATGACAGAAGAAGACAAGAGATAAATGGCTACCAAACTTGATGAAAGGACATCCAATGTATAAAAGCTCACAAACAACTAGCTGGACATGATGAGTCAAGTGCTACTTGAAAATTAGTATTTGAATAGAAAGGACATAGAGATTACAAAGATGAGATCACAAAGTGATCAAATGAGAAATGAATTGAGATCTGAGAAGGAAATAATGGAAAGGATGAACAAACCTAATGAAGCTATAAGATATTTTGAAGAACTGATGAGATCACCAAGAACACCTAGTGACACCACTGGACTAGGATATACCAAGCATTCTTCCTCTACTAAAGAAGGAGAATCATCCAAAAGTGGAGAGAAAAGAAGTGTAAAATCAAAAGAAAAACCTACATGTCATCATTGCGGAAAACTAGAACACATAAGAAACATTTGGAGACTTAAGATTGGTAAGAAAAATTCTAAACCAAAATTCAATGGACACTATTTTAAATACAAGAAATAAGGACACCCAAGCACATGAATGTAGCACAAAGGCAAGAAATACACCTATTGCACCTAGATTTGGAGGACATTTCTACAACTATTAGAAATATGGGCATAAGCCTCAAGAATGAAGATCCAAGGTAAAATCTAACTAGACATCCAAGAAGTAAGGGCATGCACCTAAACAGTGTAATTCCCATAATTAGGATTATAACACATAGTATAGTTGTTATTATTGTGGAGAATATTGTCACATTCCCAAAAATTGCATTAGGACACATTTCAAAGGACATTAAAAGAAATGTTTAAATGGAAGTTTAGTTTTCTCTAGTTGTCATAAGGTTGGACACATAAGCAATAACTATAGGATCTAAGCACCAACACCAAACAATGAGAACATCAAAGGAAAAGGAAAAATTGATGTAGAATAAACAAGGAATGAGTTTAATCAAACTGGGAGAAAGAAGGTAGAAGATGGAAGTAGTGGATCAAGTGAAGCCTAGGTCAACCAATCCAATGGATCATGTGATCACACCACTTATAACTAATCAAAGAAGGTATTTCAGGAAATATACACTTGAATTAAATCATATACCAGTTCCTAATAGAAGATATGTTAAAATTCCATATCTACATGAATTAAGATGCAGTAGGATAGATCTGAGAATTGAGAAAAAAGAAATCATATGCATAATAGATGTCAAGTATCAATATTATTATCTTTAGCGATCAAGTATTGCTATATGAGTCAAGCTCCTTTACAAAACCCAATTGACATATTGTTTGAGCTAAGTATGTGAATGGTAATGAAGACCGAGCGATGGAAAGAAAGTTTTGTGAAAAAAATTTAATGTGAAGGATGAGACAGTTGTAATGCACCTAGCAAGGTAAAAATTATTTATTGAACACCTAATTCAACATATTGAAGCTTTATATCAAATTTTTGAAGATCATTTTCATTTACCATGTAATTTTGAACTTTTAGAGAGATTCAAAGGCAATCAAAGAGTGATTTTAGCAAATGTATGTGCAAATATACAACATGCCATCGAAAAATTTCAAAGTGACATAAGTAAGACTTAAGAATTGAGTTCATTTTTTTGAGAAGTTGTTGAAGTTATTTTAAAACCCTATTTCAAGAATGACATCTTCTACATCTACATCTGGCAAGGAAATATTGAAGGAAAGCAATACAAAAATCATGAGGAATGATCAATGTCCTCCACCAAAGTTTAAGGCATACCCTAATCATCAGGTAATTTATCATCAATTTCACCCTGAGTAATTATGGTATATGACATTCACTCATGTTACATGTGCAAGGTAAGATAAATTGGAGATTACAAATTGAGTCATGCCTATTATAAATTGTGTGAAAATGGAGTTCTGAAAGATATTAACAAGGTCATTTTTGAGAAAGGGTTTACTCATGCCCTGGCTTTTCCAAAGGTTTTCAAAGTGGAATGGATCAAGATTATCTTAAGAAAAGTGCATGACATGAAATTGTGGCTAGAAGGTGGACTAGTAAATTTCAATAAGGCAATAATCCACCTAGTGCAAGTTATGCAACCCTAGATCAGGTGAAGACAATGAGGTGTGCAATAAAAATTATTATTGAAGATCAAACTAGGGCCAAGTGGAATGGCCAAGGAATGTCAATATATGGTATTAAAGATCCCATTGTTGAATTTGTTGTACATGTGATAGCTCACAAGATCAATCAGTCTATTTGATTTAATAGTGTTTCATGTATAGCAGTAGACTTAGGATATAAGATTGTGAAGAAAGACCATAGCTATGACCTTTCTGAGCTATAGTTGACACAACTAGCAGAGAATCTTGGAGCAATAAGGAAGACCAAGAACACATCACATAAGTCTAGGTCACTGTTTATTTGTATATTTTTATATGTACAAAATTTGTTTCCAACTATTGGAATTGTAATGTGGGATAGGACCAAACCCGTGATCAAGAAAATAAATGTTTTTATTAAACAATTGGGTGAAATTTTTGAAACCATTATGAATGGTTATTTTGAAGAATTCAAAATTAAATTAAGAATAGATTGACAATTTTATAATCAGTTGTTGAAAACTATTATGAAGACATTTATTTCATGGTGGACATTGATTACTCATATGCATAAGGTGTACTATTGAGGGTTGCATGGTTAAGGCCGATGCAATATAAGGTAAATGTAGATAAAATCATTGCAACTTTTACTACTTTGTTATCTGAAGAGGTTGACAAGAATGTCAAGCCCTTTGACAATTATGAGTCAACCAAGATAAAAATGATGATGTAGACTCAAATTCTCAAGAGAGATAGAAAGAGGAAAAAGATGATTGCTAAAAAAATGGCGAAGGATCCCTGCAGATAATAGAAGGCATGAGAGAAGATAAGGAATCATAAGAAGAAGATGAAGAATCCAAAGGAAAAGAACTAGTGGTTGCCGAGCCCAAGGAAAAAAAGAGAGAAAGTTTTTACTATGGATCCTAAGGTGAAGAAGGATTTGAAGTAAAATGTGAAGAAAGTTGTTACCCCTCTTGCCCCTAAACCTAAACGAAGGATAGTAACAAGACAAGGATCCAAAGTAGCACTACTTGTAGCTACTAAAACGAAGAAAAGTACAAAAATATAACTAAGACAAATAAGAGAAAGAATGCACCAAAAAAAGAAGCAAGTTGCAAAAGGGATCAAGTAGAGTCCAAAGAAGAATCCAAGAAGAAAGTTAGTCATCATGCCTGATGATGAAGAAGATGAAGGTGAGAAAATTGAGTCCAATGATTGGAGTAAACTTCAAATTATTCCTAGACATCCTCCCATGAATATTGACTAGGTATGTGAGAACATTAGAAATTCAATAGGACTCATAGGCTTCAAACATATTTGTTATGATTCTTTAGATAAGGAAAATCAAGAGAAATTTGAAAAATCCATGTTAGATATGATGAAATTTTTTATGTATACATCTATAGAGTTAGGAAAAGGCATTCCTAAAGGTTTATACAATAAACTAGATGGAAAATGGAAGTGGGCATTATCTATAGAGAGAAAAATAAGAGAGGCTACATTAGCCCAAACCATGTTAGACTTAGGGAAGATTCATATGTCTATTTCCCTAAGAGATTTTGTAAAGAAATTTGTGCCTAAGACAAGGGCCTATAAAATTTGAGGAATAAAGTATAATGTTGGAAATTTAGAATAAGCTAGGATACTGAGAGGGGAGGGGCGAATCAGGAATCAATAAAACTTTTCCTTTAATTCACCAATCAATCCTTCACAAACTAATATGATCTAATTGCATGCATGAAAGACTGAAAGCAATAAAATATTCATAACACTTGACACAATAATTGGTAACCCAAAAAGCTTCGAAATAGAAAGTAAAATTGGGGTGGGAATGATACCCACAAGCTTCACTACTATATTATAAAGTTGGTATGTTAAGGCTTGCAATTGATCACCTCGGGTGATCTGCCCTGTTAAAAACAATAAGGGCTATTAGGTCCACCTTGTAAAAGGATTTATAGAATATAATAAAGTGTGCACTCAGATAGGAGATTTTGCATAAGACTATTAAGTCCACCTTGTTATAGGATTTGACTTATGCACCTATTAGGATGAACTAATAGTTGATCTTTTCTATGTAACTCAGTTTGCTAAATGAGGTTCCTTTGATGTAAAATAATCACCTTAATGTGATGGATGAGACTGTACTTTTTCTTATACTACTTGTAGCCTTTAGTCTTCTAATTTTCATTCATACTTATGCTTCTTCGTTATTACACACTCACTTGGATATGACAATATATCTTACATACACACCAATCCAAATAACTACCTTATGGAGTTGACTACAATAGCATATTCAACAATCTTCACCAAGTCTACTCACTATTAATACTCATTGTTGATTGATGCACCTATTGGGATGAACTAGTAGTTGATCTCTTCTTTGCAACTCAGTTTGTTGAATGAGATTCCTTTGATGCAAAATGATCACCTTAATGTGATGGATGAGACTCTACTTTTCCTTATACTTATACTACTTATAGCCTTTAGCCTTCTAATTTTCATTTATACTTATGCTTCTTTGTTATTACACACCCACTTGGATAGGACAATATATCTTACATATACACCAATCCAAATGATTACCTTATGGAGTTGACTACAATAGCATATTCAACAATCTTCACCAAGTCTACTCATTGCTGATACTTGGGTTATGAAGATTATTTGGGTGATATACTAACACTCGACGACATAGTGAACTCAGAAAACTCTGGCACTCGATTGATACTAGTGCTCGGTCCACATTGATCACTCAGGAGTAAGTGTGAACTAGACTAACATTGATGACTCAAAAAACACTGTTGAACATAGTTTACACTTTAGAGCTTGGTTGATACTATACTTTGATCAACACTACTTTCACTCTACTCCATTAACACAGATAGCTTAGTTTATACTATCTTTCTACTCTACTTGGATAACATTACTTTCTGCTTAGTTGACAATACAACAACTCATTTTACACTATGAAGCTCGGTAGCAATGTGACCAACCAAAGGATTAAGTGTTTTGGAACTAATTAAAAAATGATTTGACCGTAAGGTCAACAATATCCACCTTTGGCATTAGTAATAAAAACACTTATCATATCAAATATTTTGAATACTCAAAAAGATAAGTCAAAACTCCCCTTATCAATGTACTTGGTTCTGTAGCTCGGTTTTGACTGCTGTGCTAATACTCGACTGATGCTGAATCTATTTTTTATTTTTCAAAATCATTTTTGTAGCTTTGTTGTACATAAATTCCTTCTTCTACTCCTCATATAACTACATTTCTCCCTTATAAATACATTTCCCCCTTACAGATATATTTCCCCCTTTTTTGACACAAATGCCAAAATGCATATTTACAAGGTAACACAAAAATGTGAGAGGAAATCACTATGTACCTTCAAAACTAGAGACATGGTTTTGTCCCAATTTTGTTGTAAAACTTTAGAAGTATGCAAAGATATTTGTACTTTAGTTGATAACTCCATCATATGATCAAAAATAGAAAGGTAGATGTCATGGATTAATGTCTTTGCATGAACAATGTGTTTTTGCATTACATCCATGTTTGGAATTATCAAACTCTAAAATTTTGCCATTGTAGCCCTGATTCTTGCTTCTTCCCTTAGTAACTCTACCTGCAAGTCTGTTAGATACCTAATCTTTATGAGATGTGCTGAGCTAGTGCTAAGGTCAAGTGACAACTGGTTTGCACTTGCCTTCAGATTAGTATCAATCTTTGACGACTTGTCCTTGATTTCCTTGGTAAAGTTTGTAGTATCACTTAGTTTTAAAAAAAGGAAACAATATTATTTATAGTATTCTCAAAAGAAATAAGAATAGTGGATAGTTCCACTTGATCAATGATAATTTTTTGCGCCATATTTTCCAAAACCCTATTACCAAATTTTCTTTTTGCCCTCTATAGCAGTTTTTCTTGACCATTCAAATCTTCATTAAACTTGTGAATATGTCAACAAGTTGATCCAAAATAGAATTCTTATCATCAATTTCAATACTAAGTGCATCAATAAATATACCTTTGATATCTTCCAACATTTGATTTCTTTTCTTCTTCTTTGCTCTTAGTTTTTGCTATTTGGCCCTTTTCTCCCAAAGTTCTCCAAGTGTGTCCATCTAATTAGGAGTAAGATTGAAGAGATTCCAATCTAGAGTTACTATGCCTTCATCTAGATCAATCTCATCATTAGAAACTTCAATTTCTTTTCCTTTTTCCTTTGGAATAGGTGAAGGGATGATTTCCTTACCTTTACTCAAATCCCCAATGCCTGGTTGAGGCTTGACTTCAATTGTTATTGCACTTACTATGGAATCACTTGTAACAGAAACAACATGTTTGATTGGAGAAAAAACAACAATAGTAAGAGTACTTACAATGCCTTGCTATAACTTGGTCTAGCTTGGTGTTGTGAAGAGTGGAACCTACTACTCGGTAGATGAAGTAGTGATAAAAATACACATCATTGAACTCAATAAGATAGCTACAACAACTAATTGAGTGCTAGGTTGAACAATGTTTAAGCCAATTGTCTATGACTCTATTGCAATATCCACTAATATTGATGTAACTATCACTTTTATTAAAGAATTAGGGAGGGAGGCTATTACCTTAGCTACAATATTTTTAGGATTTGAATCTTGGATATTCTAAATCTTAGGTAGATCCTCACTGACTGTTTGATCATTCCATTCCTCTTCATCATCATCCACATCATCTACTTGCAAAACTTCCTTAGTAGGATTTATAACATGTAATCCATAAATATTCTTCCATGCATTTGTATTGGGTTGTACCATAGATTCAATATCATTTGACAATATTAGGAATGCATTGAACTTAGGAGTTAGCTTTTGTTCATGCTTTGTCAATGCTTCCTTCACTTCCTTGTCTGATATATTTGGCATTACCTTTCTCAAGGTTTGTTCACAGATATCCTTGGAAACCATTACAACATTATCCTAATGGTGTGCTATTGCCTTAAGTATAATATTTGGAACTTGACTTTTTAATTCACTCAGAGAGTATTTCCATTTTGCCATCTTTGCCACCAAGGCTTCTTCAATCTACTTTTCTCTTCTTTATTTCTTATTTCATACTTCTTATAAGAGATTTGAAATATGCCATACCTCCACCTTATATGAGTCTTGTTAATCTTTCTTCAAAGGTAGAAGCATATTTTTTAAAAGATACCCGCTACTCTTCTTCTTCATCATTTGAGCTTCTTCCTTGACTTGGTAGGTCTTCTGGTAAAAAAGGTAGGTGAGGACCTTGTAGCTCTTTTTGTTATTGCCACTTTCCCCTTTTTCTTTGGAGGTTCCTATTTTGTTTCTTCATCACATTCTTCTTCATATTCCTCTATTTCTTCTCCTTCTTCTTCAATGTCATCACCCTTACCTTCTGCGAGTAGAAGAGGGGAACCAAATTTCACATTCTCCTTTTGAATCTTTTCTACCTTCTTCCATCCTCTCTTCATAATATGAGGAATCTTGATTTCAAGAGAAATCTTAGTTTTTTCCTCTTCATATGTTCCAAAATAATTATATGCTTTATGGTCCACAAAACTATTGATAAGAGCCTTAATGATGTCCTTAGTATCCTCAATATTTACTTCATAGCCAAGGTCTTACCCATGCAGCTCTAGGCCTAACTTCCTTAATATATACCTTGTCACAGTCTACAAGGAAACATATGTCTTATTCATAATCATCCACTAGTTTCTTAGGTATTCAGAACCTAATTTTCATCCTTTCCTTAATTGTTTCAAAATATGTGCCCATGATGCCTTCAAAATTGTCTCCCATTTCATCTATAAATTCATTGATCTAATATAGAATGGGTCAATCCTTTTTCCATACTAAATTGCACTTGGAAGGAAAAAAATTATGAACATAAAAGAAAAAAGTGAGCCAAACTTACATGGATTTGTCTTGGATGCTCAGATGCTCTACATATTCTTGCTCAACTAGTTTAGCTGCATCTCAACGAGGTCAAAAGAAAGATTGTTCTCAACTACCTTGAAAGCCAAGTCCATAGCTTCACAAGGGACAACGTTAAGTTAGCTAGAACTGTATATCTTGTGTGAAATTACATGAATTCCAAACTTGATCTCTATGTTAGTAACACCATTCAGATTCATTCCTCTACCATCCCACTTGACAAGAGTCTTCTTTTCCAACTCAATCCAACCTACGGTTTTTGTTGTTTTAGGTCTATCAAGCATGGGAAACCTGGTAACCCTTTGAATCATTTTCTTTGTGATTTGGATGGTTTGGTCAATCAATAATTGTATGTTGTGAACATGACTATGAATAAACCTAATCCACTTAATTTTTAAATGACACGACATATGCAGAATGTGGGTTAAACCCTTAACTTCTAGGTGTTTATGTTTGGATTTAAGGTTTTCGTCCACACACAATGCTTCATATGCTTGATTTAGATCTAGAGTTCCCAATCCTTGAATTGAAAAGTGATAAAAGGATCTAATATCATTTATTAATAGTACCTTTGGTAGAATTTGTGAATGTGCACCAATTAGGTCCAATTCGTTTGCAATTGTCAAACAAAGTTTGAATGTTGAGGCTTTACACATAGTTTTTCTTACTAAATTCTCAAAACCCTTCTTAGCCTTGCTACTAGATGAGGATTCCATATTACTCAGTGATAGAGGAATAAACTTTAACAACTTTTCTCTAAATTTCTCATGGGATCTAGATTGCTTTACTCTTTTCACTTTGAAATTCATGGTGAAAAATGAAACCTTTCGATTCTTCCTTTTAATCAAAATTTTGTCTTTAAGCTGCTATAAATGCACTGTATAACAAAAAACTCAATGAAAACCTATTAAACTTGGTAGGCATGAAATGCTTGGCTAAGTTTTCAACTTAGTAGATACCTTCAATCTTCAACTCGGTAAACATAAGCTTAGTTATGCCTCAAACTTAGTATACACCATCTACATCTAAGATCGGTTAGGTCAAAAACCCAACTTTGCTCAGAAAGGTCATACAACCTGACTTTGCTTGGTAAGGTCAAAGACACTGGTTCAAAATATCATTCAACTCGGTGATCCCAATGCATCTAAAATGATGATTTGGATCTTCTTACTATTGGAGTTGATGAAATCTAGCTCCAAAGATGCCCAAGATCACCTGCATGCAGAAAAGAAGAGCGTGGAGCAAGGGAAAAATCCTAAATGGACATGAGAGAGAAAATATGCAAACACAAGAAAAAAATGTATTTACAATATGCAAGAAGTTGTTGTGATCATAAAATGAGGGAGAGACCGCTTATAAAGGCCTCAAGGAATCTCCTAGAACAAGCTAGAAGACGCTAGGAGATAAGTGTGACAACTAAGCATACATCCAGAAGAGGTGGAAAGTCCTCGAGTAAGGCAAGAGGATAAGTATGACTTACGAGAGAAAAAACTCCCGTATTATCAACAAATTATAACAAACTCCTAGACTACAACTAATAAATAAATGCATTTACCTAAGTAAGCTTAAGTAAATAGAATAAATAATTAGTAATTAATTATTTACTCTAACACCCACCTTAAGTGAAACTTAGGGAAATGCCTTAAGCTCACAAAACTAAGAAATGTAGAAATGTAGAATGGGTCCCAGCAACGAGGCCATGTTAGGTACCCATGTACAATGTAAAAGATGAAACCTCTAAAAGTGAGGAAAGAGAGAAAACCATATGGGAAAAACCCTCCTCCAAAAAGAGGTAACCTAGCAAAGAACTGAAGAAGCCTCCAACTAGGGGGATATCCCCTAAAATAGGAACAAGGAGTGATCATGAAGAGCATCACTAAAGCTTGAAGAAGTTGCAAATTTACCATCAGAAAGAAAAACTATTGATCTGAAGAACCTGCATGGAAGAAGAAGGCATGAACTGAGCATATCTATATGGTAGATGATCCATCTCACCGAAATGCATAGGTAGCCAGCCACTGCAATTGCCTTGTATATAGGATCAACCATTGAATACATAGCTCACACTATTGAACCATTGAACCACGAATGCATTAGAACAATAGAATAACCCCCCCTTAATGCAAACAGGGTGAGATGACAAGCAATTGAGAATGTGGGCCAAAGTCTCCTACAGACGAACCAAGAATGACGAGAGAGGAATAGGTACAAACACCTATAAAGACATGATCAAACTAACTCTGCATGGGGCTAATTTCATGGAAGGGACACTCACTTGACAAAGGGAGAATTCCTAAAACAACAAACAACTATCCCCCCCATGGTGCTTTATAAAAATAGTGCATGTACAACTGACTCAAAACAATATTCATGAACCCAAAATGCAAAAGGGACATTTTATCTCAATGAGATACATAAAAGTGCTTCAAAATAATAGCTACAATGATTAGAACTAAAACAAGCTACAAAAAAATGTAATACAGCCTAAAACAAATGAAACCATGCCAGAAAAACGATCCTCGGGCCTAAAACACTCAAGATATCCACCATATAGAAAAATGCCAAAAATATGATAGAAAGAGCATGGGCAAAAAACTAAGAAAAAGGACCACATTTTTGAAAAGGTGACAGAACTAGCTTTCCAAAAATATAAAGTTTTCAAAAAACTGACATGGGATGCAAAAGATAAGCAAGTCGGAGTCAAAAACACAACTTTGGACTTCAATTAAAAAATGGGCAACAAAAAATTATCAAAACTTGAAAATACCTACACCAATGTCTCTATCTTAGAATCAACTTTTTGATGCTTCTTTTAGATTAGAAAAATATCTTGGTATGCTCAAGTTATGGCCAAAAAATTGAAGGTAGGTCAAAAAGGACCTAGGAGAGGTGCTGGTGGATGATGCAGTGCTGATGTCAGCATTTCACGCCTTTCAATTTGACGGCCTAAAAATTGTCGGTGCAAAAAAAAAGCCATGTGGATGCCACATGGTAGTCACTGACATTAGCAGGGTGACATGGCAGGGTCCACGTGGCGTCCATGCCATGTGTCACACCCTAGTTGGTGTTGACTGTGTTGCAACATGCAGAGGGTGGCGCAGACTGGGTGAGCAGAGCAGAGTGGAGGTCTGGTGGTGCTGATTGTTAGAGCAGAGAGGAAGGTGGCACCGAGGTGGAAAAATGGAGGAGCCGTTGGAGGCACCGTCGGAACAGGTGGCGGGCTGGCCAAGCGGTAGTGGCCGCAGAGCAGCTACCCTGCGGCTGTGCTGCCGACGGTAGTGGTGCCTGAGTGGCACACAGGTGGCCCCATGGTGGTGCTTGGGCATTGTGGCGGTGGCGCCTAATTTTTTTTTTAAAATACAATAAATGCTCCAAAATCATCTGTACGACTGTACGAAAAGCCCTACAACAAAAGTTTTTTGCCTTCTGGAGCCTTGTCTCCAAAATTGACAAATTTTATATGGATCCTAGCTGAAAAGCACCTTTTGAATCCAATGGAAGTGTTTATTTGGGTTGAAAGTGCTCCAAAAAATTGTTGTTCCCTTGATTTGAAGAAAAATGCACAATCAAACTAAGGTTTGTGACTCCAAATCACAGCTTCAAAAATCTTTCAACAAAGCAGCAGCAAGGAGGCTCTGATACCATGTTGGAGTTGATGAAATTCAACTCTAAAGATGCCCAAGATCACCTGCATGTGAAAACCTATCAAAGAGAAGCCAAGGAGAGAAGAGCATGGAGCAAGGAAAAAACCCTAAACAGACATGAGAGAGAAAATATGCAAACACAAGAAAAAAATATATTTACAATATCTAAGAAGTTGTTGTGATGATACAATGAGGGAGAGACCACTTATAAAGGCCTCAAGGAATCTCCTAGAACAAGCTAGAAGACGCTAGGAGATAAGTGTGACAACTAAGCATACATCCATAAGAGGTGGGAAGTCCTTGAGTAAGGTGAGAGGATAAGTATGACTTAGGAGAGAAAGAACTCTAGTATTGTCAACAACTTATAACAAACTCTTAGACTACAACTAATAAATAAATGCATTTACCTAAGTAAGCCTAAGTAAATAGAATAAATAATTAGTAATTAATTATTTACTCTAATGCTTGCTTGTTGACTAGAACTATTATAAGATGATTCTTTTGAATCATAGTTCTAGCAATCTCCATGGATAATCAGTTTGAAGTGGTTGAATTACCCAACTCATTGACTTGGGTTTCATCACTTTGATTTGTATTCTTTGGAGATTTTTTTATCCATTGTATTGCCTCATTTGACTTCTAATATTGTTAACCTTTACTATCTTTTCATCTTCAACTATAGCTTGGTTCATACAATTTCTAGCTAGATGTCCAAGTTCTTTGCATACAAAACATCTTTTTGTAGGGTCTCTCTTCCTATGTGAGTTCTTATACAATTTGCTCCAATGTGTCCATGCTCACCACACAAGTAACATCTACACCATGTGTTATAATCCCAACCAAACATAGCTTTCACAATTTGTTCTGCTGGATTCCATCTCTTGGTTTTGCATTATGAAGATTGTGCCTTTTTTTGTTGTAATTGAAACATTTTCCTTCAAACTTGGTTTTCTTTGTGCATTCACTTGATTTATCTCCTTGTTTGTTACAACTATAACATTTTCCACTAAATTTTGATTTACCATTGCTTCAACACTTGTTTGATGTATTCCCTATCTTTCCACAATGATTACATGCAGCCCTTTTATTCTTTTGAGCTCCTTGTTGTGATGATTCACCTTCATCTGTATAACCTAATCTTTCTTTGCCTTTGTATCTGAATTGAGTTTTCTTATTCAATTGATTAATGCTTTCTTGAGATTTCATCATCCTTTCATTGGTTTGCCTTTCTATGTTGAGAGAATTCTGCAATTTTTCATTATCTATCCTCAAGTTGATAAGTTCTTGATTTTCACAATTGAGTTGATTTATCAAATCTGCTTGTTGAAGAGACAAGTGTTGAATTTCATTGTCCTTTTCTTCTATCCTTTTAGTTAGCAATATTTTCTCTACCGTGTCCTTTTTTTCCATGTTTTCATGACTGATTGAATTTCTTGCTCGCTTTTCAATTTTCTAACTTCTTCATGTAAAGTGAGATTCTTTTCAAGTAGATCTTTGATTGCTGCATCAGCTTCATTTGAATTTATGTCTTGGGAAATGTCTTCAATTCTTTCTTCTGTGTCGATATTGTCATTCATTTGTGCTACTAGTTATTTTCTTCTTTGCAAGGATTGAGAGAGTTGCTCCATTTTCTTGAATTTTTCCATGGCCAATTGTAGATCCAACTTTTCATTTTTAATAACTTTCTCCAGTCTTTACACTTTCATTACCTCTGATATCTTTTCTCGAGTTGCTAAAATTTTGATGTGAGAACCAAAAGCTCTAATACCAATTGTTGGAAATGTAGAATAAGCTAGGTGACTAAGAGGGGAGGGGTGAATCATGAACCAATAATTTTTTTACTTCAATTCACTAATCATCCTTCAAAAACTAATTTGATCTAATTGCATGCATGAAAGATTGAAAGAAATAAAACATTCATAACACTTGACATAATAATTGGTAACCCATAAACCTTCCAAATAGAAAGTAAAACTGGGGTTGGGATGATACCCACAAGCTTTAGTACTGTAGTATAAATTTGGCCTATTAAAGCTTACAATTGATCACTTTTGGTGATCTTCCCTATTAGGAGCAATAAGGATTGTTAGGTCCACCTTGTAAAATAATTTATACAATACAATGGAGTATGCACTCAGTTAGGAGATTCTACATAAGACTATTAAGTCCACCTTGTTAGAGGATTTGACTTATGCACCTATTAGGATGAACCAATAGTTGATCTTTTCTCTCCAACTCACTTTGCTAAATGAAGTTCCTTTGACGTAAAATGATCACTTAAATGTGATGGATGAGACTCTACTTTTCCTTATACTACTTGTATCCTTTAGTCTTCTAATTTTCATTCATACTTATGCCTCTTCATTATTACACACTCACTTGGATATGATAAGATATCTTACATATACACCAATCAAAATAATTACCTTCTAGAGTTAGCTACAATACCATATTTAACAATCTTCACCAAGTCCACTGACTACTAATACTTCGGTTCTGAAGACCACTCGAGTGATATACTAACACTTGACAACATAGTGAACTCATAAAACTCTAACACTTAGTTGACACTGGTGCTCCATCCACATTTATCACTTAGGAGTAGGTGTGAACTCAGTTAACATTGATGAATTGGCTAACACTATTGAACATAGTTTACACTGCAGAGCTCAGTTGACAATGCAACTCGATCAACACTACTTTTGCTCTACTTGGTTAATACAGATAGCTCGGTTTACACTATCTTTCTGCTCTACTTGGTTAACATTACTTTCTACTTGGTTAACACTACAACAACTTAGTTTACAATATGAATCTTGGTAGCAATGTGACAAACCAAATAATTAAGTGTTTTGGCACTAATTGACAAATAATTGGACCATAAGGTCAACATATGTTGTATAGGAAAGTACTTTGATATGGAAGAAGGCATTTGGATTGTTACTTCCATCAACAATAGAAAGAAAGAAGAAGAAGGGAAAGATGCAATAGAGCTAGATAACTAGGAAGATTATGATGAGCTAGATAGCCTAGAAGAGGAGATAAGTAGAAAAGTAGAGGAGATGAACAACAAGATGTTGTCACTATAGAAGATACTCAAGATGAGACTATATAGGGTAAAATATGGATGATGAATAGGGTTTATAATAATACACATGAAAGAAACCCTAAGCCCATATTTTAAACATACACATAGATTCTTATGATATGAGATGTAAATGTAGGAGATTAATATTGAAATGAAGAAATATTAGGTACTTACCTCCAAAAAAGAATCAACTAAACAACCTATCAAATGATCTGAAAAGCTGTTGATTCTTTCTTGGCTAAACCGAACCTGAAAGTTCTACAAAACCTAGAAATATTTTTCTTTTGTGAGGGTATGTCGACCTTGAACCAACTAATGGGCACAATTGTGCTCCAAAAAGTCAACCTTGACCTGGATTTCTTTGACAAAATTTCTATTCATGGATCCCACAAGTTTGACTAAAAGGGTATCTAAATTTGCACTGATATTCATTGTTCCACACCTCTACCTACAAGAAAAATGGTTTTGTTGTTTGGATGGGGGGTTTTCCTTAGTCAAACTCCAATTGGAATTAACCTTGAAATTGAAATTGAAATAAATATAGTAAATGGAACTATTAACCTTTCTTATGTTGAAATCCTTGTGGAGGATTTGAATCCTTGAATCCATAAGTATTGATGTGCCAAATGAATATAGAGTAGGATGTAGGATGTATCAAATCAATTTCATTAGATCTTCAACACCAATCTTGAATGGATATTGGATTAGGAAGAGGCTTTAATGGAAATGGATGAATCTTCAACAAGAGGGCTCCATAGAACTTGAATCCTTCAATGGCTACTAATGAATCTCCTTGATGAATTGAATGCTTGAATGCTTGAATGTACTTGATAATACTTGAATGCTTGATCATGAAAGAGTATAACTTCATCTCATCTCCTTATGCCTTTTTCTTGTTCTTAAGTCTTAGAGAAAATGAGAGAAGGAGGCTTCCTTATATAAAGATCTAGGGCATAAACTTCTAGAGAAGGTCGACATGGGAGCATTAAATCCCAATTAATCTTAACCCCGAGAAATAGACCTAGATTAAATGCAATTTAAGAGTTTACCATTTTAGAGAACAAAATAGTAGACCTGGAAGCGAGAAATTTTTTTTGTTTGAAACTCGACATCCAAAAATCATGAAACCTTGAAATTTGGACCTTGGGTTCTCAACCTAGATCAGGGTCGAGGTCTATTAGATAACATTGATTAATTGTGTATTATCTTTGATGCTACATAATTTTCATATCATTATCAGTCAGTACATGCCAAGCTCACTTGGGCGATGAAGATAGTTTTCTATGTCTATCGAGCGTTCCTATGATTGCCTAGTTTAGAAGGTAGTGTCTGTCGAGTTCCCTCAGGCGTTGAAGAAAAAACTGCAGAAGAAGAGTGTTAACCAATCTCACCTGGTTAATAAAGGAAAGTTGGATGGAACTAGTACTAACTGAGCTCACTCAATTGCCAAAGGATCTTCATGAGTTTGCAGGGTTAACTGAGCTTCTGTTGTGTAACATAGGAAATCATTTCTGAGTTAGTTTCTATTGAGCTAGGTTGATTAATGAAGGAATTTCTTATTTTGGCATATTAAGCCAAATTGATTTATCTATTGGTTCTAGCCGACTGAGGTGATGAATATTAATTATTCTAAGTTGTATATGAGTTGACTTGACAATATGAAAGATATATGCATAAGGTCAAGTTGTGGAGTAGAAAAGCTATATTCGGTTAGGAAGGATCAAGTATAAGCCAAAAAAAAGATCTGTAATCAGAAATTTAGTTGCATTCAAATTAGGTCATCTCATTGTTACTCTCTAACCATTGTAGCAGTGATCTAAATCACCTAACAGATTTGGTTTAACAACTATTTGTAAATCCTCTAACAAGGTGGTAATTCTATTGAATTGTCTCAAGACCTCTAACAAGGTCACTCCTAACAGGGCGATTAAATCCTTTAATAAGGTCACACCTAATAGTGTGTTTTATAACCTTTAACATAGTTGGCTCCTAACAGGGCTCACTTCAAAAGAGTGAAAACAATAACTAGTTACAATGGGTGGTTTTTCACAAATTGGGTTTCCATGTTAAATCCTAGTGTCAAATATGTTCATACTATTTTATTTTATGTTTTTGCAACTAAGTTAAAGTAAGGGTAATCGAAGTTAACATCTAAAGTTTGTGTGTTAAGCATTTGTCGAGCACATTAAATAATTATCGAGTTACAACATTTTATGTATGTTTACCGAGCATCAATAGTATTTAGTTTTTAGATTGTATTTTTGTATTGAAATCTAAGGGATTTGGGATTTATTTTAGTAGTAACTAATTCACCCTTCCCCTCTTAGTTACCCCTCTTGTATTTCCAATAATTGGTATCAAAGCTTTTGGTGCTTGTAGAGAAGGTTTCAAGGACCTAAGCTAAAGTTTAGGATGTCTTACAGAAGAGAGACCCCCAAGCTGAACAGAGGCAATTTTGTAGTATGGAAAGGACTTATGAGGTTACATTTTTCTACTATCAGTGATTTAGAATACAAATATCTTGATACTAAATACAAGTCTCCCATTGGAACATTATCAGTTGAAGACATTGTTGAAAAGAAAAATCACAATATCATGATGATTGATATTGCATCTACTCTTAGTTATGCTGAATTTGATGAAGTCAAAGATTGCAAGAAATCTCATGAGATGTGGATCAAACTAAAAGATATATATGGAGGAGATGACAATGTAAGAAGAGCTAAGGCTAAAAGTCTTAGAGGTCATTTTGATCAAATGAAAATGAGAGAAGATGAGAACATTGTAAAATATGTGGAAAGGATCAAAGCAAGTGTAAGTGCAATCAAAGCATCTAGAGGAGGCATTGAAGAGAAAATAGTTGTAAGCAAGATACTTATAACTCTTCTTACTATTTATGCAATCATAATGTATGCTACTCAAGAGATGAGATGTGATCCAAATAATAAAATATCTTTGCATGCTCTAGTTGGAAGGTTAACAACTTTTGAGTTAGATAACTTTGATAACTATGTTCATAGTTCAAAGGTTATTGAGTTTCCTTTTAAAGCTAAACTCTCATTCAAAGAAAAGGCTAAAAAATCAAAGTTTAGTTAATTAGGAAGTGAAGAAGAAGAATAAGAAGAAAGTTCAGATAGTGATCTTGAAGTTGTTGAAGCCCTACTTGCAAGGAAGTATTGCAAAGGTAGAGGAAAATATAAAGGTAAAGTTCCTCTGATTTGCTTTTCTTGTGAAGAAATTGGTCACATTGCTATAAGGTGTCCAAATAAAGAAATAAAAGATGAAAAGAAAAGAAATAAGCACAAAGGCAGGAAGGATTCCAAGAACTACAAGAACTACAAGGACAAAGGAAAAAAATCCTATTTTATAGCTAAAGATTCTGATAACAG
This sequence comes from Cupressus sempervirens, assembly GCA_028749045.1. Lineage (NCBI taxonomy): Eukaryota > Viridiplantae > Streptophyta > Pinopsida > Cupressales > Cupressaceae > Cupressus > Cupressus sempervirens. The sequence goes on along the minus strand of CM053789.1, from coordinate 478,776,190 downwards.
TGAAGATGAAATGGTATATATTGATGTAAAAGATGAATCTGATGATGAAGGAGGTAAGCTGGAACTTATCTCTCATGTTAGCAAAAATGATATATGGATAATTAATAGTGGATGTTCACATCATATGACTAGAGACAAAACAAAATTTGAGCACATGGAATATTATGATGGAGGTAGTGTGAGATTTGGAAACAATAAACCTTGTAACATAAAAGGAAAAGGATGTATTTCATTGACTAAAGAACTTGTATGTGACAATGCTTATTGGGTTGAAGGACTAAAGCATAATCTATTGAGTGTGGCATAGTTGAATAACACTAGATTCAAGGTAGAGTTCATGAATGGACAAGCCAAACTACTGGATGGAAAGGGAAATCTGGTTGAATCTGGCAAGCAAACAAAAAATAATCTATTTTATCTTGATCTCAGTGATTATTTATGTTTTATGGCTCAAGTAGAAGAAAGTTGGTTATGACACAAAACGCTATGTCATGTAAACTTTGATAATTTGGTTAAAATAAAAAAACATAGAAGAGTAAGAGGTATTCCTAGTTTAAAGAAGCCTGATATGGGTTTATGCAAGAATTGCCAACTTTGTAAGATGGGAAAGACTAGTTTCAAAAGAAAAAACTGTCAGTCAAAAGAAGTCTTAGAGATTGTTCATACAGACTTATGTGGACCTATTGGAATAGAGAGTTATAGTGGAGAATTTTTTTTCATTCTTTTTGTTGATGACTATTCTAGAATGATGGCTGTAATGTATCTTAAAGAAAAATTAGAAGCCTTTCAAAAGTTCAAGTGGTACCTGGCAAGAATAGAAAAAGAAATTGGAAAGAGGTTGAAATGTTTAAGATTAGATAAAGGTGGTGAATTCATCTCCAATGAATTCAATGATTTTTTCTTTGAAAGAGGAATTAAAAGACAAGTGTCAGCCCCTGGTACACCACAATAAAATGGTATAGCTAAAAGAAGAAATAGATCTATCATGGATTGTGCAAGAACATTGATAATTGAAAAAATGGTTTCTCTCAAATATTGGAAGGAAGCTATCAACACTACAATTCATACCTTGAACAAAGTTCAATTAAAGAAAGATTCAAACAAAACTCCTTATCAACTATTGTATGGCTACAAACCTGATGTAAGTTTGTTATATCTTGAAAGAATCTAGAAAAGGAAAATTTGATGTAAAAGGTGATGAAGGCATATTTCTAGGATACTCCTATAGAAGTAAAGCATACAAATGTTTGAATTTGTCTACTCAAAAAATAATAGAAAGTGCACATGTTAGAATTGATGAGTTTGTAGAAAAGAATGAAGAAGAAAGCAACATGGAGCTAGAGGATTATAGAAGATTTGTTTACTATGAACCTAATACCCTACCAAATATATCTAAAAGAAAGGAGGCTTCATCTTTTGAGTCCTTAAAATCTCCAATAGTTATCAAGTTGCAGATAGCACAACTTGAGTCATAATCTAAAGGACTTGAGTCATAGTTAGAGGTTATCAAGCTAGTTCAAATTGAGTCTGATGGACTTGAGTCATAGATAGTGGAACCTAAGCTTGATACCAAAGTTCATGATGAAGATAGTGAAACTCATTCAAATCCCAAAGAGCCTATGTTAGCAAGACATGTAAAAAGGCATCATGCACCTGATCAGATCATTAGAGACAAATCAGATGGAACAATGACTAGAAGCAAATTAAAAGGTACATGTTTACTTGCTGAATTTGAACTTAGAAATGTTAAATATGCTCTAAAAAATGAAAGTTGGATTGAAGAAATGAATGAATACATAGAACAAATAGAAAAGAACAAAACTTGGACTCTTGTTCCTAGACCCAAGGATAAAAATGTAATTGGCACAAAGTGGGTATTCAGAAATAAGCTGAATGAAGATGGAAAAGTTTCTAGAAACAAGCAAAGATTGGTATGTAAAGGTTATTCTCAAGAAGAAGGCATTGATGATGGTGAGACTTTTGTTCCTATTACAAGATTAGAAGGTGTTAGAACTTTACTAGCATATGAAACACACAAGGGATTTAAAGTATATCAAATGGATGTTAAATCTACATTCTTGAATGAAATTCTTGATGAGGAAGTCTACTTTGAACAACCAAAAGGTTTTGTAGATCCTAGCAAAAGAAACATGGTTTGAAATTACACAAAGCATTATATGGTCTCAAGCAAGCTCCCAAAGCTTGGTATGAAAGACTTCATTATTAGTTGGTACAGATTGGCTTTCAAAGAACAAATGATAATAGTAATCTGTAAATCAAAGAAGGAACAAGCAAGAAGATTGTGTTGGCATAAATATTTGTTGATGAAAATTTATTGATAGGAAATGATGACTTGTGCAAAGTCCTTTCAAAAGAAATGAGTAAAGAATTTGAGATGTTCATGTTTGGTGAGAAAAATTCTTTGTTGGGTTGCAAATATAACAAAATAAAAATGGTATCTACATCACTCAATCTAAGTATATCAAGGAGATACTAAAGAATTTTGGAATGGAATATTCAAGACCAGTTGGAACCCCAAGCTTTCCAAGAATGATGATTCCAAAGAACTAGATTAGACCACATACATATCAATGATTGGAAAATTGTAGTATGTAGTACACACAAGGCCTAATATTGCTCTAGCAGTTGGAATGGTGACAAGATTCTCAAAAAATCTTAGAGAAAATCACATAATGGAAATCAAGAGAATCATGAGCTATGTAAAAGGTACTAAAGACTATGGCTTATGGTATAAACTTGGAGGCAATTTGGACTTGAAAGTATTTACTGATGCTGATTGGGCAAAAAGTCTTGATGATATAAAAAGCACTAGTGGTGGAGCATTCTTTCTTGGTAAATGACTAGTGTCTTGGACAAGAAAGAATCAAAATTGCATTTCTCAATCCACAACAGAGGCAGAATATGTGGCAGCAACAGTTAATTGTTCTAACATTGTTTGGTTCAAACAATTATTGGAAGGAATGAAGATACTATGATAACACTAGTGCAATCAATATATCAAAGAATCTAATGATGCATACCAAACAAAGAAAATTGCTATAAAATATCACATCTTAAGAGAATTGGTGCAGGATAAAGAAGTAGGATTGGAATATGTGAATACAAAAGAACAAATTACAGATATATTCACCAAGCCATTACTTAAGGATGCATTTTTGTATCTAAGAGGTAAGCTAGGGGTCATTCCCCTATTTGAAGCTCACTAAATAAAGCTTAGTGATGCATCAACAAGAGCTAAGTTGAAGATCAATCAGTTGATGTAGAATTATCAAGGGCATATTGCAAATGAATTAGTACTTATGGTACATTGATATTAATAGTGTTGTTGTCTTTGGCATGTGTTGTCAAAGAGGGAGAAGTTTATTGTCATATCTCATAGAATTTTTTTTTTTGTCATTCCAAAGAAGGAGAAGTTTTTTGTAAGAGGGAGAAAGTTCTATGAATGAACTTAGCAGAAGTTGTTGCAGAAAAGGAAGATTCCTTTGAAAGGAAAAGCTCATACTAATAGAGGGAGTTCTCACGAATAAATCCAACACTTCATTATGTTATGACATGCTGTGTTGCCATTAATTGCAAAGAGGGAGATTGTTGGATACAATTGATTAATTTTGTATTGTCTTTGATGTTTTACAAATATCATATCATTATCAGTCAGTATATGCTGAGCTCACTTGGGTGATGAAGATAGTTTTCTATGTCTACCAAGTGTTCTTATGATTACTTAGTTCATAAGGTAGTGTCTACTGAGTTTACTCAGGCATCAAAGGAAAGATTGTAGAAGATGAGTGTTAACTGAGCTTACTCAATTAATGAAGGAAAGTTGGATGGAACTAGTGCTAATTGAGCTCACTTAGTTGCCAAAGGATCTTTACAAGTTTTCAGTGTTAACTGAGCTTTTGTTAGTTAACACAGGAAATCATTTTTGAGTTAGTTTCTACTGAGATGGGTTGGCTAACAAAGGAATTTATTGTTTTGGCATATTAAGCCAAATTGATTTATCTATTAGTTCTAGCTGATTGAGGTGACGAATATTAATTATTCTAAGTTGTATATGAGCTGACTTGAAAATATGGAAGATATATGTATAAGGTCAAGTTATGGATTCAAAGTGTGCAAGTATGAAGATGTGATTTAATGATGAAGAAAGAAAGTGAATTTGAAGGATAAGAAGAATATCCTTATGGATCAAAAAAGCTATATTCGATCAGGAAGGATCAAGTATACACTAGAATAAAGATCTATAATCAGCAATTCAGTTGCATTCAAATCATGTCATCTCATTGTTACTCTCTAACCATTGTAATAGTGATCTAAATCTCCTAGTAGAGTTGGCTTAACAACTATTTGTAAATCATCCAACAAGGTGGCAGTTCTATTGAATTGTCTCAAGACCTCTAACAAGGCCACTTCTAATAGGGTGATTAAATCCTTTAACAAGGTCACACCTAATAGTGTGATTTTTAACCTTTAATAGGATTGGCTCTTAATAGGGCTCACTTCAGAAGAGTGAAAATAGTAACTAGTTGTAATTGGTGGTTTTTCCCAAATTGGGTTTCCATGTTAAATCTAGGTGTCAAATGTGTTCATGCTATTTTATTTTATGTTTTTGCAACTAAGTTAAAGTAAGGGTAATCACAGTTAACATCTAAAGTTTTCATGTTAATCATTTACTGAGCACATTAAGTAATTACTGAGTTACAACATTTTATGTATGTTTACCAAGCATCAATAGTATTCAATTTTCAGATTGTATTTTTGTACTAACATCTAAGGGATCTAGAATTTATTTTAGTAGTAACTGTTTCACCCCTCCCCTCTTGGTTACTCCTCTTATATTTCCAATAGAGTCCATCCTTGACCTAGGTCAGGGTCAAGGTCATCCGTGACCTAGGTCAGGGTTGAGGTCATCCTTGACCTAGGTTAGGGTCGAGGTCAATCTTGACCCTAAAGTTGTCCTTGACCTAAAATTCAAGATCTTAGGATTCTAGTCCAGAATGCTAGAAAAGTGCTAAAAGAAAGTGGAAAAGGGGGACGAATAGGGGAAAAAGCCAGATCCAAATCAAATTCCCATTCAAGGTGCTTTACATGACCCTAGACCACTTACTTGGAGGGCTAAACACTCTTAACATGGAAGTGATTCCATTTTAAGATGATATATTTAGGCCCCACTTTAGCAAGAGTATAGACTCAATGTAAACTCTTGGTAATGTAGATCATAATGAAAATAGAATCTTATTAAAATCAAAGGGACAAAGAGATCCTCAAGCCCTAGGGACTCAAGTCTTTTTTAACTCCAAGTTTACAATAAGAGAGACATCTCTAGAAAAAACAGAGAAGATGGAGAGAGGAGTGGCTAGCTCACCTAATAAGATGCATGTATCTCACTATGAACCACAAAATGAATAGGATGGACCACCAAGAAAGAACTTGATAGTCACCCCATAAATTTGTACACCTTCTACAACTTTGTGCATGCATGTAGTGCGTCTTCTTACAACTTCTATAAAGTAACCATGGGTCCATATTCTCATATCACCATAGGATACAATTGTAAAATGCACATCTCTTCATGATTTTACAACTTATGTGAATTACCTTTGGAGGATTTAGCATATTTAAAATTGGAAATGCATATCTCTTCAAGATTTAGCAACTTATGTGCATTACCTTTTGAGATTTAACATGTTGCAAAACAAAAGGTTAGAACAAAAATGCATAATATAGAATGAGGGAGGCCGTATATATACCCCTCTCCTTAAGATGGAAAAAAGTACATACTATTTTAACATGCTAAGGAAATAAAAGAACAAGAATAGAACCTTCTTTAACATTAAGACAATATCCATAGACAACACTTAGTCCAAGCAAAGAAGGTCACAACTCCTATGAGGCCTTGGAAGGGATGAATGCAAAGAGATATCACACAAGAAGAGAAAAAGTAATCCTTGTGAGGGATAACACACAATTCAGCTTCCAAGGTGAGAGATTTATCAACCATGGAAACCCAATATCAAAAAATGAAATAGGTTGTTATTAAGGACATAGATCCTCAATGAAAACCAAAATGTTCATGTATGATTGGATATCATTTGCTAGATAAATAATGCTTAACCAAGAGAAAAGTGGATCCTAGAAAGATAGAAAAGAAGGAGATGACATCCTTGCCCCCCAAGTATAGGAACATGAATGAAAGGGGACCCATTATATTGCTTGCAACACTATACAAGACAATGAGCCCCCGAAGATTAGGCTAACATTGTTTACATAATGCCAAGTTCCATAATAGGAACATAAATGTTATTTGGAGAAACTAAGATTGAAATACAACTCATTACCACATGATGTATAAATAAACTTACCATCAATGAGCTGCCTAATGTTATAATGTAAGCTTGACATTGATTAGTAGAGTGATCATGAAATCTATGATATAAACAAAAAGGAATAGTCTTCAAGTGTGGAATATGTTTTTTTTTGTATTTAGGTTTAGTAATCATCTTAGCACAAAGGAGTTTAGGAAAAATAACTTCTTCATCAAAATCATTCATAGTTTCATCATGTTTTAAAGTGTTATTTGAGATGTTATTAATATTGATTTTTTATTGAGGATTAAATCCCAATCCATAAGAATGCTCATGCCCCCCATTCTGTAAGGGAATTTGAATTCCCTATTTATGCTTACTACACGCTTGACCATTGAATCCTTTTTAACTATGAAATGATAACCAAGACCATAATGAGAAGCCATATCAAAAGGAGTCAATGGAACTTCAGTAGTCACTATGTCATCATTAGTAGGTTTGACAGTTTCATTGTGAATAGAAGCAGTGACAAAGTTGATACAAAGAGCTTTAGAAGTAAAAAATCATTTTTCAAACTCTCTTTTTGGCTTCATAACATCAAGATTAGAAATCTTATACTTTGCAATAAAGTTAGGATTAAAATCCAAGGTTTCCCAATCATCACCAATAAGAGCATTAAAGGAAGAAATATTACTATTATAAATAGGAGTAGTGTGGTTTTGAATATTCAGACAAGGATTTGGCACATCATCCACATGAAGTGTATACATCATGTTGTTATGTATAAACTTGACTTTATGGTGAAGGGTGGAAGGGATAGCATGCATCTCATGCAACCAAGGCCTATCCAAAAGAAGATTCTAATTGAGAGGTCTAGGTATAACATGAATAGGTGTATTCAAGATGAATGGACCTTCTTTGATAGGTAAAGTAATGATTCCCAAAGTGCTCTAAGAAATTTTATCAAATCCACCTATAGGAACATTTCCAAGTTAAAAAGTTGAAAGATAGACGTTAATTGCTTTAAGAATGTCCATGCTATAAACATTAAGCCTAAATCCATTATCAATCAAGGTCTTATGAATGATAATTTTATTGATAGTAACAACCACCATAAGAGAATCATATTGATTTTGAAGTTCTTTAGAAGGTAAATCCTTTTGAGTAAATACAATGTTAGGAGCACACAAGGTAGTAATGCATGCATTGTAAGAAGTTATTGATGTTCTCTTGATTAGGAGGTGAAGTGAGAAGAGTTGCTAGAGATTTTTGTAAGGATTCATAGTAGGTTGGTGAATTTTGAAGAAGCTCCGATAAAGCAATCATGGTAGGGGTATTTTGCAATTGGTTTATCAAATCATACTCCTTTCTAGGAAGATGGGGTAGAGAAGGAAGAATGGGTTGAGAAGGTGGCAATGAAGTAGAAACCACCGAATTAGTTTGAAGGTTACTCCTAGTATGATATGCGTGAGGTATATAATCTTGGTCACTAAAAGACTCTAATGACTGCATAGGTTGACATTTGATAGTAATGCGAGGACAACCTTTTATAGTCAACAAAGGTTCTGGATAAACCATGTTAGTTGTCTCAACACTACAAACAAAGTCGAAAGAAGGAATCAAAAAAGATATCCTAGGAGAAGATGAAGTAGGATCTTGACTCTCCATAAGATCATCGCTAAGAGGTAGAGAATTAAGGGAATTCATATCATTCTCTGCTAATGCCTCATCACTAGAAGGAATCTTAAATGGAGATAAAACATCCATAATGTTGTCTTCTTTTACTAAAATGTCTACATAAGGGGAGTGTGTTTTAGAAAAAGAGTTATCATCATATATGAATATGTTATATATTAATAAATCACCCTCTTGCATCAAATGTTCTTCATGAGGAGGGGATAAATTGATGTGTTTATCCAAGGGTTCATACCAAAAAGTAGATTCATTCATAATGGTTTCATTAGGAAGAGAATAATCAACATCCAAATCCAAAGGTTCATCCCAAATAGGAGGATTATCATCCCTATCAATAAGGCATTTAAAAATAATTGAAAATAACTTGTTTCACATGATGCATAGAAAATAGATCTAGATATATCCAAATGCATTCAAATAAAATTTATAAGGAAATCAAACACCACAAACATAGTAAGGACATCTAATTCCACAAAGCAATGTAAATGTTTTTGTATTTTTTAATAATTTTTGTAATTTTTTTGAATTTTTGAAATATAAATGTAAGAAATGAAATTAAAATGCAATATTTTAAGGACATCTAATTCCACAAAGCAATGCAAATGTTTTTGTATTTTTTAATAATTTTTGCAATTTTTTTGAATTTTTGAAATATAAATGTAAGAAATGAAATTAACATGCAATATTTAACATAAAATAAATATCTAAGGCCAATAAGATATTATAAAATGAAATCTAACATCACAAAACACAATAGGGGATCTAATTCCATAAAAGAGAGGGGTTAAGCATGTTGGGTTCACCAAAATGAATAGTGAAGGTGAACACACAAGATAACGTGAAAATAAATCTAACATCATAAAACAAAATAGAGCATTTAATTCCAAAAAATAAAAGAGGGTAAGCGTGTCAGGTTCACCAAAATGTATAGGGTAAAATATGGATGATGAATAGGGTTTAGAATAATGCACATAAAAGAGACCCTAAGCCCATATTTTACACATACATATAGATTCTTACGATATGGGATGTAAATGTAGGAGATTAATATTGAAATGAAGAAATAAAAGGTACTTACCTACAAAAAAAATTCACTTGAAAACCGTATCAAACAATCTAAAAAACTGTCGATTTCTTCCACCTTGAACTAAAATTGCAAGTTCTACAAAACCCAAAAATATTTTTCTTTTTTGACGGTAGTTCAACCTTGACCTAGTTAATGGGGCAAAATTGTACCCCAAGGCACAATTGTACCCCAAAAACTTGACCTTGACTTGGACTACTTAGACAAAATTTTTGTTCACGGATCTCGCAAGTTTGACAAAAAGGGTATCCAAATTTGTACTGATATTCACTATTCCACATCTCTACGTAGAAGAAAAATGATTTTGTTGTTTGGATGGGGGGTTTTCCTTAGTCAAACCCCAATTGGAATTAAACTTGAAATTGAAATTGAAATAAACAAAGTAAATGGAACTATTCACCTTGCTTACTTTGAAATCCTTGTGGAGGATTCAAATCCTTGAATCAACAAGTATGGATGCTCCAAATGAATGTAGAGTAGGATGTAGGATGTCTCAAATCAATTGAATTAGATCTCCAACACCAATATTGAATGGATCTTGGATTAGGAAGATGCTTGAATGGAAATGGATGAATCTTCAACAAGAGGGCTCCATATAACTTGAATCCTTCAATGGCTACTAATGGATCTCCTTGATGAATTGAATGCTAGAATGCTTTCTTATACTTGATAATGCTTGAATGTTTGATCATGAAAGAGTATAACTTCATCTCATCTCCTTATTCCTTTTTCTTGTTCTTATGTCTTAGAGAAAATGAGAGAGGGAAGCTTCCTTATATAGAGATCTAGGGCACAAACTTCTAGAGAAGGCCGACATGGGAGCATTAAATCCCAACTAACCTTAACCTCTAGAACTAGACTTAGATTAAATTCAATTTAAGATTTTACCATTTTGAAGACCACAATAGCCAACCTAGAAGCAGGAAAACAATTCTTTCCAAAACCTAACATCCAAAAATCATGGAACCTTGAAATTTGGACCTTGGGTCTGTGACCTAGGTCAGGGTTGAGGTCATCCTTGACCTAGGTTAGGGTCAAGGTTGACATTGACCTAAAAGGTTTTCCTTGACTCAAAAGTCAAGAATCTTAGGATTTTAGTCCAGAATGCTAGAAAAGTGTAGAAAGAAAGTGGAAAAGGGGGCATCAAGGGGAAAAAGCAAGATCCAATTCGAAGACCCATTCAAGGCACTTGAAATGACCCCAAACCACTTACTCAGAGGGATAAACACTCTTAACATGGAAGTATTTCCATTTTAAGTCGATAGAAAGACATAATAGAATCAAAAAATATTTTTATAAAGGAAGAAATGAAAAGTGTAGCATTTTGAACCTTAGACATTCCTGTTCCATGAACCAATCCAGTGTTAATACAAATTTAAGACCATCCAAGGATTGATAGTGCACCAAATTTGAACACTTGAACTAATAATTTTCAAATCACTTCAGTTACAGTTGATAATAAGGGTCAACAAGATGTAAGTGTCAAGGATTAGGGTAAATATATAATTGTGATTAAATGTCCACCATAAAATGATTAAGTAGAAAACAAGGACAAGTAGATGAATTTGCACATACTATCTCACAACCTCATATTAAGGGAACAAAAGAGGTTGGCCAACCAAAGCCCGAGGAGACTAAGAAGCCAAGGGAGAAAGAGGCCATCAAAGCCTTAATATAATTTCCAAGTATTGTTCCTATCTCTACCAAAGCATCAATTATTGTACCTATTCACCAAGTTATACCTACTTAGAAGGAAATTAGTTCTATAAGACAAACACTAGGACCAAGTGTTGAAGGTACACAATTGTAGATCATACCTTCGAGTGTCAACACCTCAAGGCCATTATTAATAGAGAAGAATATTGAGTCATCTGAGACTCCAATGACTTTTGGATGAGGTTATTACACTTTCCAAGTATGATCTTGATACAATGACACTTGACCAAATGCAAATTTTTCAAGGATTTTTGAGAAGAGAGATCAAGCAAGAAAAGTTAAGAAGAGAATACAAGAAAAAATAGGTATTGCATGATATAAAGGAAAATTTTGTTGATGCATTTGAGATCCATAATGCACTTGAGAAGGCACCTATTTTGAAACAATTAATTCACATTATTGATAAGTTTAATAATGAGGATATAGAGACCGATGAGAAATTGATGAAATGACTTAAGAAAAAGTTTGAGCACAAAGTTTTGGAAAAAGTCTCAATAGAAATTGCAATCAAATAGGTTGAACTTTCAAACCTTGTAAATATTTTAAAAGGCATTTTGTAGAATATTTATACTTTTTATATAAATCTTTTTTATGTTGATTTATTCACCATGAAGAATCAACAATTAATTGATAAATTGCAAGCACACTTGAAGGCATTCAAATATTCTTTGAGCAAGAATGCAAGTTCAAGCTCAATTTAATTCAATAAATTAACTTTTCATCAAGGAAGCTTAGCTAAGATAATGTCTAAAGATGAAAACATAATAACCAAAATGATATATACTCAAACCATGTTGCTACCTCTTTTGGAGGTCACAAAGAAGGAATTGTCAATTGCAAAGGATTTAGTTAAGATAGATTCACATCTCTATTATAGACAGTCTAGTGGATCTAGCAACTCAGCTAGAAACCTAGATTTAAGTTATGGAATCTATCAAAAAAATTTAGATAATAGATTAGAGGTGATTCTACAAAACCATAAATAATTTTTGGATAAGTAAAATTTGACCCCTACAATCGCAAATCCATAAGTGTCAAAACAAAGGGGGAAATAATAATCACAACACATACTGCAAAGGGAGAAATATAAGTTTTGCAAAGAAAATATTAGATATCATAGGTCAAAGGTAAGAATATTCATTTTTGGAGAGACATCTACATATGATGTATATAGTGAAGTCTTTTTGGAGACCAAATCATAGTCTAAGGGGGAGTGCTATTTTGGAATTTTAAATGAAATTCTAAGTCATGAAAAAGTATTTTTGCCACTAATGTCAAAGGGGGAGATTGTTCATCTCTAAGAATTGTTTCATATTAGTTTCCAACACTTAGTCATTTTATAGGTAGAGTTGGTTTCTCATCACTGTGACTGAGCGACCCAATGAAGGTCAAGTATTTATGGACTTGATTATATTTTAGCACACACCATGCAAGTCTAAGGTTGCCAAGCATTCTAGTGAGACCAAGTCATAGTCTATGATAAGTAAAGATAAATGAAGCCAAGAAAGAAAACATAGTATATATGGAAGCTAAGGGATAACATGAATATTAGTTATGACAGAGCCTCAGGATATTCAAGTGCTGAGTAAATGAGTTTTGACATATGTATTGTAATGGCACAAATACTTATGTAAATCATTTTGGCCAACTTCTATGCAAAATTTTTGGATTGTGGAGATAACTATGGATGTAATTACATGTTTTATTAGAGGATGTCAATCCCTAGGAAGGAAGAGTAATTAGTCAGAAAACTAGAAGGACTAAGCAGCAAAAAGGAAAACTCTTGATCATTGATCATGATATAGAACCTTCTCTAGTTGTCTATTTAAGGAGGGTTCAATCCCTAAATCATAAGGATGATCGTGTATGTTTGAGAAAGTAAAGGATCAAGTGAAGACAAATTATGTTTGATGATCAGAAGTAGAGATCAGACAGAGTAACCAAGCAATCAAGGAAATAAATTAGTATATTAGATAAGGAGATAAAATCAATCAAGGAAAGAGAATATATGTTATTTAGCATAAAGTGCTAACTAAAGGATTAGGTACTAAGACATTCTAACAAGTGGATTAGGATAAATATTTTAATAGAGTGGTTTTAACATACCTATTTAAATCTCCTAACAAAGAGCTTACTTTTTTGTAAGTTTAAATCCTTTAATCAAGGTAGACTAAATAAGTCTTATAAGCTCTTAACAGGGCAAACCTTTCACATGGTAGATCACCAAAAGTGATCAAACATTGTAGCCTTAATATGAACACTTTATTGCTGCAATAGTGAAGATTTGTGGGTGTCATCCCCACCCCAATTTTACCATCACCTTGGAGGGTTTCTAGGTAACCAAATTTTTTGTGTTATGTGTTTACATTTATTTTCATGTTGATGGATATGATGAATACTTAGATTTATTTCAGTTTTACAATTTATGATTATATGGATTATGATATAGATATGAGATGGACAAATGGTGAATATACTTGTTTTATTTCAAGGAGTTAAAAGTTTTGTAGATCCTACTTCACCCCTTCCCCCTCCTCCCCCTCTCTCTCAGTATCTTACTTCCCAATAAGAATTCCAACAACATTCCTATACCAAATCTAATATTGCAACACACTACAAAACAAAATCCTCATTGATAAGGGTTTTAAACAAGGTGAATCCTAAATTTTTTAAAATTCATTTACATTTACATTTATCATTTACAAGGTTGATTCCTCAACCCAGGGCTTGACTAAGGCAAGACCTAACCGACCAAAAAATAAAAAGCCTTCATTTTCTATGTGTAGGAATAAGCTAGCTAGATTTCACATATAGATATGAAAATCATTCTCTAAGAGAATTTTAGAGAGTTTGGTTTGACTTTGTTACAATGCTCATGTTACACATCAATCTCGTAGGAATTAGACCTTCTAGGTCAACCTAGACCCTACAACTTTTTTGGAAGGATGATTTCTAGATTTTGTTCATTTCATTATTTCATTTAATAATTTGCAGCTAGATATTCAAAAATAGGCTCAAATCCATGATTTTTGGAGGTAAAAAACATCTTCTACGACATATTTCAAGGTGAGTCTTTCATATTTCATTTCCTTTCATATCATTATCCTAGATCTATATCTTATTTGGGTAGATTGTATACACTTAGCATCTAGATTTACGTTATTCAATCAGTTAGTTCAATTTTGTATACACATTCTCCTAAGAACTAAAGAGTGTATTTCCTTATATTGTATTCTCCTTTATAATTTAAATTTAGAATTGATGCCCTTTCTACTTTAGGTCCCAAGTAATCTAATTTGGGTTGTAATGTGGAATCATATCAGGGGATCATCTCTTTCCCTTTATCCCCTCCTTTCTTTTTGAATGTCCAACGGTTGGAAAAGTGGAGATCCACATCTTATTAAAGTGTCTCACTTTTCTCTCTAAACACTATATATCATAGTTTCTTGCTCTTTTGAGTGAAATATTTTTACTTTTTCTATTTATCCTTCTTTTCTTCATTACATTCCTTTTTTCAGCTTGTTAAGACATCTCTGTGTAAAGTGACCAATATGTTTGCATTTCCAACATGCAATAGGGATTTTCCCTTTATATCTTCCTTTTCCATTAGGAAATCTCTTGATATTAAAGATATGAGTTCTTCTAGCTCTTTTTCTTTGATAACTAAACCTTCATAGTCATCAAAATCACATATACAACAATCTTTCCTTTCCTAGATGGTCCAACATTTATTGAGGCTTGAAACACAACTTCAGAATTAGGTTGGTTATTATCAGAATTACTCAATTAATATGTTTTAAGCCTACTTTTATCAATTTTTCTTAGGTCTTGTATGCCACAAACTCTAATTGCATACCTTTGTGGAAGTGTTTTGAGTATTTTACTTGCAACTTTATTTTCTTCAATTTTTCTACCAACGCCTTTCTTGGTAGAAATAATCTCCTTTATCCTTGTTTCACACTATAAAAATATCTCATGTTCATGCATTTTAATATCACAATACTTACCTTTAAAATTGTTAAATTTTTCCAGCGAGACATGTACATCTCCTCCATGTAGTGGTACTAGTTCATCCTACATCTATTTGGCTGAAGGTAGATTTTTGATGTTGACATACTCTAAGTTGTTCAAGTCATTTGCATGTTCTATCATCACTAAGTTATAAATCAACTTTTGTCTTCTTGGGTCATTATTAGGGTTTCTAGTTGTGTTATTTATTTATTGTTAAGATAGTCCATTGCATTGTCTCAGAGTCTTGATAGGTGTAAGTTCATCCTGCTCACCCATGTGTCAAATTCATTCACATTCTTGTTCAACTTAAGTGCATCCTTTTTATACATCTTGAGATCTTCTCTCTTAGCTATTAGGCCTTCTAAAAATTAGGGAACTTGTTCTCTAATACCAATCTTAGGTATAGGAAACAATATTGAGAAAGGGGTGGGTAGGTGAATTAATAATCACTAAGCCAAACAAAATTCACAATTCCAAAACTTCTTCAAATAGTTTTATCAATTAAAACTTATTTAATCTATAACAACATTATCAATTATGAAAACATTTAACATTCATGCAACACATAGAAAAATCCACACAATAATAACATGAATATTTATCTCATGGACCATGGTGTGAGATAGGTGCCCACAAATATTTATACTCTTCTAGAACATCTAATAAGGTGCTTGCCTGCTTAAGAGCTACAAAAGCACTATTAAATTCTATCCAGTTAAGGGATATCCCTCAAGGCCTATTAAAGTCTTATACCCTATTAGGTGTAACCTAGTTAGAGGATTTTAGACACTCATTTGAGAATGCCACCCTGTTAAAGGATTTACAATAGACTTGCCAAGGTCATCTGATTAAGGGATTTTACTATCACAATGGTGAGATAGTAAAAACTATAAACGATCTATAGTTTTCACTAGAATTTTTTTAATCATATAAATTAAAGTTCCATAACACAAAAATATACCAATCTAACCCTAGATTATAATATGTATTCACCTTTGTGATGACAACAACCTTCACTTGTCATTTTCTTTGTTTTATAGATACGTAGCTACAATAATCTTCAACACAATATTCTTCTTCTCCTCCTATGACATGGTACCATTGCAATACCAAAAATATCATTAAGTAAGAAATCTTGATAATAAATCCTAAACCTAGATCCAACAATCCAAGTCTAATCATTTAATCATCTTTTCCATAAGCCGTTTTGACCTTGTAGAAACTTCTTAAACAATATTCTTTCAAATATTTTATAGCAATCTTTGTGTCATCACTTTAAATTACACTTGATTCATTCATCTTCTTATTTTAGAATTACATCTTGAAACTTTGTTCACTATTCCTTACCCACCTATAAGTCTTTATTGGCTCTAATAAGATATTCTTTGTTTCAATAAGATCCTATTTTAGTTTACTAATAAGACAATAGTTTATTGGTAAGATATTTCCTATTGTTTGTTATCTTCCCAACCTTCTCCTAAACTCATATCCTGACCAACATCTTCATGAGTAGTATCCATTAGTAAATTCAAATAATTCCTTAGCACATACTCATAATCAATCAATCCATTCATTAATCCACCATTGTTTTTCTCAATTGTTACTTGATAAGATTCCTTTCAACTAATATTTTTCTTCTAAAAGATATGGTAGAAGGTCAAAATATCATGCTAAATAGTTTGACATCAATGCAAAAATATATAATTGATTATCATGTTATCAATAATATTCTAACTAGAAGTAACATGCTCCTCATTAACTAGATCAGTTATGCCAATAATCTAATTTGTAAATGTAAGAATGAGTTATTTTGTTGGTGAGCTATAATTATGAAGAACAAGAGGTTGTGACCTTGGGGGAAGGTTGTAGTTAAAATTTAAAGCACTCCAAAAAAAAAAAAGTCAAAATGTTTCACCGTTTGAAAGTTATTTTAATTTTAAGTTGCCCAAAGACCTCCTAGAAACCCTCTAGACTTAGATTTGAGGCACTAAATAGCCTTGTATGACCCCACAAAATGGGAGACAACCTAAAATAGTCCATAGGGATATAGAGAACTATTGTGGTTCCACAACACATCCCCCATTTTTGAATTTGAAAATGGGAACCCCCATACTTTTTACTTGCCACTTAGTAACACACCCCCCCTAACCTTCTGAATAGGCACTCTCCCAAGGGGTCTCGATGGCCGATAAATTTGGAAATTGGAGGTGACATTTAGTTTTTTCTTTTTAATTTTTTTAAAATGTTAAATCTAAGTTCTATTTTTTACACACTTGTGCACTTATGCATGTGCTTCAAGCATCATACCTATACACCATGTAGAGGTGCACACATGCACACTTGCATAGGTGCGCATGTTTGTTGATGTTGACATACCTAGTTACCTATAAATAAAGGGGGAGGGGTACCAAACACCTCATTTGCATCTGTAGAGCTTTGAGTTGTGCACTTGTACACCTTTTAAATTTTGTGACCTCTGCCATCTCCATGTATGCATAACTTCTCACCAAGGGTGAGTACGCAATTTGTGTAGGTGCACACATGTGAGAATGCACAACATACATTAACTATGCATGTCTTATGTCTTCTCATTTGCATCCCCACTTGCTTCCAAGTGCACACACATTACGTAGGTTGCAAACTTGCATAGGTATGCACCTATGTAACTCCCATTTTACTGCTATCATACTTGCTTTGTTCATCAAACATTATGTAGGTTGCATAGGTGCACACCTGTGTAACATGTACAATTCTCTAGTTTTGGTCTTTTTTGATATTTTTGGTCAGTTCTGCATCTTTGTTTCTTGATTTTGAGTTTTTTTATGAGTCATTAGTTAGAGTATATGCTTAATAGGGATACTGACAATGTTTTTTATGCAAGTAACCATGGCTTCCACCTCATCCTTAGTGGTAAAAGAAAATATCTCCACGAAATAGAAAACCTTTAAGTTTAATGGGATACCAAAGAAGTCCAAGTTTAATGACCTACATTTTGAAATTTGAGACATAGAATTATGAAATATTCTCTAGAATGATTTCCTAGTACTATGCAACAAACCTCATGAGAGATCAAAGATGATCTCCCTACTTATATAGAGTAGAATCATTAATACTACTTCACACTTCTTCTTGGTACAATCCTCAAAATTGATCATGACTCTAGCACAATATTACATCCATATAAGAAATTTGTAAAGAGTGTTACCAAAGAAATTGTCCTAGACAACATAAAGAGGGTATTCCATCTACCTGTCTTGAACAAATATTATCATGGAATTTCATATGAAAGTGTAGAAATATGGTATAGGGAACACCAAGAAGAAGATAATACTATATTACATAATAAGTATTTTATCTCGAAGACCTTACATGACAAGCCTAAAAAAATAGATATTAATAGGGGGTATATGATTGCAAACATTCGTTATTATATAATACTATAGAGTAGAGTGATGGGGCTTCTTGAAACAAGCCATATGGAGACATGGATGGTACATTTCATTGAGATGATAAGGACGATGTCAAATATGATTTATTGGTGGAGTATCATTAGTGAATATTTTGATAAGTAGTTAAATTCGGTCAAGACTAACCCCTATTTCTATATGATCTCCTACGTAGTATACCTAGTGGTCCCATAGGCCACATATCCAGGACTTACTAGGGGAGAAGCATAGAGGATGCTAATGTGTGGTTGCATATTATCTAAGCTTATTTGGTATATAAGGATCTTCAAGATGATAGATCAAAATACAAAATAATTAATGATGCCTTTATCTTTACAGTGATCTAGTTCATAGAAGGAGATTATGTGAAGAGGCTATCAATGGAGATAACACCAAAGGTTACCCAAGTTGGAGGATATTTTATTTTGTTCTAAACCTTCACATACATCAAGGTGAATAGCACATTACTTCATCCAAATAAATTATCATAGTACCCTTTATATAAATTGATTTTATTGAAGATATTCAAGTAGGTGAGTTCAACATATGCCAGAAGTCACACAAAGAATATATTTTAGCAATGGGCCTTACAAGATCAAAGAGAAGAGGGATATTTCCTCTTATGAGGTAGATGTTGGAAATTAAAAGGAGTAATTGAAAGGGGAGGGGTGAATCAATTACCACAAAAACAAATCCAAGACCCCTTAAGATGTCAACAAAACTTTAAAACAAATGCTTTTTGAAAATCGGTTAGCACTAAATATATTACCATCACTCAGTTTACATAGAATATATGCACCTTAAGATATTAGATGTGATTAACCTTCAATTAACTTATTTGCAAAAACATAAAGGAAATAACATGAACACATAAGAGACCAAGACTTAAAATGGAAGCCTAATTTGGGAAAACCACCAATTGCAACTAGTTACTATTTTTCACTCTTTTGAAGTGAGCCTTGTTAAGAGCCAACCCTATCCAAAGTTACAAAAAACACTATTAGGTGTGACCCTATTATAGGATTTAATTCACCCTGCTAGGAGTGGACTTATCAGAGGTCTTTAGACACTTCAATCTAGAAATGCTAGTTTGTTAGAGGATTTTTCAAATAGCTATTAGGCTAACTTTGTTAGGATATTTGATTCATTGCTATAATTATTAGAGAGGAACAATAACTTGACTAGATTGCTGATGAAATTGACTTTTCTAATTCAGATCTCAATTCTAGCTTGATTACTTGACCCTCCTTGATTAGAATGTTCTTTGTAGCTTGTTCAAATTGGATCTCTGTCCTCTTGAAAATATCCATCCAATTCACTTTCTTAAATCTTCTCCTTCAATTCAATGCTTACCACTTCAATCCTCAACTTGAACTTATAATTATATGATTCACATTGTCAAGTTGGCTTGAATACAATTTTAATCAATCAATTATCATCCCTTAAGTCAGCTAGTAGTAAACAATAAATCTATCAGATATAATATGCTGATAATTGGCTAATACAGAATTGAGCACTTGATCAACCTAGGGAAACCCTTCATTAACCAACCCAACTTGGTCAATAGTGACTCTAAACTAAATCTTCTTTGGTAATCAAGTAATATTAGTTAACATAGGATCCATGCCAAATTTCCTTTGGTAATTGATTAAACTCAGTTAACACATGATCTTCCTTCGATACTCAAGTGTGCTTGACAAATACTAACTCTAAACTTGGTTATAATTGGAATGCTCAACATACATAGGAGATTGTCTTCAATGTCTAAGTGAGCTCAACTATCATTGATTACTTAGTAAAGGCTTGACATTTTGTGTAACATCAAAGACAATATACAATTGAATAATTATCTTTAACAATCACCCTCTTTGGCATTGATGGCAACACAACATGCCATAGTACAATGAAATTTTGGGGAAAAATAGAAGTAAGGATAATATCCTTAGTTTGATTCTAATTCTCATCCATGAGAACTCCCTTTATCATTAATCTCTCCCTTTGGAATGATTCTCTAATTTCTCTAACTACAATTTCTTTGATATGACAACAAACTCTCCCAAAACTCTCCCAAAACTTCCTTGATAAACTCCTCAAAATTTCTCTAATTTGATAGAAAACTCTCCCTCTTTGACATTTCATGCGATGGAAAATAATCAATGGATATGCCATGTACCTGATGTACTACTATATATGAAATCTACTTTGACAATATTGCATCAACTTGACTGATCTTCAAATTCTTGGTTGATGCATCACTAAAATTTGTTTAGTTATCTTTAGATATGGGAATGACCCATAGCTTACCTCTTAGATAAAAAAATACATCCTTAGGTAATGGCTTCATGAATATGTCTGCAATTTTTTCTTTTGTATTCACATATTCCAATCTCACCTCTTTTTCTTGCACTAATTCTCTTAGAAAATGATATTTTTATTGCAATGCACTTTGTCTTGGTATGCATCACTGGATTCTTAGAAATGTTAATTGTACTAGTGTTATTAAAGAAGATAAATACTTGATCCTTGATTTCTTCCTTCATACCTAACAACAATTGTTTGAACTAAATGATGTTGGAACAATTGACTATTGCTGCAATATATTCTACTTCTGCTATAGAATGAGAGATGCAATTCTACTTCTTGCTTGTCCAATACACTAGCCTCTTTTCAAGAAAGAATGCTCCACCACTAGTTCTTTTCCTGTCATCAATACTTCCTACCCAATTAGCATTTGTGAATACTTTTAATTCAAGGTTGCCTCCCTTCTTATACCACAAACCATAATCTTGAGTACCTTTTAGATATCTCATAATTCTTTTTATTGCCATCATATGATTTTCCTTTGGATTAGTAGAAAATCTTGCCACTATACCAATTGCTAGTGCAATATTAGGTCTTGTATGTTCTACATACTAAACTTTTCCAATCATTGATCTATATGTAGTTTGATCTACCTCTTTGGAATCATCATTTTTGGAAAGATTATGTCCAATAGACATAGGTGTTCCAACTAGTCTAGAATCCTCCATTCCAAATTTCTTCAATATCTTCATGATATACTTTGATTGAGTAATGTAGATGCCATCCTTCTTCCATTGTATTTGCAGGCCAACAAAGAATTTAATCTCTCCAAACATTGAAATTTAAAATTCTTTACTCATTTCCTCAAAAAAATATTTTCACAAGTCATCATGTTCAGTGAATAATATATCATCTACACAAATTTCTACCAGAAATATCTTATTTTCTAGTCCTTTCTTAATGTATAGACTATTGTTGTCATTTGTTCTTTGATAACCAATTTTTACCATAAAAATATGCAATCTTTCATACTAGGCTCTAGGGGCTTGTTTGAGACTATATAAAGCTTTGTGTAGTCTATAAACCATATTCTTTTTGTTAGGATCTATAAAACCTTTGGTTTACTCAATGTAGACTTCTTCTTCTAGGACTCCATTCAAGAAAGATGACTTTACATCCATCTGATATACTTTGAATCCTTTATGTACATCATAAGCAAGTAGTGTTCTAACACTTTCTAGTCTAGCAATAGGATCAAATTTTTCTCCATAATAAATTCCTTCTTCTTGAGCACAACATTTGCATACTCGCCTTGCCTTGTTCTTTGATACTTCTCCATCTTCATTCAACTTATTTCTAAATACCCATTTTGTGCCAATTACATTTTTGTCCTTGGGTCTAGAAACAAGAGTCCAAGTTTTGTTTCTTTCAATTTGTTCAATCTCTTTATTAATGAACTCAATCCAAATTTCATTGTCTAATGCATCTTTAACAATTCTAGGCTCAAACTTAGTAAGAAAACATGTACCTTTTAGCTTGTTCCTTGTCATTGTGACTTTTGACTGATCTCCAAGTAAGAGTTGGTGTATTTGGGCTTTGTGGTTTCCAAAGGCTCTTTAAAGATGAATAAAGAGAAAGTTGTTGCTATATTGAGTTGGCCAACACCTACTACAACCACCAAGGTAAGAAGCTTTCATGGTTTGTCACAATTCTATAGGAAGTTCATTAGAAATTTTAGTGGAATTTGTGCACCTTTGCTGGATACTATCAAAGGAGGGGTCAAAACCAAGTTTAAGTGGACCCTAGAGGCTAAAAATCCTTTGAGTTATTGAAGAAACAAGTAGCTACCTAGCCTATATTACAATTACCTAGCTTTGAGAAATTGTTCACCTTAGAATGTGATGCAAGTGGTTTAGCCATAGGTGGTGTTTTGAGTCAAGAGGGTAGGCCCATAGCTTTTCATATTGAAAAACTTAATTAAACCAAAAAGAGGTATTCATCTTATGAATTGGAGTTGTATGCCTTAGTAAAATTTCTTAGGAAGTGGAGGCATTATTTGTTACCTAAGGAGTTTGTGGTGTTCACTGATAACCAAGCCCTTAGTTACATAAACACCTAAGAAAAACTAAGCAATAGGCATTTGAAATGGATGGAGTATTTGTAGGCTTTCACTTTCACCACCAAACACAAGAAAGGGTAGCTTAATAAGGTGGTAGATGCCTTGCATAGGAGGGCTATGATAGTCCAAGAAGTTCAGCTCCATAGTATGGGAATAGAGGCATTCAAACACCTCTACAAAGATGATGAAGATTTTGGTGAAGCATACAAGGTATGTGCAGATTTTGAGAACCATTTTCATAGTAAATTTTTAGATTATACTTTGTAAAATGGTTTTATTTTAAAAAGAAATCAATTATGAGTTCCTAAAGGATCCATAAGAGAGATCCTAATTCAAGAGAAGCATAATGGTAGCCTAAGTGGTCATTTTGGTATGAGTAAAACATTAGAACTTGTACACAGGTTCTATTTTTGGCCTAGACTTGTGAAAGATGTTAATAGGTATGTGGAGAAATGTGTCATATACATGAAGAAAAAGGAGGAATCAGTAGTGCAAGACTTTATTAGCTACTACCCATTCCCAATAGACCAATGGGTTTGTGTAAGTATGGATTTTGTTGTTGGTTTTCCCAAAACCAAGCATGGTTTTGATAGTATTTTTGTTGTGGTAGACAAGTTCAGTAAAATGGCACATTTCATTCATTGTAAGGCTAATCATGATGCTATTCATGTTTCTTACTTGTTCTTTAAGGAGGTACTTAGAATCCATGGAATTCCCATGAGCATTGTTTTAGATAGGGATGTGAAGTTCATGAGTCATTTTTGGCAAACTCTATGGAAAAGACTTGGTACTGACATGTCTTTTAGTTCATCTTACCATCCACAAACTGATGGCTAGAATAAGGTGGTTAATAGGACCTTAGGTAACCTCTTGAGGTGTCTTACAAAGGAGTATGTTCAATCTTGGAATATGGTGATTTAATAAGCTAAATATGCATATAATGATAGCAAGAACATGACTACAGGAAAAAGCCCTTTTGAGGTAGCTTATGGCATGCATCCTAGAGGTGTGTGTGAGTTGAGAAATCTTGGATACTTGGATCAAAGGAGTGGACAAGCTAAAGACTTTGTTCAAACTATGAAAGAGATTCAAGACCAAGTTAGGCAAACTATCCAGGAGAACACTCAAAAATTGAAAGCTATAGTGGATGAAAAGAGGAGAAATGTTCAATTTGCTATTGGTGACTTTGTTATGGTGCACCTAAACAAGGCAAGACTTAAAAAAGGTATGCCTACTAAGTTGCAAATGGAAAGAATAGGACCATGCAAAGTTTTGGCTAAGTATGGTGAAAATGTTTACAAGGTAGAACTTCCTCTTGATTTGGGCATCTCTCCAATTTTTAATGTTCAATATTTGATAGCTTTTAAGGGTGACATATTTTAGACTCATATAGATGTGGAAGTTGCTGCTACACCACAGGTCACAAAGTTGGCAGCGAAAAAGGTTATAGAAAGAAGACCCAAAAAGCCTACTAGGCACAAGGTGTATTTTGAACACCTCATCAAGTGGCAGGGTAAACCTGATTCAAAGGCTACTTAGGTGGCTGAATCTGACTTCAAGAAGCTGAACATTCCATTGTACCTTCTTCAAACTAAAAATGCTTGACTTTCCCGAAGGGGGAGAGTATGGTGTAGGAGCATCTAGGTAGGCTAGTTTGTACCTAATGCTTCTTTCTTGTCATTTTGGATTATAGTGATTATAGCCACATCACTAGTAGTTTAATAAGACCTATTAGGTCCTTAGGTGAGGTTAAATTAGTTGCTAAGTGGGTTTTGGCTCCTAAGTTGCTGTTATGCCTAAAAGTTTCTCAATAGGGGTTAGGTTGACCAAAGTGGTAAAAAATTTGACCAAGGGTAAAAAACCATATTGGAATGTATAAATCAACCTAATAGGAACCCTTACAAAGTTTGGTGAACTCATTTATTAGGAATTTTAAGTTATAGGAAAAATTGCTCAAAATTGCAATTTTGCAAGTTTTCCAACTTTTTCTTGCAAAGTTGAAAATGAGTGAAAAGAGTTAGTTAGGGGTTTGAAAATTACCAAAAGAGGTTTGAAATACCTATATAAGTCCATTCTTGATCAGTTTCAAGGGTTGGAAGTGTTTTGGTTTGGTGTTGTTTTGGATTGAGAACTTGGATATTTTTCTTGAAGTAGTTATTTTAATGTTTCTTCTTATTTTCTAAGCCTTCAATAAAGTTTTTTTTTGGGTCTAAGTTTTGTACATAAATTTCTTGTTTTAGACTAGTTTCTTGTAAAAAAATTGCAGCGGTTTGGTTTCTTGTAGTTTTCCTCCTATTCCCACCATATAAATGGCTTGAAAACATGAGAAATGGGAGGTTACTCATTGTAAATTATTGTTACAAAATAAGGGCTCAATAAAATGAAGGCAACCATTTTTATGGTGATGCCCTAGGCAAGAAAAGTTTCTTGGCTAGTGGAAATATGGCTGTAACCAGCAACATATCACGTGTTGGGTGATTGAAAATGTGAAACCAAGTATGGGAAGTGGTAGGGAATGTTACTACAGTACTCTTGGTGCAATTGGAGGTGATGGTGTGCTCTAGAAAGAAAGTTAAAGATTTTGCAGAATCAGGTTCAAAACCCCCTTCTAGCTTTGGTTTTTAGCCTTTTTATGTTTTGGGTGTTTGGTATATGGTGGAGGCCTAAAAGTTGAGGAATAATTTATGTTTTTGAAAAGGGTATTCATATCCCTAATTTTTTAAAGGCTTTTTATGTGATTTTTGTGAGCAACACTCAATTTCAAGTTTGAAAACCCTCTTTTCTTGGCTTGTAGTAGCAACATTTTGAAGTTTGAATGCATTTGGTTCCAAGATCTATTATGATAGATTGGAATAAGTTGTAACATGTAATTTGAAGAAATTTTAGACTATTAGAAACTTTTTTTCCTTGTGTGGAAGTCTTTCACATGCAAAGTTATTGTTTTGGCATTCTTGCAAAGCTTCTATAGCAAAAAAATTCAAGATTGGTCATAAAGTTGGACTAAACTTCATGCAAAATTTATTTGATAATTCTAACACATTTTAATGGTTCTAATGATGCAATTGGAAGCTTCAAAACCCTAATTCCATGCCTAAGACTCATTGGTGCCTAGTGAACCAGGAAGCTAGTGAGAAAGTCCACATAATGAATTGTGCAAGTTAGCAACAATAATTGAGTTTCCTTTGTTTTCTGTTGGTATGGCAAGGTGAAAGAAGAGAATCTTGGATTGTTCCAAGGTTTGGTGAGACAAGAATCACAATCAAGGTTCTAGAATTGACCTTTGGAGTCCTATGAAAGGGCTAAGAAATTAAGCAAGCCTTGTAGTACATCAAGTTATCAAAGTTATCTAACTCAAAGGCTATTAACCTTCCCACTAATGCATCCAAAGTTATATCATTTTTGGGATCACATCTTATTTATTGAATTGCTGAAACTATAATTACATAAATAGGAAGAAGAGTTCTAAGTACCTTTTTGACCACTATCACATCATTAATTTCTCCTTCTGAGGTTCTAATTGTACACACACTTGCTTTGACTCTTTCACTATACTGTGAAATGTTTTCATCTTCTTTCATTTTCATTTGATCAAACTATCCTCTTAGACTTTCTACCTTAGCTCTCCTCATATTGTCATCTCCTCCATAGATATCTTTTAGTTTTATTGACATTTCATGAGTAGTAGGATAATCTTTGACTTCATCAAATTCATGATAGTTGAGAGTAGATGCAATGTCAATCATCATTATGTTGTGATTCTTCTTTTCTGTAATTTTCTCCACACACAAATGTCTGACAAGTGCCACATACTTATTCTCTAGGCATTTTAGGCCTATGTCTCTAATGGTAGCCAAATGCAGCTTCATGAGTTCCTACCATGCATTGAAGTTATCTATTTTTAACTTAGGAATTTCCCTTCTGTAAGACATCTTGATTTTTACCTTAGGTCCTTGAAACCTTATCTACAAGCACCAAAAGATTTGTTACCAATTACTGAAATTGCAAAGGAGTAACTAAGAGGGGAGGGGTGAATCAGTTACCAAAAAAAAAAATTCCAATATCCCTTAAGATGTAAAAAAAACTTTAAAACAAATCCTTGCTGAAACTTAGTTAGAATTGAATATATTACAGTCAATTGGTTAACACTAAATATATTACTGTCACTTGGGTTAACACTGAATACATTACTGCCACTTGGTTAACACAAAATATATGCACCTTAAGATATTAGATGTGATTAATATTTAATTAACTTAGTTGTAGAAACATAAAGGAAATAACATGAACACATAGACACAAAGACTTAATATGGAAACCCAATTTTGGAAAACCATCAATTGTAACTAGTTATTGCTTTTCAATCTTTAAAGTGAGGCATACTAGGAACCAACCCTATTAAAGGTTACAAAACACACTATCAAGTGTGACCCTATTAGATAATTTAATTCAATTTGTTAGGAGTGGCCTTGTTAGAGGTCTTTAGACACTTCAATCTAGAAATGCCAACTTGTTAGAGGATTTTCCAAATAACTGTTAGGCTAGCTCTATTAGGAGATTGGATTCACTTCTACAATTATTAGAGAGTAACAATGACTTGACCTAATTGTTGATGCAATTGACTTTTCTAATTTAGATCTCAGTTTTGGCTTTATTACTTGATCCTCCTTGATCAAAATATTCTTTGTAGCTCAGTCAACTCGGATACTCTATCCTCTTGCATATATCCTTCCAATTCGCTTCCTTAAATCATCTTCTTCAATTCAATTTTTACCACTTCAATCCCCAACTTGACCTTATAATTATATGTTTCACCTTGTCAAGTCAGCTTGAATACACTTTTAATCAATCAATTGTCATTTGTTAAGTCAACTAGTATTAACCAATAAATCTATCAGACATAATATGGTAATAGTTGGCTAATATAGAATTGAGAACTCGGTCAACACAAGGAAGTCTTTTGCTAATTGAACTAACTTGGTCAATACTAACTCTGAATTGACTTTCCTTTGGTAACCAAGTAAACTCAGTTAACATAGGATCCATGCTAACTTTCCTTTGGTAATTGAGTAAACTCGGTTAACATAGCATCAACCTTCAATGCCCGAGTGAGCTCAACAAATACTAACTCTAAACTTGGTTATAACAAGAACACTTGGGATACATAAGAAGCTATCTTCAATGCCCAAGTGATCTTAGCTATCACTGATTGCTTGGTAAAGGCTTGACATTTTTTGTAACATCAAAGACAACATACAATTGAAAAATTGTCTTTAGTAGTATAATGGGACAAATACCCCTTGGAGGAGTACCCAATGGCCTACCCCTTCTTTGATAATATAGGGATGTTCAAGCATGTGGTAGGAAGGAAATTTATACCTAATTCATCTATTAAGGATCATTAACTTAACTGTGAGGATAATTATGAAGTTGTCATGCCCAGACTACGAGGGCAAAAACACACACAATTTTTTTAAATAATAAATAATAATTAAACATGCTCTACATTTTATATGATTGAGATAAGAGTTTTAGCACAAGTTCTCTACATTACGCCTTAAGATTATAACATGAGAACGATCACATCGTTAAGAATTTGAAAACCTTTGTTACAAGATTCATATTGACGAAAATTATGTCATTACATTAACTTACAACAATATGCAAAAATAATTTAAAGACAATGAAATGTATTCAAGTTTAGATTCATTGGAAATATATAATCAAAATCAACTATTTTAACATATTAATAAACCATCAAAATCTTACTAAATTTTAATTTAATGAAATAAAAACTAGCTAGATATGAATTAATAATACATTTAGACTAGTTAAAAATCATTATAGTATAGAGCTAAAGTTATACTAATGTAATTGACGGTAGGACTTAACTTTTCAATTTAAATAAAATTTAAAGACTATTAATTTAAACAGGAAATTAAACTAGCATTACTAAAGCAATATATATATAAAATTTAAACAATATACTTTATTCAATTTACACTTTAAACTAATAAAAACTAAAGACTAGATGCTAACTCCACTTACTACAATATAGCCTAATAATTATAATACTAACAAATAAACTCACTAACATATTTAAAATTTAACTAAAACCCAAACTAAATTAACAAACTAACCACTAAACAACTAATCTATCCTAACTAATATCTAAACTAACCCTTAACATCCTAACATAATAATAACACA
This sequence comes from Cupressus sempervirens, assembly GCA_028749045.1. NCBI lineage: Eukaryota > Viridiplantae > Streptophyta > Pinopsida > Cupressales > Cupressaceae > Cupressus > Cupressus sempervirens. The sequence continues at coordinate 478,747,288 of CM053789.1, read as the reverse complement.
TCTAATAAAACTTAAAAAAATAAAATAAAACTAACTAAACAAACTTAATACTAACCTAATACCTAAAACACCTATCCCCTAAAATGCCTGCCCCCCCCCTACTGCCTAGCCCTGCGCTTTCCCAAACGCAGAGAGGCGCGCTGCCCCATACTGACTCTACGTCAGTCTTGCCGCCTTCTCCATTACAGCCCCAAGTTGACGTGGGCAAGGATGGAATTCAAAAAATCTTTTTTTTTAAAACACTCACTCCACCTCTTATCCAAGAAGCACACGTTTTGCGAGGGGCCAACAAAGGAGGGATGTGACATGGGGACAGGGTGACGTCACCCTCCCCATGTCCATTGTTTGACTTGCCTCCAACTACTGCGGCTAGGAAGAGCTCAGAAGTAATGTCAAAAAAGTTTATTAGGTGAGAAGGAAGATATAGACTTTATTTAAAAATGTACACATTTATATATTCAAAATTATACACTCAAGAGAATAGCATAATATTTATTTGTTGCTTTATTCATTTAGGAAGGAATCTGAGCAAGAATATGCTCTGTGGTTTTGGAAGCAATGAATTTTCTCTCCATGTATTTTCTAGAGAGTTTTTACTCCTAGGAGTGCATATATTTTTTTTGAAAGCAAAAATTTTGACAAGGCATGGTCATGCTATTTTATGCATTTCATTCATGTTACTAAGGATTTGAATAAATCTATTATTAACATTCTTCCTTAATACAAGTATTCCAATGCAAAGGAGTACATTAGGTATAGTCTCTCAATCTCTAGTTAAACATGTATGTTTAATATTAATTCTTCAAGGACATGGTGTGAGTTCTATGTTCTGATTATTATTATTATTGATTTCAAGAATACAACCTCTCAGTCCAATTGATCATATTTGAAGAACTTAGAAGGTGAATGATACTATACACATAATAAAAGAAAAAGGTGGTGGATTATTCTCATTCAAATTTGATTATAACCACCATGAAATTTATCAAGAAATGAATTATCTTTGATTTCGTAATATATGGTTTGCTCTTGATTGATCTCATCATAATACTTATACATCATAATTGGAACTCACTATATCAATTCAACTCTTCATTATCGTAATTAAAACTTGAACATTCATAAATCAAGACATTATCTATGATTCTATTCTCCCATCTATATATATACAAGTTTATTTATTCTATTTTGATGAGCACTCATACAACTGAACATTATGAACACATATTATGAGAACCAAATACACTCATCCATTACTTTCTTGGCTAACCTGATTCAAAGGCTCAGCCGGGAAAGAATCAGGAAGAAAACTCGGCTTCGTTGCCATATACAATAAGGATTAAAAATACAATTTACAATAGGATCTCAATCCCAATTTTCAATAATTTAATCAAATTTTCTTCATGATCAAAATCAAGGAGTTTGTAATGTTTTTTGCATCTCACTTCTAGAACCATGGAGGATACCAATAACTGATTGGGTGACAACCAAGCAGAACCAAAAGAACATCAAGCATGCAAAATCTCACATGGTTTTCACAATAAGATTCACAATGAATCAAGACTAGGGAGAGGTGGATTCTTCCAACTAGAGAAGTCAAGCACAACACCAAATTCAGATGCCCAATCGGGGCCAATAAACAAGAACTTCCGTTCTTCCATTTAACTTGCCATACTCATACCAAGTTTGTGCTGACGGGTAGGGGCCCATAACAACCTACCCTTTTATCCCTCTTCTCATCCTGTGAAGAGACTCTACACAGGTTGGAGTCCAACTAAACAGACCTCTCCCAAAATTGGTCACTTCTGCCCTCTCCTAGGGTGAGCAATACCAAAACACCCATGCAAGGAAAACTCAAAATTTCAAACATAAACAAGAAAGGAAAACAACCAAAAAGACATGGTTTACAAATCTTCCGAACATACCCACAACCATACAATAGTAAAACAATAACAAGGTAACATGAACATGAAACAAAACATAAAAACTGAATAAGGGAGATGGGAGTTTCCTACCTTCACAAAGAGGTAATGGCAATGAACCAGTTTGAGTAGAGTATCCCCTTCCTTCCTTCAAGCTTCAAGAAAACTTCTCTAAATGTAGAGATTGGGTAACAAAACCACTAGACCAAGGAAGGCCTCTAAATAAGCCTCCAACTCAACCACCCAAAAAGGAGCAATAACTATTTCCACCCACTAGCCACACTAGAAACTCCTAACTCAACCTACACCATGGTTAAACCCTAAGAGGAGGTGGGGTAAGACAACTCATGACAATCACTTGCAATTTTTGCACAAAGGCAAAAAGGGGACTTTTGAGTGACCTCAAAAGTCAAAAAAAGGGGCTTAGGGGTTGGAAAAGACCCCTAACCCATACCCATACCCTTTAGTTAGAAAAAAAACATGTTTTAAATCTAACAACTCTAACTTGCAAATTAAGCACAAAATTGAATTAGGGATGACTAACCCTCATTAAGAATCTAAAAGAAAAATTGACACTATCTTGAATCCAAAGGTTAAACAATTAACCCTAACTAGCATACCGAAGCACATAACATTTTACGAGTGTCAAGCGACACTGAAAGAACATAATTACGAACAACAGGGTTTCCAAATTTTAGCACATGGAGATCAGTTTTGTTCCTCCGTAGGGTTTCTCGGCTAAATATCTGCACACTCATTGCACACATCAATAGTCCCGTAAAATCACATGTACATATATGTATACGTATTAGAAATTTTCATAATTTAAAACATACATCAATAAAGTTTCTTCATCCTTCATAATTCTTAACCATTTGAAATATCGTAAATCAAATCTCAATCCTACATCTACTGATTTCATCAACATACATATACATGAAAATTAAATGACAATCATCAAATATATCTGGAAATAACATCACACAACATGAAATAATAAAATATGTTCTAAGCATCAGATAATGTCTCGACATCTCGAGTCGCGGATAACAAAATAAGAGTAATGTATCACTATGCTATGATGAGTCGGGGGTGAGGCCTCATAGAATTTTAGATTAGGGACCATTGTACAATAGATTTAGCATTGACAAAAAAGGTTTTGAACCTACACATATGCAACAAAGTGTGGAATAAGGATGCTCTCAATTTCCTAGATCCCACTTATAATAGGAATAAAATTATTGATCACCTCATAATGAATGTTGTAGTGGACAGGGTGAAAAATGATGTTATTTAACTTCAAGCATGATAAATAATAAGAATAACCAAAGATTGGGTACATAGATCCTTCCCCTTGGACCTATTACGTAGTGTACTATCTATAAAAGCACTAGCTAGGAAAAATAAATGAAAATGAGCCAAGATCACTATTCCCATATATAAGGAGAAGTCTCTAGTGAGGCTCACAATGATATACATGCATGATAGGGAGGTGGTTTACTTCTATGGGGAAGAGAAAGCCAAGAGAAAGAAGAAGATTAAGGTTATGGTAGTAAAGAAAAATGCACAACTGAAAGAGCCTCGAGATAAAACTAGATTCTCTCCATCAATTTTGAGGAAGAATAGGAATCAAACTATGGTCATTGGAGTAAAAAAGAGGGGATTGAAAAAGAAGAGTACTCCTTCACCTTTGATTCATGAGACAATACTAGAAGACCTAGAAGAGGAGGAAGATGATCCTACAAATTATATCCCCTTAAATAGAAGGGCACACTTGGCTAGGGAAGCAAAGGAATAGGAAAGGAGAAGAAGTTAGACACAAATCTCTCAAACTACATAAGAGAAACTAATTCAATTTGAGGAATTGAGTGATTAGGATTAGAAGGAAGGGTAGATGAAGATAACAAATAGAGATGATTTAAATACATTTGAATTCTCTAATTTTTACTTCATTCCCATAGGAACTTATTTGGAGGAAGGAGAAATAAGGGATATATTACATGAGGATCTAAAAGGTGATGAGTTGTACATCATTCCTTCATTTCAATATGTACATGCTGATATACCTAGATACACCTTCTCTACCGCCTCCTGAGAAATATATAATGACTACTCCTCTAATTTCAAAAAATAAAAATAAAAATATTCTTCATGGAGAGGTAAGAATAGGTCAAGAGAGGCAAATAATACAATAGGAAAAATCTTCTATAATCAAACAAGCATGCTCGATAGTATCCCTATGCCCATCTGATCCAAAGAAAATAATGACCATGAAAGTGGTACAACCCTAGAGAGTGTAGAAGGCTCTAGAGAGTGGTATAGATAAGGGAAAGGGCCTAACATTAGTGACCACCTCATCCCTAAGTTATTTTGTGTAATGCCCCGCCAAGGGATCCAAAGAATTAACCTAGAATTTCACTAAGTTTAGTAGCATTTTAAATTTTTTTTTTATGTAAGTAAACACCACGTATAACTTATGCACAATAATGGAAGCAATAGTAATGTCCATCTAAAAGTAAATATAACATACATAATAGATTACATTCTTTAAGATCCATTAACGTTGGATTACATCTAGAAACATCTATCATACATGAATCTATCTGGTATAACATCCACATGAAATAATAATGATAAGTCTAATGTTTATTCATTACATTCCAAATGCTCAATCATCCACTGTACATGTCATAGGGTATGACAAGCTCAAAAGAATACATATACATAGAATAAGGTACATCATCCTATTCTAATCCATGGTACATCAAAGTAAGGATAATCACATGATACATCATCATAGTAGTCATATACATCCATCATAAAGATTAAACATAATAAACTAAGTGCACGGTTCCTCCCAACCATTAATAGCATCATTAGACCATCGTGGATCCTAGCCATCCCTCCGTGCGTAACATTCCCAATCACCGAAGAGATCATCAGTATAAACATTGTAGGAATGTCACTCCTAACATATACAACATCATATGTAGAAAATAATCTAACATGCAAATAAAAGCATAAGATAACATCATCTAACATATGCTAATCATCAATATAAAGGATACATATCCACCATCATGAAGGACGCATCAGCCACGATGTCTTAATGAATCTCAAAACGATAAGAGTGAAAAATACACTACCACCCGACCGCGTGGTACCTAAGTGGTCCACTCCCACCGTACTGAGGAGATAATCTCAAGTCCCAAATAGGCTATCAAAATCACATAGTACAAATCTCTATAAGTCCAAGAATCCTAAAAGTATACTAACTCAAGGTTCCTAACACAAAATCTGACATCTAATCTCCAGAGGCACACAATGACATGTAGGAATCTACTATGCAAGCGGGAAAGTGTCATCGTAATTATCACGTACAAGTTACCCTGGCAGTTAGCTAAACTCCACGGGTCCATACTGATTTCATGCGGCCACTAGTATCCTCTCATACTAACGAGGCATACTACGAAATGCAAGGTCACAACCATGCGTCTCACTACTCCCATCCTAGCTTGTACAAACACTCAAGGCATGGGCGAGAACAAAACTCTTATCTTTTTAGGTTCATTCAGTTAGTATTAGGTGTGAATGTTATCACTTATTAATCCAACTTACAATGAGTTACCCTGGCAGCCTCTTAGGGCCCCGGCCCCCATTCCAAGCCACTTCCCATCTCTACATGCAGATATCCTACCCAAATGCTCATGGAATCATAAATCTCAAAATCACAAAAGATAATCCATAATAAAATCATCAAATATGCATAAAAGCATCAAATCTCCATGAGCAAACATCCATAGAAAATCATGATCCCAACAGCTCTCTATTGGCAACTAAAGCATCACTAATAATCAAAAGTATCCAATGGTTCACAATAACCAACATATATCTCAATCATACTGATCGAAGACTCCAAAAATGGTTGAGTCAAACATGTCACAACATGACATCATCAAGAATAAATCCATATTGCAGTCCCATCATGGCGACTAGAAAATAACCAAGGATAACTGATCGATGACCAAAATAATGGTTAAGTCAAGTATCTCATACATAAGAATCTCAACTATAACAATCAGTAATCACATCCAATACATAGAGCATTCCATCACATAACCATGGTTGGGTTTATAAAGATCGAGATTAAAACATCATCATGACATCACAATCACATAACCCCCAAGTCTCTGATAGACGTCCTATATTGGTCAACACTAGTCAACCCAAAACCCAAAACAACAGCATAAGAATACACAATGTAAACACATGTTTTGGTTTTGCTAAATTTACAACTTGAATTTAAGTGTAGATATCTCAGTTTATGTTTCCAAATTTGAAGAATGAATGGAGGAACATTTTGTACGTTTCTCTAACACATGTATTGTTTTGGATAAATAAAAGTTTTCCTTAATAGAACTAAAATCCATTTTCCAATATTTGTTTGATACATCCCCCACCAAACTATCAATTCTTTATTTAATAATTTTAAACAATTAAATCTTAATAGTTGAAAATTATTAAAGAGTCACCATTATGAAAATAAACCTTCAATCATAATAATAACTTAAATTTATTAATAATCATATTTACATATTACATATATACATATATATACATATATACATATATACATATATATGTATATATGTATATATATACATATACATACATACATACATACATACATACATACATACATACATACATACATACATACATACATACATACATAATTATTACGTTTCATAAAATCGAATTAACAATTTCGATTGACACCATATATCATATGAAAAATAACAATGAGAATCGATTTCATAGAAATCGTATAACGTTTGTTTTAAACGTTTTAACATAAACATTTTTTATGCAACATAAATGTTTTTAAAAAAAATGCATAATGAAATAATAATTAACCCCCCCACCCTTGTTGTGGTACGCAGTACCTACAGTCGCAGGCACTGCGCCGACAGCGGGTACGTAGTACCCCTGTCACTGCAGACCTGTGACGGCGGGCCTCTGCCTTCCGCAGGCGTGGGGTACAAAACGTGCCTGCGGAAATTTTAATATATAATTTTTTTTTAACATTGTTTCCACACAATATGAATCGTGATTTAAATTTTCCCCACTGCGATTTATCAATCGTTCATTCGGCGTATTATATATATACATATGTATATATATATATATATCAGTATATATATATATATGTATGTATATATATATACATATGTATATATATATATATCAGTATATATATATATATATACATATATATATATATATATACATATATATATATATATATACATATATATATATATATACATATGTATATATATATACATATGTATATGTATATATATATGTATATGTATATATATATATGTATGTATGTGTATATATATATATTCAAATTTTGTATTAGATTCATAATAAATGTATAAATAAATAAATAAATAAATAAATATATATATGTATGGATGCAAATCTGAATATATAAACATGTATGTTTTTCCACAAAGATTATATCTACAATTTAAGAATTTTTCTATAAAATATTTGCACTATGGATTCACTCAATTAATTTTCTAATGGATTTGGCTATAAATTTAAACCCTAGCCCCGTGATCTTTCTGATCTATGCATATAAGATTATCAAATAAATGTAACTACCCATATTGAGAATACATACAATTAAAATAGGAAAAATTCTTAGAAGACATATGGAAGACACGAAGAAGACAGGGAATGCATGATGCGGAAATAGCATAAGTAAAATCACAAGAATCTACCCGGATTCTGATGCTAATTCACTCTTCCTCAGAAAACCCGTAGAGCAAGCTCCCTTCTTTAGAATTCTTGTACCCTCCAATGCTCCAAATTGCACTCCAAACACTATATCTAAGTCTCTATGAATGCCTGAATATAAAGAGCTTTCAGGAAACATCTAGAATGCTTCTAGAAATAGCTGGAAGGTGCCACCAACTAAGCATGGGTCCTTTCCAACCTTTAAGATGAGCCATAGGGTTGTAGACACCATGTGCTTAATTGATGCACTAACCTCCGTGTTGTTGACACATGAGAAATAGAAAAGTGTGTTAATTCCCATGCAAGCTTATAACTCCAATTCACTTTTTATATAATTTCTATTTAAATATTTATAACTTTTATTTTAATTTTTATATTTTATTATTATTATTATTATTAATTTATTACTTTATTATTATTTTATAATTATTATTAATTTTAATTTCTAATTTTCTTTTATTTAATTCATTTTTCCTCAATAATTCACATTTAATTAATTATAATCAAAATATCAAATAACATGATATTTTATATTAATTTTCTCAAATAATTAATTTATTAAGACTTAATTAATAGAAAATTCACCAACGACCTCCAAAATAAAATATGAAAACCCATCATAGAGCTAATCACTCAAAATCAGTCTAAAGTGTTAAAAATCATGAATTTCATGTCATCCGACACATTCGGTGGGTAAAATATCCAGATACTTGTCCTACCTCACTAGGACAATTGGCTTAAAGGTTTGAGATTTGGACTTGAGAATTTATCTCCCTTCTCTTATCATTGAGATAGTATAATAGGGTACGCTCATCCTAGCAATTCAGGGAAGTCGATACCCGGTACCTACAACCTACAGAAAAACCATGCATGTACATACAATATATAATGCTAAGCTAAACAGACAATGGCAGGAAGTGGTGCATCGTGTAGATCTCGACTAAGCAGGTGACTACGACTCCCTTCCTTAATCACATCAGAAACGCCATACAATAAGAAAACACACACACCATACACATGCAAGTATGGGGTAAGTATCCATAATAAACACATGAGATAATAAACCATCTAACTAATCATCAACAATAACTGAAAACAATATAATGATCATCATGTATACATGAAATGTAAATTCTAAATGATCTCATAATATAACCACTGAATCCATAACATAATGTCTGATAGTCTCAAAAAAATACCACTAATCCATCAACATTATACTAGTTCATCAAAGTCTAATAATAATAGCAACAATAAGTCTAGAAAAGATGTGAACGAGGGTAGGCACTACTTTTTGTATCTCCTACATGCACTAGACCAAAATAGCTGACATAAGTAGTATAGGATTAGAATATGATTTATATCACAGATCCTTTTAAAGGAGCAACAACCCTCACTCAATCCCTAAAACTAAAAAAGCCTCTCCAAGAGGATCCTCAAAGAAAAGATGTTGTAGGAAAATTTGGTTGCACATATTGCTATCCCTCTACCCCATGTTGATTCGCAGACTATAGCTCCCCAAGAGTACCAAATGCAAGAAATTTTATTGGGAAATCCCATAAAGTATATGACAAAAGTATTGACAATCATGAGCCTAAAAAATGCATTCTACCAATTGGATCAAGGTGAGGAGGAGATAGAAGTTTTAAAGAATCATAATAAAGTTTTGTGGGAATTCATAAAAGAGGTAAAAGGTCCCATTGACCCAAAAAACCCTAAGATAGCTCTAAAGGCTTCTCTCAAGAAATGAGTTCTAACCCCACCATAGAGTGATTTACTTTTTGATGCTTGCAACAAATGACATAATTGTTTTGAAGAACATGGAGAAAAAATATAGAATTAAATATGCATCTACTACACAAAATTAGAAAATTTTCATGGAAGATGGGAGGTGTGATATAGAAATATTTTAGGTTGGTAGTTGAGATATTTTTGTGGTCCAATAACTTAGAGGTCCTCTAGAAAATTTTAGGTTAGAGATACCAAATCTTGCTAGCCATTTTCATATATGAGGAATCATACATGTTTAGTGACTAGATTAAGAAGATACATGTGGAAAGGAAGGCCACAAAGATGATGTTCCAAGATATCTGGGAAATTCAAGAAAGGGCCTAGGCCAAGATTCTGGAAGCAAAGATACATTATAGTGCAACAAACTTGGAGATTTTCAATAATAACTCTAGAGAGAACATATGTTTAGTAGAGGTAGTAGTACAAGAATTTAAAGTGTCTTTCAAAGTAGTCTCCTTAGAAGATTATATAAGAATAATTTTCAAAGCTAAGGAAGAGATAAGGAGTTAGATAATAAGATGGAGAGTTTTGATGAAGTATGGAAAGAGGTTTTTGATTTTCACAAGAGCATGAGGGATAAGTATGAATCATTTGTTATTCTAGATCCCCAAGAAATCACAATAATAGTATTAAAGTTCAAGGAATGTCACTCAATCATCATTTTAGTCCAACAATAACAAGAACCAAATGCTGGAACTTGAGATTTGACTTAGAGAAAAATCTCCCTATTATGAACTTGGAACCTTTGCACATGTGCACCTCTGCAACTCTATAGTTTTGAAGTTTTGAAGAAGGACATATTTTCACATCCACATATGTGCACATGAAAAAATCCATAAATTTATAGGTGCAAAACTCTCAAACAACTTCCAACTGTGGTACAAGTGTCTAAATTTTAAATTTCATGCACTAATTTTTTTTTTTTTTGAGCTCATTAGTGCTTAAATGGTAGATAATCTTGGAAGAGGTTAAGTTCCTATTTTTGGAAAGATGATAGTCTCTAGCTACTACTTGAAGATGTATCCCTTCTATCTTCTTCTTCTCTTTATAGTTTTTTCATGTAAAGGCCCATGCAAAATCTAATTAATAAAAAAAAGAGTGTAGGCCTACTTATCACCATATTAGGGGTGAAACTGTATATACTTAACCATTAGCTTTATTTTAATAGTTTTAGCATAATCTTTTCATGGTTTACTCTATCTCCAAAAATTAAATTAAGTAGAGGGTTCACTATAAATACATGGATGTAACATGTATTCAAGGCTACCATTTTACGTAATAAATTATGCTATTAGTGTTGGAAATTTGCTTAGCCCTCCCCTCAGGATTCGTGACAAGGGATTAACTACCTCTTATGTACTATAAGTTGAGTGGTTGTATCAGGCATTGCTAGATCAATCTTTTGGTGCAACAAAAACCCCACTCTAACAAATGGTATTAGTGCTCCCATTCTGTGTGTAGTGATTCTTGTTGGAATGTGCATTCTCTTTGTGAACTAATAATTCATGAATAAAAAAAGAGCTAATAGTCTTATTGTTCTGGAATGCTTGTACAATTTTAGTTTTTAGAGTTTTTCATGATTAGCCAGAAGTGATGAATTAGATAAGGGGAATTGTACAAATACATTCATAGAAATTTATCTCATGTGCATGCAATTCCATGGCTTCATAATTTGACTAGTTGTGAAATATCATATTGTCTTATAAATTTCTATTAACAATTGCATCAAGGAGATTATAGTTGTGTTTCTTTGAATTTTGTTAGTTTTCTACCATCCTCTTTGAATATTTAAGTCACAAACATGTTGCCACTGTAGCTTATGTCCATTTAGATTTTAGTTTAAACAATTTGTTTATTTTCTTGTTACCTTATCTCTTTGCAATTTGTTTTTTCACAAAATCCTAGTTAATTTAGAAATTTATAAAAGTTTAGACACGCATACATCAAAAAATTAAAAAAATATAAAAATACTATTTTTTACTGAATATTTTTAAAGTGTTACAATGTTACAAATTGGACTTCACTGAATTAGAAAAGGCCTCATTGTTAAATATAAACATTTATCTTCAATTGAGTTACCTAGTCAATTGAAAAACAACCTCCCAGAAAATTGGAGTTGATATTTTATTGAATTTTCAAGAGAGAGATTCTCACAAATTTCTAACATTGTCATCATGCACTTATAACAGTAAAATAAGTGGCACTAGAAAGAGGGCCCGAAGTCAGTTTGAAACTTTGAGAAAGATGAAATTTTTTGATCCACTATCCCCCTTGTAATGAGTACTATAGTCATTACATAAAAAGCACAAGTTCCTAAAAATTGACCATTTCTACAAGTTTCATAGTGGTAAAGGAATTCCCAAAATTCATCCACCACTACCTTTCATATTACCAACATCCACTTCCTAGTCCCTGTTTCTTCACTTCCAACACCTCCTCATCAATAAAAAAATCAACCACCTCCACCACCAATGTTTTTCTTTTTCTAATGCTTAGGATTCACCCATCATCTTACAAGGTCAATGCCATGACCTACCTAAGAATATAGAGAAATTATCCCCAAGGTTCATTTATGAAGAGACATGGATAGAAGAAGAACATTTAAATTTTTTTATGGAATTTGCAATAGGAAGCAAATTTAGCATGAGGATACAATTGTCCTTTGTTCACTTACACTTTGGGTGAAACAATATTCAATTGGTAGGAAAACTTACTGCCGACATGTATCATGGATTGGGCATCTTTTGAAAGTATGTTCTTAGATTGATTCAAGACTTTCATCAATTTGACTATCTTGCACAATCAATTTCTTCCCATTAAGAGTGACCCCCATGAGACTATTTCAAGATTTAATCATTGTATCCATATGATGTACCAAAGGATGGAGTCCCCTTATGAAAGCTATGATACAAATTTATCTTAACTCTATAGATTATCTCACATCCATTTTTCTAAGAAGAATTGTGCACCGCAAATATTGGTACTCTTGAAAAAGTCTTCCAAGAAATAGTCACCTTCACCAAGGAAGCTAATCCCAATGGGGGACGAAGCACGAAAGTCCCCTTGGCAAAAAATATAATGGGTGTAATTACTCCATATCCATAAGGACCATTAGTAGATATGCCTCAATTTCAGCCACTTAACACCATGTCTACCCAACAATTTACTGCTACTCCACAAATAACCCTTACATATCCAGGATATGAGCCCCTTAAAAAAATATTTTTTGAGAAGAAAAATGCTCTACCATCTAAACCTAAGAAAAATAGTATGGCTAAAAAGCTCAAGTTCATGCAGAAAATAATGTCATAATTCTCTAATGAGTTGACAAGGATGAAATTGTCCTAGGGACAAAATTAGAAAAACCAACACCCATCTGCTACTCAAAACAACAACTATGCACAAAATTAGAATAGAACCCATGGTTCCTACAACAAAAATAATGAGGGAACAACTACAACACATAAGAAAAAATGATAGGGATACCAAAGCCAAACCATTAGTGGAACAGTCACCTCAATAATGGTACCATTCCCACTAATAATGCTAACTGTGTCAACTTTGCTAAGGCACAATTTGCTATACCTATTGGAAACACCCAAAACATCAGAGACAACTTTTATTATGATGATAATAACAACTGAAATCAATATTCCAAAAATGAAAATATACATTCCATCCAATTCAACTCAATAGTGTTAGAATCCTATGATACACCTCCAACAGAGGATGGGAACTTAAAAAACAAAGAATTTCTATTTCCTTTCAACTATGAGGTTGAACCAGAAGAAACATAAATGTTCACTTTCTATAATGACAATAGGAATAAATATTATTTGCATAGTTCGAGAGGACCACTAATTGATGGTACTCCTCTAGGCTGATACAATACATCCCCAGATCCATGAGTAACCAACAACCCAATATTACCACAAGTACCATTCTAGGGGGTGTGTACAGTAACCACTAATAATGAGGAATCCAACATGGTATTCAAAGATATATATCCTAATCAAATAACTCAAGAAAGTAAAGGCTAACATCTCTATGTTTGACATACTACAAAGCTGCCCCAACTAAAGGGAAGCCCTATTGAAAACATTGGACCATACAAATCCCACAACAACTCCTAGTGCATAAAAAATGAAAAATTCAAATGCCAATGTAGTAGAGGGTATGCCTAATATGTTTAATGATAAACTAGAGGTGCCTCTCTTTTTTCCTAGTCTCTAGCATTTTGGCAAAAACTTACACAATTGTTTGATAGATTTGGGTGCTAGTGCATAATGTCATGAAACTCTCAATTTCCCAAAGGCTAGGAGTAGTACCACAACCTACAAATAGAGTGGTAATACAACTAGAAAAGAAAGAAGTCAAAGTTATTGTCATACTAAAAGATGTGTGCATACAACTCAAAAGTGACTCAAGAATCTAGGATGTAATTGACATACATATGGTGGATATTCCTAAAATGTACATGATGCTCTTGAGTAGAGAATGGAAAAAATGCCTAAGGGGATGGTTCTCAATGAACTTTACCCAAATATGGTTTTTATGGAAGGGATTGAATATCCAAATCAAGATTTATATTGAGCCTAAGTTAAAGACAATGATCATTCAATATAATGCTCCCAATGAGGTTTCTCTTCACCAGTCCAATTTGGGATTGTAACATCCTCTAGCATACAATTTTTAGGAAACATTAGAGGGAAGACTTATAGAAGGAGTTCAAGAATTTTCACTCAGTGATAACATGTTCAAAAAATCCATGGATAACATGATATCTAACATACAATATCTTAGAGAAGATGCTGATCCAAACATAATTGTCGAGTTGTCATTTTGTACGATGCTTAATAATAGGAATCCTTTTGAACTCCTCTCTTGAAAAGATGATCTAGGATCAACTCCAAGGTTCTAGGTGATCTTGCAACCTACTAAAATCCACTCAATTGAAGATAAATGTGTATGTTCATGAGGATGCCTTTGTTGGTTCAAACCAATTTTGGATAAGATGTTTGATTTAGTTGCTGTTTTGAAAAAGTAACCACAAAAGAGATATATTTTTGGTATTTTATGTTTTATGATGAATGCAATTTTATCAATGTAACTATATGAATTCTTATTTTAACTGAGTGTTAGAAAAGGAAATAACAAAGATAGGGTGATGCGAGATTAAAGAAAATAACTTGAAAAGGAAATTTCTAATAGACATAAACCATGGTAACAACATGTCTACAAGTTAAATCATCGAAAAGATTAGGCAGGAAACCAATGAAAATAGGAGTAGTGCTTCCTCAATTGCACTGATGCAATCATCGATGGGAACTCAATAATAAACAAAAGATATTTCAATTCTCATCAAATTGAAAGGCCATGAAAAGTGCACTCATGTGAGACAAGAAACTATGTAGGAACAAAAATGTGATCTCTTCTCCAACTTGGTGCCTCAACAAAATTTGTTAAATACCAGAACTAAAAGGTTGCACAATCATAACAACACAATAAAACCATTGGCTCAATTATTATTCATGAATATGCATTCACAAAAATAACACACTCTAGTAGAATATATACACTAAGAATGAGAACACCAATAACATATATTATTGCATCAAAATAATGACCTGGAGTACATATTACATCCTTGTATTTATAAGAAATCATCTTCTCTTTTTATGTTGAGAGTGAGAGATATTAAACTACAAACATATGCTTAAAACTAATAAAACAAAACTACTTACATACAAACTGACTCTCTAAATGGTGCTAAGTAGTTCTCTACCCTTGTTTATGTCAATTAATAGGTGCATGAGCCTTTACATGACTTTAAATAATAAAAGAAGAAGGAGATAAGAATAAGGAATTTGTAAGAGGATCTAAGAGTTTCTGGAAGCTCTACAAATCAAATCCTAGCCTTCTCTAGGCATTTCTAGGAGTTGAACTACCGTCAAGCTCCAAAAATTCAATAATTTCCCAAGTGTCAAAACTAAATTTCTAGCATTTGGGTTTTCTTACCCTTTATACCAAAATGATGTTTGGATGTTTGCTCTTGAATTTCTCTATTATCTCTATTACTTGGGTAGCTTCTAGAAAATCCAAAGCTCCATATTTATCCTTAACAACCTACCGATAGTTGTAAACTTTGATTTGAGCCATAAGATCCTCAAGTTTAGTGTCTAGTTCTAACAACATCTCTTCAATCTTAAATGCTTGCTTGATATCTTCATTTGATGAAGCATCCTTGAAGGTTCCTCATTATTTTTGGACTACTGATCGCATTGTATTGAGCTTAGTTTTCAACTCATCTTCAAAAATCTCAAGGCAAGTAGCATTGTAGTACCTTTCTACTTCCAAAATTTGCTCTTGAGTTTTATCTCTTATTCTCTGAATATCTTCATGCAGTCCCTTCATGACTTTATTACTAGCAAATAATTTCTCTATCCAATCATCAAGCTTATCAAGCTCCTCCACTGTATAAACTTCCATGAGCATACAATACCTTTGATCTTTTATTGATGTCAAATCCTATAGGTCTTTTTCCGAGGTATGTACCTCATCCATTAATCCAAAATCTTGGTTCACTATGGATACCAACTTATCTGCACTTGATTGAATATGGTGTAACAGGTTCAAGTTCCCCGATATTATCTATACACCTTTCTCCTCAAAATTGTCAAGTAATTGCTAAGATGCTCCCAAAAATGAATCCAACTATACACTCCCTTTTTCCTTTCTCTCTAATGCCATAGCAAGAGTGATCTCTGGATTGTCTAGGTCTATTGGGCCCACAAATCCATATAGATAGCCTCTTAGAAGTTAATTGCATTTCCTCAACATAATTAGCTCAAAATCCTCTCTATCCATGTTCCTAAACACCTCCTTTATACTCATAGTGATCATTAATTTGGTGATATCTACCATGGGCCTTGGTAATAAGACCTCCTTAATTTAGTAATACTTAGGGGTTAGTTCCCTGGTGTCAATGTGTGGAGGAGGGATGGCTACATGTACAAGAAAGTCCTAATCTTGGTTCTTCATAATGAAGGCCAGTGGTTGTGTATCACCCATAGGTCGCTTAGGATTCTTGATGGATTTTACTAGCTCTACCATTCTCTCCTCAACAATTAAATTTGGCTAACTCTTTTCTCAAATCATGACCTCCCTCTTCAATTAGGTTAGTGTAATGCCCATTGGAGACATATACTTGACTGAAGAGGGGGTTTATACTATAGGTCTTACCCTTATCAACCATCTCTAGAGTCTTTTCTTGTTGAGAAAGATCACTAGTTTAAGCCTCTATATCTACTTTAGCTAAGGTCCTAGCCTCGATATCATGAGGAGTTTGTTGAGGTTCTTCATGTATTTCCTCCTCCTTTGATACTTTATTAGCTTGAAATTATTGAGGCTCTTCTTCCTCCACTACTTCTTCTTCTAATTTTGTAATGGGAGGAAGTGGCATTATTGAGCCTTTATCTAATAAGAATAGGTCTTGAGATGGTGGTTGTGGGAGGCCTAGATGTCCTTTAGGTAAGGGTGGTAGTTTACTCCAATGCTCTCATAAGGATACATTTCTAAGAGTATCTCTTATCTTTTCTCCCACCATCTTAGTTCCTACTAACATGAAGTCAAAATCAGAGAGGTTAAAGACATCTATTTCTTGACCCTCCATATCTGTTATCCACTATTGCTTCTCATCTTCTGATGTAGAGACCTGAATAGGTTCTTTTGGAATAGAAGGAGGTGTTATAGTTGAAATTCTTCTACTTTCCTTTCAATATCTCAAGAAACATGAGTCCTTTGACTCAAGGGGACATATTCAATATCCTCCCCTTCTTCTTCTTCCACCTTAGCTTTAGGAATTGTCTCAAGCACCTAAGGGGGTGGAGTGTTCTTTTTCCTCAACCTTCTCCTACATGTCCTTGCCATAGTGGGCTTAATCCTAGCCTTTTTAGGAGACGAGGGAGAGGATTATTCCTTTGTACCTACTGGTGTCACCCTTTATTCTTCCTCTTCTTATGGAGGCACTTGCTTTATCTCTTGGACTTGAGCTACTAGCATATCTTGAGGCTCTTCTTGTTCAAGATTTACTTATTGTTGTTGTGGTGGTTGAGCTATATTGCTATTAGGATTTAACCGTGTGATTTTTGAGTGAAACTCATTGACCCATGTTTCATGAGTAGTGATTCAACATGAATCCATCTCTCATGAGAATAAATGAAACACTTATCACTCATTAGATCTAGGTGATGCTCACAAGAGTGAAGCACTAGGATTTCTTAGGAGGTCACCCATCCCAGTACTACTCCAACTTGAGTGCACTTAACTATGGAGTTTCCCCCATAGTTAAACCCAAAGCTTGCAATCCCATGGTGATTGGCCACACCCATGTCTTTTTATGCTTCTTCCTCACTTTGTCATATTTATATGTGAGTTCTTTGGCAATTTCCAACAAAATAAGCCTATCGAATGGATATCTCAAGAGCTTCTTGGGATTCTCCAAGGTACCAACTACCCTTAAGTAGGTGAATGTTTTGAATTAGATGTAGTATGTGCCAATCTCTATGATCCCACCACTACCTCTACTGACATCCTTTTGGCATAATCACCTTCAATGAATTGGATGATTGCAAATATAAAACTATCATTCACCACCTGATATTCTACACTCTTCTGTAAGAGTTTTTTCTTCACTAGCTAAGAGTATACCCCATAAGGCCAAGCATTAGAGTCTTGCATGCTACCTCTTTTGTAAAGTCCTAGGTAGTTGGTTGTTATAGGCACCAATAAGTACACCAAATATGATGTCATGTATAATTTTGGGTCAGCTTTAATAGCTACCAACTGCTCATCTAGGTTATCACTTAGCATTGTGGCCCAATCAATTGGTATCTTTTCCATTCTGATGGTTTCTATGAAATGAACCATCCAAATGTAAAGGTGTTCAGCTATTGGTAGTCCCATGACCCTTCTCAAAAGCATAATGGTGTAACTAACATCATCCTTCATATATCCCTAGGTCATGTCTACTTTTCTAACTCTGTAGCCCACTGGTATTCTATCAGTCAAAAAAGATGATTGGATTATCTCTCTGGCTTCTTTCTCATTTTCCTAGTACCATATTTTTGCTCCTTCATAAGATATCTATAAGTATTAGTCAACCCTAGGAAGGTGAAACACCTTCTTGATGTTTCAAGGTTGGAGGTCAAGGACTATCTCCCCTATGACACTATTGACAACCTTTTCTTCTTTTATATAGTTTACTATGAGAGCCATGATGAGTTTTGAAGATTGTAAAAAAGTAGGATGTTATTCCACATTTACTAGCCTTGATTTGATGAATTCTAATACCATCACAGATTGTTCTTTTGGCTTGTTGAAAATGGTGAGGAAGGCATTCTAGTCAATGTGATCAAGATTAGTATCTCCGATTTCAGAATGTCCATCTTGAAAGTGAGATTTTCTTAACACACATTGGTACTTAAAAAAAACTGGCTTAGGAGATATTTTTTTGCCATTGAGGAGGATGAATATGCCATTTTACCTACACATGAAAGAAGTCATTAGTCTAGAAAGCTAAAAGGTAGACTCAAAATAAACCCTAATAGATCAAAACCTAGCATAAAGCCCTCAAAATAATAAGAAACTAGTTTATTCCCCCCAAAAGCCCTATAATACAAATTAGCACACCTAATTGACCATTTAGGCATATTTGTACACCTATACATGTGCATCTTGAGAAGGTGCATGCATGCACCGTGGCAGTGCATATGGGTGAAAAGAGTAAGATTCTAACTATTTTGTGCACAAAGGGTGCTCACATGAACATCTTGATGGGTTGCATATGTGCATACCCTAATGTGCCTTGAGTTCATTAGAAAACATTAAAAAAGGTGCACATATGTGCACCTTGATGGGGTTCACACATGCACACCTTTTCATTATGTTACTTATTTTCAAGTTTTAAAGGAAGGTGTACATATGCACACCTTGAGGAGGTGCACTTATGTGCACATTCTAATGACTTAGTTTTTTTCTTTTAAAGGTTGACTTATGCTTTTAAAGGTGGAAGAATGTGCACACTTGCACACCTTGTGGAGGTGCTCATGTGTGGACCTTCTTATGTGTTCTAACCTTGTGCTTTATTAGTGATGAGTGCAGCTTACAGGCGAAGATTGTGCACGTCAAGGTGTGTGAGGGTGCAGGAGCAAGTGAAGTGTGGAGAAGAATGGAGTAAAGGAAGGGGGTCTAGGGTTTATAGAGACTCTAGGCCTTAGGAACCCTCCAGATGTGCACATATACACAAGTGTGTATGTGTGCATCTCTGGAGGAAGATGAGGGCACACTTGCACATTGAATGCACTTGTGCACCTCTATAAGGTGCACATGTGTGCTAGTCCACTAGTGAGCACTTTTGTACTAAAAAATACAACTTTTTTCACTTTGCCTCTTGTTCTAACACCCTAAACTTCCCTAGTAAAAGACTGATACTTGACTCAAATTCCTAGGGGAGTCAAAAAATGGCCTAGGCCCTAGACTAGGGGTTTGGGAGACAAAAATTTATTAGCCGCGCCACACCCCCCCCCCCCCCCCCCTTCATTTCTAAGAGAAATGGGGCATTGTAAAACCACAAAAATACTCTTAATACCTAGTTTCTACCAACTTCATTGAGAAAGTTATTTTGAATTCAAATGCTCGTGTTGCCAAGATGCTATATTGTAGGTGCTATCAAAAGTAGCATCACCAAAAATTTTGACAAAAGATGAAAATCTTGCAACAAACACCATCATACCAACTATAAAATGAATTCTAAAGGAAGTTCTTGCAATTAATAGTGTAAAGATTGTAGATGAAATTAGTGGGTCCAACATTGATGATGTTAGTTTAATAACTGAACATTTATCCCCCAAATGACTAACCTTAGAGGAAGATCCCAACATATCATACAATGATACTTCTTCACATGGAGGAGGATTTCCATAAATTTTTGAAGGGA
Source organism: Cupressus sempervirens (assembly GCA_028749045.1). NCBI lineage: Eukaryota > Viridiplantae > Streptophyta > Pinopsida > Cupressales > Cupressaceae > Cupressus > Cupressus sempervirens. Next base: position 478,726,768 of record CM053789.1, on the reverse strand, counting down.
TGGTAACAAATCATAGGAGGTGAAATTTTGTCAAAGGTCAAGGCTAGAAATATATCATAGTTAAACCCAAAGAAGAAACCCATAAATTCATTGAACTCATAAGTGAATTTCATGAGAGACAACAAGAATGCACATAACCACTATTCAAAATCACACCATGAAATACACTTGTAGAGGCAAAAAATGCTTCCCAAGGTTAGATGGAATAGAGGCATAAGTTCAAGTCTTTCAAGGCAAAGGTTAAATCCAAGCAAAAGCGCAAGGCAAAGACAATCCCAGCGAAAGACACAAACATACTATGGACCTTAAAAATTGATGGATCTAAATGCAAAAGGGGAATAGGAGCTTAGAATGAGCTGATCAACCCTAGAGGTAAGTCCTACTATGCTACCTATCACTTAAAGTTATTATGTACTAACAATGCTATAAAATATGAAGCTCTAGTACGAGGTCTTTTACTGGCCTTAGAAAAGGATGTGAAAGTGCTCATATTCTTGAGAGATTCTCAATTGGTGATCAAGAAAATTAGGGAAAAAATTTATTAAATGATTAAAGGTTACAAGATTATATGGAAAGAGTTGTTGAAAACAAGATTCTTTATATGGAATTTGGAACAATTATTATATTGTCAATGATGTTAAACCTACTACTTGGTGGTGGGACAATTACTTATTTGGTTTGAATGCTATCAATTATTTGATTGATGAAGAGGATTTGATAAGATGAGATAACAAGAGCACCTAGAGGAATGGTTGAGTTATTTAGTGTATAAAAGGAGTACTAAGACCAAGTAAGACATAGATGATATGTTGTATTTTTTATCTACTTAAATGTAAAGTTGATGGATACACTAGCCAAGTCTTGAAGAAAAAGGAATACAAAATGAGTCTACTAAGATTGACCGAGTGATTAGTTGGAGCCAAGAAAAGTTATTTCAAGCTGAGTAGAAAATCAGTTAGTGACAAGAAAAGTGAAGATTTAGTGTATGCCGAGTGAAGTTAGTACGTGTGAAATAAATTCTAGTGAGTGTCAAGTGACAATAAAAGACAATATGTGTTGAGTGAATTTTAGTGGATGCCGAGCAACATAGTATGTGTTGAGCATCAGAGGCTAGTTATTTTTGAGTGACAACATTATGATTTAGATCATAGATTTGTTGAACTTGAGCTGAAGAAGTTATTTTCTTGGATTGTGTGAAGCATGTGAAAGATAAGCTTGACGAGTTGGAGGCACAAAATTCAAGATAAACCTTTTTGAGGAAAATTCAAAGTAGATTATAGAAGAAGTTTCCAGAGGGAGAAAAATGGAAAAGAGGGAAGATTCAATGAACCTGAGCTTACCCTAAAATGGATAATTTTTATTGAGTAGAAAAAGACCTAAATTCTCTTTATAAGGGGATACAAGGCCTAAAGCAATAGTTGGAATGGGTGAGAACCCAAGGAAGACAAGGAGTCTAGGGTGTTGCTTCATATTGTGGCCAAATAAGAGAGTTTACAATTGGCATGCAAAGCAAGAAGACTTAAGAGGATGAATGCTTGAAGGGTGAATAAGCTTTCAAAGCTGAAGTGAATGAAGCAAAGTAGAATGGAGGACTAAAACAAAGATTAGTAATTTGCAAGTGAGTTGTGATTTGTTATCAGATCAAGTACTACTATTACTTTCTAATCATTGTAATAGTTTAGGATAAATCCTTTGGATTAAAGTTAACCTAATAGTCATTTATAAATCTTTTAACTAGGTGGCATTCTAATGGAATGTTCTAAAGTCCTCTAACATGGCTCACTCCTAACATGGTGATTGATATCATTTGACCAAGTCACATTTAATAGTGTGTATTGTAACCTTTAATAGGGTTTGCCTTTCATAGGGCATCGCTTTAGAAGTTTGAGAATTAGCAGCATATTATTAGTGTTTTTTTTCCCAAATTGGGTTTCCACATAAAATCCTTGTGTCAAATGTGTGAATGATTTTGTAGTGTTTAATGTTTACATTTATGCAAAGTCATTCTGACCAAGGACAGTGACCTATTAAGTTTATGGAATTTTCAGTGTATATATATATATGAGTTTTCTTAATTGCTGAAAATTTTTATTGGGAAATTTGGACCTTGGATAACTAATTCACCCCCTCCACCCCCCTTTTAGTTATCCTAAAGTATTCCAACAATTGGTATCAGAGCATTGGTTGCTTGTGAGGAATAGTTTGAAGTTTCTATAAGCTAAAGATCAAAATGCCAAAAAGAGAGGTATCCAATCTTAACAAGGAGAACTTTTCTACATGGAAAAGTTTGATGAAGTTACATCTAGGAGGTCTTGGAGACTATGCACAATCTACCATTTCTATTGAGCATGTTGACCCTGTTGGAGCCCCTACTACTCACCCCCTCCACCCCCCTTTTAGTTATCCTAAAGTATTCCAACAATTGGTATCAGAGCATTGGTTGCTTGTGAGGAATAGTTTGAAGTTGCTATAAGCTAAAGATCAAAATGCCAAAAAGAGAGGTATCCAATCTTAACAAGGAGAACTTTTCTACATGGAAAAGTTTGATGAAGTTACATCTAGGAGGTCTTGGAGACTATGCACAATCTACCATTTCTATTGAGCATGTTGACCCTGTTGGAGCCCCTACTACTGAAGATCTAAAAAAGAAGAAAGATCACAATCAAGAAATGTTGGAGATTACATATACCCTAAGCTACATTGAGATTGATGGCATCAAGGGATGTGATTTTGCTAAGAAGATGTGGGATGCCATAGAAAAGATCTATAGAGGAGACCAAAATGTGTTGAGAGCCAAATCTAAAAGTCTCAAAGGTAAGTTTGATGATATGAGAATGGAAGAAGGTGAGAATATTGTTCAATACTATGCCAGAGTAGAAGAAGTTGTAGATTCTGTAAGAGGAGAAATTGGTAAGATTGAACATGAGACTGTGATTAGAAAAGTATTGAGAAAACTGCTTCCTATCTATGCTATTAAAATCTCTACCATACAAGAACTAAGATGCACACCTGGTAATGATCTGACCCTTGAAGGATTGATGGGTAGACTCACTAACTTTGAACTCTCAAATTTTGATAATTTTAGAACTAAAATTGTTGAATATACTTTCAAAGCTAAGTTCTCATTGAAAGAGCCTAAGGAAAAGAAAAAGAAAAAGAGTAAACATGTTTCTAGTGACAATGATACATATGAAGATGATGTTGAAGAGCTTGAAGCATTACTAGCTAGGAGATTTCACAAAGGAAAAGGAAAATACAAAGGTAAGATGCCTATTATATGTTTTAAATGAAGTTGGTCATATTGCTACAAGGTCTCCTAAAAATAAGAACAATATAAGTGGAGACAAATTTAGAAGCAAAAGAAATGAGAGAAATGAAGATTACAAAGATAAAGGAAAGAAATCTTGCTACATTGCTAAAGAGGAATTCAATGAAGAATCTGATGATCATGAGGATGAAGTTGTCTATGTTGCAATGAAGGATGATTATGATGATGATAAGGCAACTACATTGGTGTCTTATGTGAACAAGAGTGATAGATGGATTATTGATAGTGGCTGTTCTACTCACATGACTAGAGATAAAAGTAAGTTCAATACCATTGTGCATTATGATGGTAATAGTGTCAGGTTTAGTAATGATGCACCGTGTCTTATCAAAGGAAAATGATTAATTAAATTGATAGATAAGATCATATGTGACAATGGTTATTATGTAGAAGGAATAAACTATAATTTATTAAGTGTGTCACAACTAAATAGTGTTGGATGTAAGGTTGAATTTGAAAAATAAAAGATAAGATCTATGATGCTAATGGAGAACTAAATGGCAATAGTGATCAAACTAAAGGTAATCTATTCTACCTTGACATGAATGATGCTACTTGTCATGTTGTACAACTTGATGATGTGTGGTTGTGGCACATAAGACCATGTCATGTAAATTTTGATAATTTGGTTAGTATCAGTAAGATGGAGAGAGTTAGTGGTTTTCCAAAACTAAAGAAAATAAATAATGTAATTTGTAAATAATGTGAGTTAGGCAAGATGGAAAAGTCTAGTTTTAAAAGTAAGACTCACTCTTCAAAATAAATTCTTGAATTAGTTCATATTGATCTATGTGGACCAATCAATGTGCAAAGCTATAAAGGTGACAAGTACATTATCCTATTTGTTGATGATTATTCTAGGATGATGAAAATTATGTTTTAAAAAAAAAAATATGATGCTATAGTTGAGAAGGAAATTGGTAAGAGCTTGAAATGTCTATGATCTAAAAGAGGTGCAGAATTTACATCAAATGAGTTTGAGATGTTCTATAATGATAGAGAAATCAAAAGAAAGGCTTCTACACCTAGAACCCCTCTACAAAATGGCATTACTAAAAGAAGGAACAAATATGTGATGGACTATGCCAGAACACTCATGATGGAGAAGAATTTTGCTTTGAAATACTAGAGGGAACCTATTAATACATTTGTCTATACCCTAAATAGATTACAATTAAAGAAATGTACAAATTCCACACCTTTTGAACTTTGGTATGGATACTCACCCAATGTGAAATATTTTAAGGTATTTGGAAGAAAGTGCTACATTCTTAAGGATAATAGGAATGGAAAATTTGATGCTAAAAGTGAAGAAGGTATATGCCTAGGCTATTCCAAAAGAAGTAAAGCTTATAAGTGTTTAAATTCTAACACTAAAAAAATTGTGGAAAGTGTAAATGTGAAGTTTGATGAATATATAGAGGTACATGAAATTGAACCAACAAAAGAACCTAAAGATTACAAATCTTTTATGTATTTATATGATGAGATGAGCAATGATGAAGCTATGAACAAAGTTTCAAATTAACAACAACAAGTTTTAGTGATTTCCAAGTCACATACAATGAATGTCAAGTTGCATTTAGGTATCGAGTTACATTTAGGTGCTGAGTTGCAATTAGAAGTTGAGGTACATTTTGATAATGAGATCAATGGACATGAAAGAAATGCTAAATTAATTGATAGAGAAGCAAATAATGATTCTAAATTTGAAAGATCTATTGAAGAAAACATAGCATAACCAAGATTTGCAAATTATGTTAGAAGACATCAACCTGCTACAAAAATTATTGGAGATAAAAATGATAGACCCATGACAAGAAACAAGTTGAGAAGTGATACATGTATGCTAAGAATGCATGAGCCTATGTTAGTAAAGGGTGCATTGGAAAATGATGACTAAATTCAAGCCATGAGAGAAGAGATTGAGCAAATTGAGAAGAGCAAAACTTGGTCACTTGTACCCAGACCAGAGAACACGAATGTTATTAGAACCAAGTGGGTATATAGAAACAAACTAGATGAGAATAGTGAAGTCACAAGAAATAAAGAAAGATTACTTTGCAAGGGGTATGCTCAAGAAGAAGGAATTTACTACGGAGAAACATTTTCCCCTATTGAAAGATTGGAAGGAGCAAGAGATCTACTTGCTTATTCTGCATACAAAGGTTTCAAATTTTATCAGATGGATGTGAAGTTTGCATTTTTGAATGGTATATTGGAAGAAGAGGTTTACATTGAACAACTAAAACAATTTTTTGATGCAAACAACATTAACATGATATTTAGACTACAAAAAAGCTTTATATTATTTAAAGAAAGCTCCCAAAGCATGGTATGATAGACTTCATAATTGTCTTGTGAATATTGATTTTGAGAAGACTGATGAAAATAGTAATCTGTACTTGAAGACTGAAGGTGGTAAAGGTATATTAATAGCCAAAATTTTTGTTGAGGATATCATATTAGGAAAAAATGCATTGTATAAGACATTTGTTGATGAGATGATGAAAAAATTTAAGATGTCCATGTTTGGAGAGATTAAATTCTTTGTTGGCTTACAAGTGTATCAAATGAAGTATGGTATTTATATCACCCAATCCAAGTATGTGAAGGGAATATTGAAAACTTTTGGTATGGAGGATTCAAAACTTGTTAGCACACCTATGGTCACATGACATAAATTATCAAAGACTAATGATTTTGTTGAAGTGAACCAAAATTTGTAAAGATCTATGATTGACAAATTGAAATAAGTAGTTCATATCATACCTGACATTTCACTACCTATTGGGATTTTTTCAAGATTTTCTACAAATCCTAAGGAGGATAATTTGATGGTTGTCAAAAGGATTATGAGATAATTAAAAGGAATAGATGACTTTGGTCTATACTACAAGAAAAATGATAATTTTGAATTAAGAGCCTATTCAAATACTAATTGGGCTAGAAATGTTGATGACAAAAAGAGTACAAGTGATGGAGCATTTTTTTTTGGAAAAGAGACTAGTTTCATGGACTAGTAAGAAACAAAATTGTATATCACAATCTACTATTGAAGCTAAATATGTTGCTACTAGAGTGAATTGTACAAATATTGTATGGATCAAATAGCTACTCAAAGGAATGAAGGAGGAAATTACTAAACTTGTGATACTCTATTGTGATAACACAAGTGCTATAAATATATCTAAGAATCCTGTGATGCATACAAAGAAAAAGCACATTGCAATAAAGTATCATTACGTGAGAGAGTTGGTTCAAGACACATAAGTAAATATGGAATATGTGAATTCCAAAGAAAAAATATCTGATATATTCACAAAATATTTACCTAAGGATTCTCATGAGTATCTAAGAGGTAAACTAGGGGTGATACCCCTATCATATCTTACAATTTGATGTAGTAGATCTTACTTTAAGAGTTGCCTAAAGTAATCAAAGAGCTAGAACAAAAGATCATTCACAAGTAAGGTGGCAGAGGGAGAACCTAAATTATTAAACATCTACATGTTGAGATGACAAGTGTTTGGCATTATTTTCAAAGAGGGAGAGAATAGAATACCCAACAAATAGAGAAAATTACCTTGAAAGAGGGAGAGTTACCTTAGAGGGAGAAATAATTTAAAGAGAAAGAGGGCGATATAGTCAGAGAAAGTTAGTAAGTCAGAGAGATCAGAGTAAAGAAGAGATCAAAGAAACACTATGAGGGAGATATGAAAGAAGGAGATTGAAAAAGATCACATTACCCTACATAGAGGAAGGACACATATAGATAGAGGGAGAGATTGTAATACATTGTATTAATTTTCTTTTTGATATTATTGTTGCTATTGATTTTCCATCAATGTTAAAGAGGGATATTGTTAAAAATAAGATTGTTTGTATGGAATCTAGAACAATAATTATATTGTCAATGATGTCAAACCTGCTACTTGGAAGTGAGATAATTGTTTTTTTGGTTTAAATGATATCATTTATTTGATTGATGAAGACGATTTGATGAGATGAGATTGTTGAAAACAATTGATTAATTGTATATTGTCTTTGATCTTACACAAAATGTCATATCTTTATCAATCAGTGTATGCCGAGCTCTATTGATCGATAAAGAAAGTTTCTTATGTCTGTCGAGCATTCCACTATTTGAAAGGTTTAGAATATAGTGTATGCCAATTTCACTCAGGCATCAAAGAAAATTTAGTAGAAGATGAGTGTTAATTGACCTCATTTGGTTAATGAAGGAAAGTTGGATGGAACCAATGCTAACCTATCTCACTCAGTTACCAAAGGCAATTTGTGAAGATGTAGTGTTAATAGAGTTCATTTGGTTAACACATGAAAATAATTTTTGAATTAGTGTTACTAATTAGGATCAACTAAAAAAATGTTAGTTTGTGGTGACTAATCAGGGAAGTACTATACATACTTCATAAATTATTTTGGGTTACTCTTCGCCAATGGTGGGCTACTATTCACCAATGGCTAATATTTGCCAATTGGCTATTGCTTATATTCGCCAATTTACGGCCAACATGTTACATAACTAGTTTTAACCCTAAAGCAAAAAATATACTTGTATAAAAGGGCTTAGGGTTAGGGATTGTTTCATAAGGTGTGATGCAAAAATTGGTTCTTGTGATGGTATTGAGTTATAAGGGATTACAGATTATAATCAGGTTGTAATCACTAGATCGTAATAATATTGGACTTGCTATTTGGTGGATGTAGCCTAGGGTTTGGGTGAACCATGGTAAATCTTGGTGTCTTATGTTCTTTTCTATGTGATCTATTATTTTCTAATATTGTTTATATTTGTATGTAATTGTTATTTCTATCTAAGGTTTAATCCTAATAAGTGGTATAAGGGCGAGGTTGTTTTTTAGTTATCCTTTGTAGGAAAGTCTCATAGTTGAGTGGGAGTGATGGTAGACAAGGGTAAGTTGAGGGTTGACAAGTTTAATGGGCACAACTTTTAGTTATGAAAGATGCAAATGGAGGACTATCTCTATCAGAAGGATTTATGAAAGTTGTTGGAAGGAAAAACCAAGAATCAGGGATCTATGATAAATGATGTCAGGGATCTTTTAGATAGAAAGGCAGTTGGAAGAATCTAATTATGCCTTGAACCATCAGTGGCATTTAATATTAAAAAAGCAAAGATGATAGAAGATTTGATGGAAACCCTAAAGAAATTGTATGAAAAGCCCTCTTCTTCAAACAAGGTATTTCTTATGAGGTGTTTATTTAATTTATGAAAATGATAGAAGGTGGATCTATTTTAGATCATTTAAATGAGTTTAATACTGTTACTAGTCAATTATCTTCTATGGACCATGCTGTATTAATTTTGATGAAGAAATTAGGGCTATCTTGATTTTGTGTTCTTTGCCTAAAAGCTGGAATGGCTTGGTAATGGCTGTGAGTAATTCTATTTCTAGATCTAATACCCTAAAATATGATGATGTGATTAGTATTATTTTGAGTGAGGAAACTTGTAGGAAAACCTCAGGTGGATCTACATCAAGCAGTGCTTTGAATGCACAAAGTTGAGGTAGAATGATTGAGAAAGGAAAAAATTTTCAAAATCATGGGAAATCAAGAGGAAAATCAAAGGTGGAAGAGGTCTCAATCAAGAGGACCAAACAACTATTGGTACTATGAGAAACTAGGGCATAAAAATAAAGATTGCTATACTTGAAAGAAAAATGAAGGAGATAAACCAAATGGAGACGAGAGAAATGTGGTAAGTAACAAATCTAAAGAGGATTATTTGCTTCTTTCTTTAGAAAGTGTTGATGATTCATGGGTTTTAGATTCATTTCATGCTACACCTCATAGAGGTTATTTTGTTGATTATGTCCAAGGAGATTTTGGACTTGTTTATTTGGGGGATAACAAACCCTGTTAGATTTTTGGAAAGGGAAAAGTTAATATTAAGTTGTAGAATGAGAATCATTGGATACTAATGAGGTAAGACATGTTCCAAGGTTGAGTAGGAATTTAATTTTAGTAGGACAACTTGGTGATGAGGGTGGTGATGAGGGTTGTGTAGTTACTTTTAATGATAAAAATTGAAAGTTTTCAAAGGGTTCCCTTGTAGTAGAAAAAGGTCCAAAAGTAAGCACTTATATCTTTGTATAGGTCATATTGTTCCTTCTACTTTAATTGTTTAAGAGAAAAATAAATGTTCAGGAACAATTGTTGCAGTTGAGTAGGGAGAACAAATAGTTGCTATAGATTTTGATACAACATTGTGGAACAATAGACTTGAGAACATGAGTGAGAAAGGTATGAAAGTAGTTCATTCAAAGAAAGTTTTACCAGGTCTAAAATGTGTTAATATGAATTTTTGTGAATGTTGTGTATATGAAAAAAGAGAGAGAGTGAGTTTTGTCAAGACTGGAAAGGAAAATAAAAAGGATAAATTAGAGCTTATGCATATTGATGTATGGGGATAAAGTTAGGTATCTTCCCTTGGTGGCTCTCATTATTATATTACATTTATTAATGATGCAACTAGAAAAGTATGGGTTTATTTCTTTAGATAGAAATTTGATGTATTTCAAACTTTTAAGAAATAGAAATGCTTGGTTGAAAATGAGACGGGTAAGAAATTAAAATGTCCTATATTTGATAATGGTGGTGAGTATTGTAGTCATGAATTTGAATATTATTAATGGTATCATAGACATAAAACTATTCCAAGGACTCTATAGGAAAATAGAGTGGTTGAATGCATGAACATGACTATAATGGAGTGTGCAAGGAGCATGAGGTTGCATGCTAAGTTGCCCTTACACATGTGGGTAGAGGCTATAATTACTACTATATATTTTATTAATAGAGGTTTCTCTACTCCTTTAGGTTTTGGTATTCTAGAGGAAGCATGGGCTGGTAAGAAGGTGAGTTATTCTTTTCTCAAGACATTCGGTTGTGAAGCATTTGCTCATATAGATTCTAAAAATAGAGCCAAGATGGAAGATAAGTCAAAGAAATGTGTATTTTTTGGATATGACATTAATGAATTTGGTTATAGGCTTTGGGATTTTGAAAATTATAAAATTGTAAGAACCAAGGATGTCATATTCAATGAGAGAGTGTTGTACAAAGATTTGTTGCAACAACATGAGAAGAAAGAAGATGATCATGTAGTCCTGGATGATACTCCAAAAGATGATTTTTCAACAATTCCTCATGGTGTACAACAACCACAACAATAGATACCACACAACCCCATGAATGTTAGATGATCAACAAGGCTAAGTAGACATGTAGAAAGATTTTCTCCTTCCTTTATTCTATTTTACTTACTGATGCTTGGTGAACCTGAATGTTATGATGAAGATCTGTAGGTGGATATGTAAAGATTTAGTGGGAGTCTGCAATGAAAGACAAAATGGACTCTTTGCTAAAAAATAAGACATGGGATTTATGCAAGTTTCCTGCACGTAAAAGGGCTTTATAGAATAAGTGGGCTTATATGTTAAAAGAAGAAGATGAAGGTAAGAAAATATTTAAAGCCAAGTTAGTGGTAAAATGATTTTCATAGAAAAAAGATATTGATTTTGATGAGATATTCTCTCATGTTGTTAAAATGACTTCTGTTCGCACTGTTTTAAGTATTGTGGCTAGTGAAGATTTTCTTTTGGAGTAGCTTGATGTTAAAAAAGCCTTCCTTTATGGCAATTTGGATGAAGAGATATAAATGGCACAACCATAGGGATTTGAGGTCAAGGGTAAGGAGAACTTAGTGTGCAGATTAAAGAAAAATTTATATGGCTTGAAGAAAGCACCTTGACAATGCTATCTAAAATTTGATAGGTTTATGCATGAGAATGGATACAATAGGTGTGATTCAGATCATTGTGTTTATTTTAAGAGGTTGGATGATGAGAGATACATTATTTTATGTTTATATGTTGATGATATGCTTGTAGCTGGGTCTAACATGGATCACATTAAGGGGCTGAAATGCTAGTTAGCACATGTATTTGCTATGAAGGATTTGGGGGCTGAAAAACAATCTTTGGTATGAAGATTTGTAGAGATAGGAAGAATAGGAAATTGATGATATCTCAGGCTGATTATGTTAAGAAGATGTTACAACATTTCTCTATGGAGAATGCTAAAGTTGTCAACACACCTTTACCTAGTCATTTGAAGTTGACTAAGGAGATGTGTCCCAAGACACAAGAAGAGGAGAAAAATATGTCTAAGGTAACTTATTCTTTAGCTATAGGAAGCTTGATGTTTTCTATGGTATGTACTAGGCCAAATATTGCACATGTAGTGGGAGTCATTAGTAGGTATATGAGTAATCCAAAAATTGAGCATTGGAATGTAGTAAAATGGATTCTTAGATATTTGAGAGGAACATCTAGTATTTTTCACTTTGAGGGCTCTACTACTGATTTACAGGGCTATGTTGACTCAGATTTGGTAGGGGATATTGATACAAGTGGAGTACTACAAGTTATGTATTTACTGTTGTTGGTGTAGCAATGAGCTGGGTTTCTAGGTTACATAAGGTTAATGCTTTATCCACTACAGAGGCTAAGTATATTGTTGCTACAGAGGCAACCAAGGAGATGATATGACTTTAGTTCTTCTTCAAAGAATTGGGACACCCTTAGAGGGATAATTATTTATTTATAGATAGTTAGAGTGCCATTCATCTTGTGAAGAATTCTACTTTGCATTCAAAGACCAAACACATATAGTTGCTGTACCATTTCATTTGGTCAGTTTTGGATGATGGCTAGTTATAATTGGAAAAGATACATATAGATTACAATCTAGCAGATATGTTTACAAAGTTAGTGACAAGGGAGAATTTGATTTCCTCTTCAACTTTGGTTGGTCTTCTAGACTGAATAGGAATAAAAGAACAACACAGTCTAGGGTGGTTTGATCCAGTGGGAGCCCCATGTGGTTGTAGTATTGCTATAGGATTAGTCTCCATGTGGGAGATTGTTGTCTAGTGTGGAGTTTGAGCAGTCCCCAAGTGGGAGATTGTTAGTTTGTGGTGACTTATCAGGAAAGTACTATACATACTTCATAGATTCTTTGGGAAATTTTTTTTTGGGCTACTATTTGCCAATGGTGGGCTACTATTAGCCAATTGGATTTTCCAATTTATGGAAGACATGTCATAAATAGTTTTAACCATAAAGTAACAAAAATACTTGTATAAAAGGGCCTAGGGTTAGGGATTGTTTCATTAGGTGTGATGCAAAAATTGGTTCTTGTGGTGGTATTGAGCTATAAGGGATTACAGATTGTAATCATGTTGTAATCACTAGATCGTAATAATATTGGACTTGCTGTTTGGTGGATGGAGCCCAGGGTTTGGGTGAACCATGTTAAATCTTGGTGTCTTGTCTTGTTTTATATGTGATCCATTATTTTTTGATATTGTTTATATTTGCAAGTAATTGTTATTTCTATTTGAAGTTTATTCCTAACACAAATGATTTTCTTGTTTTGCCATATTGAATTTACTAGATTTGTTTGTTGGTTCTAGCTGACTAAGGAGATGGATATTAATTATTCTAAGATATATTCAAGAAGACTTGACATTGTGTATGATATAATTATAAGGTCAAGTTGAGGATTGAATGTGTGCAAGTGGATGGAAGAATAAGAGATTCTTAGAGGAAGCAAATTAGAAGGATAAACAGAATATCCTTCAAAAGCTGCAAAGATACATTCGATCAAGAATGATCAATTATTCAAGCCATAATTGAGATCTAAAATCAGCAATATAGTTGCATTAGAAATCAGGTCATATCATTGTCACTTTCCAACCATTGTAGCAATGAACTAAATCTCTTAATAGAGTTGGCTTAACAACTATTTGTAAATCTTCTAACATGGTGGTATTTCTAGATTGAAGTGTCTAAAAACCTCTAGCAAGGCCACTCCTACCATGGTGATTATGTCCTCTAACAGGGTCACACCTAACAGTGTGTTTTGTAACCTTTAACAAGGTTGGCTTCGAAAATGGCTCACTTTAGAAGAGTGAAAATTAGTAACTAGTTACAATTGGTGGTTTTTTCCAAATTGGATTTCCATGTTAAATCTTGGTGTCACTTGTGTTCATGCTATTTCTTTAATGTGCATGAAACTAGGTGAATTAAGATTAATCACAAATAATATTTAAAGTTCTTTATGTTCAATATTTGCTGAGTAACAGTTGTTATTTCAATAGTTGCCAAGTTACAACATATTGCTAGTGTTAATCAAGTGTCCGTGTGTTAACTGAGTAACAACAATTTCATCAAAGTTTATGTTTTGTATTGACATCTAAGGTATTTTGGATTTATTTTTGTGGTAATTGATTCACCCCTCCCCTCTTAGTTACTCCTCTTATATTTCCAAAAATTGGTATTAGAGCTTTTGGCTCTTGCAGAGAAGGTTTCAAGGACCTAAGCTAAAGATTAGGATGTGTTACAGAAGATAGATTCCCAAGTTGAACAAAGATAAATTCATTGCATGGCGAGAAATTATGAATTTAAATTTAGAAACCATTAGTGATTTAGGTCTAAAATATCTTAATGCTAGGTATGTAGCACCTACTAGAACCATGACTATTGAAGAAATTGTAGAGAAGAAGAATCATAACATTATGATGATTGATATTGCTTCAAATCTCAACTATGTCAAATTTGATGAAGTCAAAGACTGTGGTATTACTTATGAGATGTAGATCAAGCTAAAAGGAATCTATGGAGGATATGACAATGTAAAAAGAGCCAAATATAAATGCATTAGAGGAAAATTTGATCAAATAAAGATGAGAGAAGATGAGAATATTACAAAGTAAAATAATAGAATCAAAGCCAGTGTTTGTGCAATCAAAGCCTTAGGAGGAAAGATTGAAGATGAAATAGTGGTAAGTAAGTTTCTCAGAACACTTCTTCCTATATATGAAATCAGAGTGTCAGCAATCCAAGAGATGAGATGAAATCCAAAGAATGATATAACATTGGATGTAGTAGTTGGAAAATTGATGACATTTGAGCTAGATAACTATGATAATTATGTTCCTAGTTCTAGCAGTCCTAAGTCTGCATTTGAAGCCAAGTTGTCACTCAAGAAGAAAGCTAAAAGGTCAAAAGGAAAATAATCTAAAAGTGAAGAGGAAGACAATTCTAACAGTGATCTCAAAACCATTAAAGCATTACTTGCAAGAAGGCATCCCAAAGGTAAACGAAAGTACAAAGGTAAAATTTCTTTAATCTTGTTTCTTGTGAAAAAGTTGGTCACATTGCTGCAAGGTGTCCAATCAGAGAAGAAAAAGATGAAAAGAAGATCAAAAAATACAAAGGCAAGAAGGATTTCAAAATCTACAAGGACTATAAGGATAAAGGTAAGAAGTCTTGTTTTATGGCTAAAGTTTTAGATAGTAGTGAAGATGATGAAATGGTCTATAGTGTTGTGGAAGATGAATCTAATGATGAAGAAGATAAAGTGGCACTTATTTCTCATGTTAGAAAAAATGATACATCAATTATTGATAGGGGTTGTTCACATCATATGACTAGTCAAAAAATAAAGTTTGAAGATATGGAACACTATGATGGTGGAAGTGTAAGATTTGGAAACAATGAACCATGTTGTATAAAGGGAAAAGGTTGTATCTCACTAACCAATGAAATTAGATGTGATAATGCTTATTGGGTAGAATGACTAAAGCATAATATACTGAGTGTGGCATAGTTGAATAACATTACACTCAAGGTGGAACTCATGATCAAGAAGGCCAAGTTACTAGATGGAAAAAGAAATCTAGTTGGGTCTGGTAACCAAACAAAAGGTAACTTATTCTACCTAGATCTTAGTGAAAGTTAATGTTTTATTGCTCAAGTAGAAGAAAGCTCATTATGGCATAAAAGGTTATGTCTTGTGAAATTTGATAATATGATCAAGATAATAAAAGACAAAGAGTGAGAGGTATTCCTAGTTGAGGAAACTCGATATAGGCCTATGCAAAAATTGTCAAATTGGTACGATGGGCAAGACAAGTTTCAAGAGAAAGAACTATCATTATAAAGAAGTCTTGGAGTTGGTTCATACAAAATTTTTTGGACCTATTGGAATTGAGAGCTATAGTGGAGATAAGTACTTTATTCTTTTTGTTGAAGAGTATTCTAGAATGATGACTGTAATGTATTTGAAAGATAAATGTGAAACTTTTCAAAAGTTTAATTTGTATTTGGCAATAGTAGAAAAGGAAACTTGAAAGAAGATGAAATGTTTGAGATTAGATAAAGGTGGTGAATTAATTTATAAAGAATTCAATAAATTTTCACTAAAAGAGGAATCAAAAGACAAGTATCAGCCCTTGGTACACCTTAGTGGAATGGTATAGTAGAAAGAAGGAACAAATCAATAAGGGATTGTGTGAGAACCTTGATGATAGAAAAGAATGTTGCAATCAAATATTGGAAGGAAGCTATCAGTACAACAATGCATACCTTGAACAAAGTATAAATAAAGAAAGACTCAAATCAAACTCCTTATGAACTATGGTATGGCTAAAAACCTAATGTAAGTTACTTGAAAGTATTTGGTAGAAAATGTTATATTATTAAAGAGAGTAGGAAAGGTAAACTTGATGTAAAAGGTGATAAAATAACATTACTAGGATATTCAAGAAGAAGTAAAGCATATAAATGTTTGAATATGAAAACTCATAAGATCATAGAAAGTGCACATGTGAGAATTGATGAGTTTTCAAAAAAGAGTGAAGAAGAGAGCAATAAAGAACCCGAAGATTACAAAAAGTTCATTTAATTTGAAACTAATACATTGCCAAATCCAATTGGAAGTTAGAACACTTCAACTCCAATGTCCCCAAAATCTCTAGAAGCTATCGAGTTGTAGCAAGTGCAACTTGAGTCACAATTTGAAGGACCCTAGTCATAGTTAAAGGCTACCAAGTTGCTTCTAGATCAAGTTGAGTTTTAGGGGCCTGAGTCATAGAAAATGGGACCAGAGCATGATGCAGCAGATCATGGTGAGGCAAGTGGAACAAGTTATAAATCCAAAGTACCTGTGTTAGCAAGATATGTTAGAAGGCACCATGCCCCTAATCAGATCATTGGAGACAAGTCAGATGGAACTATGACAAGGGATAAATTGAAAGGTACATGTTTGCTTACTAAATTTGAACCTCAATCAATGAAAGATGATTTGGATTGAAGCAATGAACTAAGAGATATAATAGATAGAAAGGAATAAGACCTTGACTCTTGTTCCTAGACCCAAGGATAATAATGTACTTGGCATAAAGTGGGTTTTCAAAAATAAGCTGAATGAAGGTGGAGACGTTTCAAGAAACAAAGCAAGGTTGAAATGCAAAGGCTATTCTCAAGAAAAAGGTATTGACTATGGTCAAAATTTTGCTCCTATTGCAAAATTAGAAGGTGTTGGGACCTTGCATATGATGTACACAAAGGATTTAAAGTTTATCATATGGATGTGAAATCTGCATTCTTGAAGAGGAAGTTTAGATAGACAAACCTAAATATTTTGTAGATCTGAGCAAAAAGGCTATGATTTACAGGCTACATAAAGCATTTTATGGTCTCAAGAAAGCTCTGTTAGAATATATAGTCCATTAATATAACTAAGGGAGGGGGGGGGGGGGGGGGGTTGAATTAGTTATCCAACTAATATCACAATTAACAACATTAAAAAATATTAACCATATGAGTAATATAAACTGAAACCATAACAAGATACTCATACACAATAACACCAGATATGTTAACTAGGGAAACCCTTAATTAGAGGGAAAACCCCAGTGGGGATGGTACCCACAAGATGATGTACTAATATAAATATTCCTTGTTAGAGGATAGACACTGTTAGGAGTTTGTTACAACATTCAATACATATAAGTCCTTGTTAGGAGACTTTGAATCCTTGTTAGGAGATTTCAACCTATTAGGAGTTGTGCCAACCCTATTAGGAGTTGTGAAAGACAATTGGACCCACTGCCCAAACAACTTCAAGGGCAAGAGCAATGAACCCACTATCCAATCTATATTATTCCTTGTAGAATAATAGAACTAAAATATTCTTTGTTCCTCTATCTCTATCCTATCAACTAGACTTCTACTCCTTTAGAACTTGTAACCAGATCTCGAATCTTGCATCCAATAATCTCTTGGATCACTTACATGCATTTAGTAAGCACTTTACTTCTTTTTACACTTCGTACTTGAAAAACAATCTCAATATATATCATACACTGGATCACTTCTTTTACAATCAAGGAAAACATCATTCCTTTATACCATATCTTCATAATAATTCCTTGAGTCAACTTTGAGGCTTTCCTAATTAATTAAAATAAGATAATTAATTAGTTATTTTTGTAATATCACTTTTAGCTCACAATCTATACAAAACTTCACATGTGTGATACTAAGGTTTGTGCACTCATTGACATCATCAAATGACTATCCTATATTACTACTTGACTACATAACTCTTCATTACATCCTAGATATAAGATATCTAATAATCATAAGGAACTAGTTTCACAATACTCTATCTCTAAACTACTATGTGTAAATCAAGTACAAATTTTGTACATCTTTAACTCAGACTCTGCACACTTAACCACATCATCAAGATACTATACTATACATGTCCATAACTATGCATGACTAGAAAATAAAACCATTTTCCATACTATCAAGATCTCTATCTGCTACTCAACCAGTCTTTACAGAAATAATGCTATGTTGACATCAATAAAAAAGATAGACATGAATGGAACATATCAATACTCTCCAATTCTTAGGATACTCCCTAAAGTAGTATCATCAACATTCATTCTAACAAGATCCCAAATCTTGGTATGAATGAGTTCATAATTTCCTATGAAATTGTCTTTCAAAGGAAAAATGATAACAACAACCTATATATTAAAGAAGGACCATAAAAGAAGATTGTGTTGGTAGAGATCTTTTTGGATGATACATTATTTACTGGAAGTAATGACTTGTGCAAAGCCTTTTTAGAATTAATGAGTAAGGAATTTGAGATGCCCATGTTTAGAGAGATAAAATTCTTTGTTGGATTGCAGTTTCAATAGAAGAAATATGGTATCTACATTACTCAATCTAAACATATCAAGAAGATACTAAAGAAACTTAGAATGGAGGATTCAAGACTAGTTGGAACCCCTATGTCTACTAGACATAAGCTTTCCAAAAATGATTATTCCAACGAGGTAGATTAGACCATATATAGATCAATGATTGGAAAACTTCAATATGTAGTGCATACAAGGCCTGATATTGCTCTTGTAGTTGGTGTGGTGGCAAGATTTCTAAAAAATCCTAAACAAAATCATATGATGGAAATCAAGAGAATCATGAGGTATCTAAAGGGTACTGAAGACTATGGATTATGGTACAAGAAAGGAGGCAATTTGGATTTGAAAGCCTCCACAGATGTTGATTGGGTAGGAAGTGTTGATGATAGGAAGAGCACCAGTGGTGGAGAATTATTTCTTGGTAAAATACTAGTGTCTTGGACAAGTAAGAATCAAAATTTCATTTCTCAGTCTACAACGAAGGTAGAGTATGTTGCAACAATAGTTAATTATTCCAATGTTGTTCAGTTCAAGCAACTGTTGGTAGGTATGAAGCTAGAGATCAAGGATCTAGTGGGTATCTTTTGTGATAACACTAGTGCAATTAATATATCAAAGAACCCTATGATGCATACCAAGACCAAGCACATTGCAATAAAATATCAATTTCTAAGAGAATTGGTGCAAGACATAGAGGTAATATTGAAATATGTGAATACTTAGAAATAAATTGTAGACATGTTCACTAAGCCATTTGTTGGAATATTCAAATATGGAAAGAGTACTTATTAGGGGGGGGGGGGGGGGGGTGGTGGTGAATCATAAGTATCATATTTTATCCAATAAAATTTTTAACTGAAAGTAAATTGCATGCATGTAAATACATCAAATAAACATGTAACAAAACACATGCATCAATAACACTTAACACTGGAATTTGGTAACCCAGAAACCCTCCAAGAATAAGAAGGTAAAACTAGGGTGGAGATGATACCCACAAAAATTACTGCAGCAATATTGTTCAACCACTTCTAATGGTTTGCCCTGTTAAAGGCTTTACACTATGTCAATAGTGACCTAGTTAGAGGCTTTCAAACACTTAACATGAAGTGTTACCCTGTTAAAGGATTTCATCATCTAGTTAAAGGATTTATTGAAATAGCTGTTAAGCTAACCTATCACCATAGGTTTTTTCATTCTAATACAATTGCTAGAGAGTATTAGGTACAATAAACCTGACTGATTACAATCCTTGATTTCTGATTGCAGGTACTTGTTTTTCTTTCTCTAATCAGGATCCTCTTGTGATCTGATAATCCTCACTTCTAAAAATAGAATTCCTTGCAAACCCTTGTATGTCTTCTCATACCTCTCATTTCTTACACTTTACAATGAAGTTTCGTCTTCCTTATAAAGACATTTGAAGATTTAGGGTTAGGTATGGATCTACAATCCACATTCAATCTTCATTTTCTGCTCAATACTTATCTTTTTCTGATTGGTTGCATGCCTTTAGCATTATTCTTATTGGCTACATGCAAATTTAATAGGAAATATAAAAGATTTGATCTCATCATTAAATCCTTTGAGATTTACCTTATGTTGGTTGTAAAAACTGTTTGCATCATAGTTTGTGAAATTACAAACTCTTATGCTAATCTACTGAGTTACTTGGCTCCTCAATTATTGTTGATGCTTAGTACATGCTGTTTCCTAAATAGCTCGGCACCTTAACAAAATTTTATTACTCAGCACCTTATGTTACTCGGCACTTGTTAACACTCGGCACTTGTTTTTCACTCGGCATCTGAAAATTACTCGGCACATGAAGATCACTCGGCATGCATGATGTACTCGACATCCAATGTGGAATATGATTAAGTGTGTTGGCACTCAAGTGTCAAAAACATTATGATGTTAACAATCTTCCCCTTTGACATGAGTGACAAAAACACTTAACTGACCTTATAAGTACATTTACTAATCTGATTGGTATGTACATATTGAGAACTTTGATCAAAATTTGTGACTTACAAATTTACAATATATACCTCAAAAATTTTGTAACTCCCCTTGAGTTGATTGTGCCTTATCTGTATATCAATGCTCCTCCTTTATATTTGTTCTCCCCTATTAATTCATTTCATAATATCTATATCTCCCCTTTATTAATATCTCCTTTTTCTATATCTCCCCCTTTTTGACACTTATGTCAAAGAGTGTTTAAGGGTTAAGACCATATTTAGCCAAAAATGTGCTATTTACCTCCATAATCATTCTAAGAGCTGCATCCCAATTGTTCAAAGTGATTTCTAGTGACTTATGCTGGATAGCAGTCTCGGCAGCAAGATGAATAAGTCCATCTAATGTAGAAAGATTTGGATCTTTCTTGAGTACATTTTCAGCATATACTTGCTCTTTATGGAGTATCTCTAAATGTGAGGTAATGGAGGACTGGAGCTATATTAATTTGGCCTTAATATTAGCCTCATCTACTGTTAAGACAACTATTTATTTGTGAGTGTGAAGCGATTAAGCAAAATGCTTCTCACTTTGAGCTGGATCACTTAGTAGCTGCATGCTTGAAATGTTTAAATTTCTTTCCAAGCTTAGTATCTTTTGGCTTGTTTCTTGTGTGAAGTATGAAAAATCACACAACTTCTTGTACAGTGAGAATATATTCTCAAGTACCTTCTTGACCTTATCAATAAGCTTTGCCAATTCTACTTGTGGAAGTGCGATTTGTCTTGATATTTTCTCATTCACTTTCCCTTGAAATTTTCTTTCTAACCATTCCATAAGTTTTGCATTGGTTTCTAGGTCTTCATTTGTCACCTAGTCAACAATATCTATTAGTTGCTTTGTGATATGCTTTGACTCATCCGGTGATTGCAAACTAAAGGCATCCATAAAGATGTCTTTGATCTCATAAAGTGTTTGCTTATTTTTATACTCTTTCTTGAGTATTACCTATCTTTTCCTTCTATTTAGTGCATCCTGCACCTCATTGATTTGATCAATGGTTATTGATTTTGAGTCATTGCTTAGTATGACTATCTCTTCCTCTAATTCAGGGTCTCCATAGTGAAGTACCCTTGCAACTCTAGTAGTACTGGATGATGGTACTGAAATCTGCAATGGCTGGTGTGAAGGAGTTCCTGAGGTAGGAAAATTTATTAATGTTTGAATTGCCTCCTGTTCTTTAGGGGTTTTTACTATTTCCTCCTCCTCCTATCTATCATGATCAATTATTGTTATCTGTGGAAGTGTACCTTGTGTTTGTGTTGTAGGATCAGATGTAATAGTCTGTCCTGTTTGTTTTGTTCCTTTTTCTACAATTGCACTTTGCTTTTGTCTTGCAGCATCAATTATACTTGTTGGTATTTCAAATTGACTACTAGTAGTTGTGATAGAAGGTGGTTCTTGTGTATTCACCTTATCTTTAACTGTATTTTCTACTAGTTTCTGTAACTCATCTATGCTGACCAATATTGGATCTGTACATAATATTGCTTGTTGTGTTGATTGGTCAAGAATTCTTTTCAGATATTCTATAGTTAATGGATTGATATTCTGACCAGAAGTATCAGGAACATTAGTAATTGTTATAGTATCTGCAGGTGGGATGGATGCTTGTGGAGGGCTAGGGGGTGGCAATTGTGTGTCTTGCACACTCTGATCTGGTTGCTCTTCTAGCTCAACTATTGCCATTGTATCCTATTTTTGTGCCTCTTTCTCTGCTTCATCTTTCTTTTCTTCATCTTTCTTCTCTTCTTCTCTTTTCTTTTCTTCTTCTTCTTTTCTTTTTCTCCTCTCTTCTATTGGTATAGCTGCTTCTTCCTTGTATTCTTCCTCAAGAAAATCTTCAATCTTTTTGTACAAGTTCTTCCATGATTTCATTGTTCTTTGAAAAATCTCTTCTATTCTATTTTGAAGTATAAAGAATGCCCTATATTTGGGTGTAAACCTATTATTATGCCTTTTGACTGCTTTGCTAATTTGCTCCCTGGTCAAATCTAGCAATACACTGGCTAGGGTTGATTCCCTCATCTCCTTCTCCATTTTAAAGCAAAAATGCCATTTCTCTTCTATAATTTTTGACAGCTCCTTTGGCAATTGACCATCTAGTTCAAGTGGAGTGTACTTGAACTGTGCCATCATTCCATACACTATTTCTTCTATCTTATTTTGTTCTTCTTTTGTAAATTTACTAAAATCAACTTTATTTAAATTATTCAAGTCACCACTTGCAATCTTTTTACATAGGGTATCAACTGATGAATTGTTTACCTTTTCTGTTTGCTCTTCTTCATTAGTGTCAGGTTGAGCCACATACCTTCTTCTTTTCCTCGGCTCTTCCTGTGATTCTTTGACTTGTTTCTTCTTGGTAACTTCCCTTTTGCCTTTTGAGTAGAGGCTCTTGTTGATGCTCATGTTGTTGGCTTTTGAGGTGATGGAGTGGCAACTTTCTTTGATCTGGGCTTGGCTAAGGGTTGTTCGATTGCCTTTCTCTTCTTTGGCTCGGCTTCAATTGGTGCTTCCTTGGCTTCTTCTTCCTCTGCACCTTCCTCCTTGTCTTCTCCAAGACCTTGAGTTAGTTCCATTGGCCCTTGTTCCTGCTCATCTTCATCCTCACTATCATCTTCTTCTTCTGCCTCAGCCTCAATTTCTTTTCCAAACTTCTTCTTGATCTTCTTGATTAATTTATCTTTCTTCTTCAATGTAGAAGTAGTTTTTAATTCCATGTTTATTTTTGATCTTACCACATCATAAGTGCCAAAATGTGGTGCATTTTTATCTGCTTCCTCTACCAATAATGCAGTTATTGTTGCTGATGCCTCATCAATATTGATTTTGTATCCAAATGGCCTTAGTCATCTTAGCCTTGGTATTACTACTTGAATGTAAGTAAAATCTATTTCAACTAAGAAACATATGTCATTTTTATGCTTTTCTACTAAGGAAGCTGGTATCCTTGATCTTTGCTTCATGGATTTCTTGAAATCCTCAAAGTAGCTTGTCATCAAGGTATCAAAATTTTCTCCCATTTGCTCTATGTATTCATTAATTTGTGCAATGATAGTTCTATCATTCCTCCATGCTACTTTACCAAAAGAAGGAAATTCATTATGTACATAAAAGAATATGCAAATTAGGATTGCTCCAAATTTGCATTGTGTGCCCTTTGTTCTTCTTATGGCACCTAGGTTTTCATTGATCTGTTGCAATTGCAGTTCTGAAAGGTCATAAGTATGATCCTTTTTCACCAATTTGTAACCTACATCTACTGCAATGCATGGTACACTGTTGAGTCTACTAGATTGATAGAATTTGTGAGCAATGACTCTAATAGCGAATTCTACTAGTGGATCCTGTATGGTATGAATTGTCATTCCTCTTTTGTTCCATTGTGCACCAGTATTCCTTTCAATGACCTCCTTTGATTCACTTCTTAGGGTTTTGTACCGATCTAGGGTTGGGTACCCTATTACTCTATGTACAATTTCCTTTGTCAATTTGATGGGCATATCTTCTAACCACAAGTTTCCACCATGGATTTTGCTCAATACAAGTCTAATCCATTCAGTTTTGAATACGGTGGGAAAAATTAAAACTCGGGTCAAACCCTTTCTTTCAACGATTTTAAATTCTTCTTTCAGTACTCCATCTACACATAGTTTATCATAAGCTTGTCTAATTTCCATGTCTCCTAGAGCTCCTATCTTGTAATTGTAACATTTCCTCACATCTTGAACCATTACAACTTTTGGGGGAATGTGGGAGAGAGCTCCGACTGGGTCATTTTTGTAGGCAACTTTGGGAATAGGGTAGAAATCAGGTTGCTTCACCTCATTTGAAAGTAACTGGACTTCAAATGACTCTTTTTTTTTGGGTTTTCTTTGAACTTGTCACCATTTTTGTAAACTAGGGTTTATACAACAAATGGTTATGAAACTACGTAGCTTGGCACAAACGAAAATACCTTTAGATCGATGAAAAACATGTTGAATGAGGTTGCAATTTTCTTGAAATACTGGATTCTTGCTATGAAGTCGCTCAACTCTCTTTCTTCTCCTTTGCTTCTTGATCACGATGTGAAAAACTTATTGAAATCATGATAATATACCCTAATTTCATCGCATTGAATGCTCAACTACCAACTCGGCTTCCATTGGAGTTATCCAACTCGGCCTCAGTTATCAACTTGGTCGCTATTGGGAGCTCGACATCTATTTTAACTTAGCATCCAAAGGCAGCTCGGCATCAACATTTAGTTTTTGTCTTGACAACTTGTTTCATGTAGATTTATACTTTGCTTAGCTCCTTTGTCTTGGGATTGATTTATGATATAGCTTTGTATATCAGTCCTGTGTACTTCTTGTGCTTAGTTTGAAGTATGATCACTTGACCCATTGGGTAAAGTGATCCCTCCACTTGATGTGTTGCGCTCTTCCTTCTTTTTCCAAGTCTTATTCATTTTTCCTCTTATCTTTTCAACATCAATCTTTTGTTTTCCTTTGTTATCTTCAGTCTTGGGTGCCTTTGATCTTGTAGGACAGTTTTTGTTGATATGACCAATTTTCAAACAATTGAAACATGTAGTTTGATTCAACCATCTTTTTTAGTTTCCTTTGAAATGTGTTATACAGTTCTGTGGTATATGTCCATATTCTTGATAATAGTGACAACTTTACCTGGTGTTGTAATCCTAATGATAATGACTTCCATTCCCTTCTTTTTTTGCTGGTTGATTTGATGTCCACATAGGTTTTGATCTGCATTCAAATGCCCTATGTCCATACTTTTTGCAATTATAACAATGTCCATCAAATCTTTGAGTCCTTGTGACATTGGATCTGCAATTTTGTGTCATATGTCCTTGCATGTTGCACTTGTGATAGAAACTTTTGGGTATGTTTGATTGATTGAATCTTCTGCTTCTGCACACATTAGCTATATGTCCCTTCTTATTACAGCAATGACAAGTGGGTTTTGAATTCTTACCTTTGTCACTTCTTTGTTCAACATTTTTTGATGATTCTCCAACTTTAGTGCTATTGTATCCTAGTCCTGATGTATCATGGGCAGATTTTGGTGATTTCAGCAACTGTTCAAAATACTTGATGGCTTCACTTGATTTATTGAGGTTCTCTGCTACCTCTTTTTCTCTGTTAAATTCATTTTGAATTTGTTCATTTTGCATCTTCAAGGTGGAGATCTCAATATCTTTTACATTGAGTTCATGATGAAGATTCATCATTTGGGCAAGTGTATCCATTTGCATGTTTGAGATCCTTGTCAGTTCAGTACATTTTTCTTCAAGTCTATTTGTAAGATTTCTTTTATCATTTTCCAACATCACTTTATCTTCAACTGCTCTTTTATTGTGTTAAGTAATTTCACATATCATTATGGCCTATGATTCATGTTCCATCTTGAGAGATCTTATCTCCTATGCTTGAATTTTGTTTTTCTCCATCAGTTCTGCTATTGCTGCAGCAAACTCTTTAGTGTTTCCACTGGAAAATATGTTGGTGGTATCAATCTCCTTGTAGTGTATATCATTTTCAGCTATGGCTAGATCCTTCCTCTTTTTTAATGAGTTTCTCAACTTGTTTTTGAATTCCTCCAAGCTATGCAAAGCAAGTTGCACATCTATCACTTAATTTTCAATGATCTTTCCAAGTTTGAAAGCTTCCATCTTTAGATCTTTTCCTCCAAGCTATTAGGCTTTTCCTTAAGAGAACCTGGATTAAGCTCTGATACCAATTGTCAGAATATTCAAATATGGAAAGAGTACTTATGAGGGTGGGGGGGGGAATCATAAGTATCATATTTTATCCAATAAAAATTTTAACTGAAAGTAAATTGCATGCATGTAAATACATCAAATAAACATGTAACAAAACACATGCATCAATAACACTTAACACTAAAATTTGGTAACCCAGAAACCCTCCAAGAATAAGAAGGTAAAACTGGGGTGGGGATGATACCCACAAAAATTACTGCAGCAATATTGTTCAACCACTTCTGATGGTTTGCCCTGTTAAAGGCCTACCCTATTAAAGGCTTTACACTATGTCAATAGTGACCTGGTTAGAGGCTTTCAAACACTTAACATGAAGTGTTACCTTGTTAAAGGATTTCATCACCTAGTTAAAGGATTTATCGAAATACCTGTTAAGCTAACCTATCACCATAGGTTTTTTTATTCTAATACAATTGCTAGAGAGTATTAGGTACAATAAACCTGACTAATTACAATCCTTGATTGCTGATTGTAGGCACTTGTTCTGCTTTCTCTGATATGGATCCTCTTGTGATTTGATAATCCTCACTTCTGAAAATAGAATTCCTTGCGAACCCTTGTATGTCTTCTCATACCTCTCATTTCTTACACTTTACAATGAAGTTTCATCTTCCTTATAAAGACATTTGAATATTTAGGGTTAGGTATGGATCTACAATCCACATTCAATCTTCATTTTTCGCTCAATACTTATCTTTTTCTGATTGATTGCATGCCTTTAGCATTATTCTTATTAGCTGCATGCAAATTGTATAGGAAAGATAAAAGATTCAATATCATCATTAAATCCTTCGAGATTTACCTTATGTTGGCTGTAAAAATTGTTTGCATCATAGTTTGTGCAATTACAAACTCTTATGCTGATCTACTGAGTTACTCGGTTCCTGAAGTATTGCTGATGCTCGGTACATGCTATTTCCTGGATAGCTTGGCACCTTAACAAAATTGTATTACTCGGCACCTTATGTTACTCGGCACTTGTTAACACTCGACACTTGTTAACACTCGGCACTTGTTAACACTTAGCACTTGTTTTTCACTTGGCATGCATGATGTACTCAACATCCAATGTGGAATATGATTAAGTGTGTTGGCACTCAAGTGTCAAAAACATTATGATGTTAACACCATTACCTAAGGATGCATTTTGATATATAAGAGGTAAGTTAGGGGTCATCCCCTATTTAAAGCTCACTAAATGAAGTTTAGTGATGCATCAACTAGAGCATGTTGAAGACCAGTCAAGTTGATGTAGTATTGAAAGGGTAGATTGCATATGAATCTGTACTTGAGGTACATTGGAACTCACTGATTATTGCCTTTAGCATAAGATGCTAAAGAGGGAGAGTTAAGTCATATATCAAACAAATTTTCTAAAGAGGGAGATTTTAGTATCATAAGTCACATCAAAGAAATTTTGTTTAAAGATGTCAAAGTGGAAAAACTTGGTCTAATATCAAAGAGGGAGAGTTTTCTATTAGAAGAATATATTGAAGAAATAGTTTTCTGACAAAGGAAGAAATTAAAGTTAGAATGAGTTCATACTAATAGAGGGAGTTCTCATGGATGAGGATCAAAATGAAACTAAGGATATTTTACTTACTTTATTTTTCTCTAAAAATTTGATTGTATTATTAAATATTGTGTTGCCATCAATGCCAAAGAGGGAGATTGTTGAAAATAATTGATTAATTGTATATTGTCTTTGATGTTACACAAAATATCTTATCTTTACCAGTCAATGTATGTCAAGCTCACTTAGGTGATAAAGATAGTTTCCTATATTTTTCAAGCATTCCAGTGTTTGCCAAGTTCATAAGATAGTGTATGTTGAGTTCACTCAGGCGTTGAAGAAAAGTTAGGAGAAGATGAGTGTTAACTGAGTTGACTTAGTTAGTGAAGGAAAGTTGGATGAAACTAGTGCTAACCAAGCTCACTTGGTTACCAAGGGAAGTTTTTTGAAAATGCAATGTTAAATGAGTTCACTTGTTTAACATAGGAAAATCATTTTTGAGTTAATGTTTATTGAGCAGGGTTAGCTAATGAAGGGTTTTCTTGTTTTGGAATATTGAGTTTAGTGGATTTTGTTGTTAGTTCTAGCTGACTGAGGAGATGAATATTAATTATTCTAAGATGTATTCAAGCCAACTTGACATTGTATATTATACAAGTATAAGATCAAGTTGAGGATTGAATGTGTGCAACTGGATTGAAGAATAAGAGATGCTTAAAGGAAGTGAATTAGAAGGGTACAAATAATATCCCTGAGGATTTGTAAAGATACATTCAATTAGGAAGGATCAAAATTTTGAGCTAGAATTTAGATCTAAAATCAACAATTCTGTTGCATCAAAAATTAGGTCATATCATTATTACTCTTTAACCATTTTAGCAGTGAACTAAATCTCTTGACAAAGTTGGCTTGATAACTATTTTTAAATCTTCTAACAAGGTGACATTTCTAGATTGAAGTGTCTAAAGACCTCTAACAAGGCCACTCCTAATAGGGTGATTAAATCCTCTAACAGGCTCAAACCTAATAGCATGTTTTGTGACCTTTAATAGGGTTGGCTCCTAAAAGTGCTCACTTCAAAAGAGTGAAAATTGGTAACTAGTTACAATTGGGGGTTTTTCCCAAATTTGGTTTCCACATTCAATCTTGATTTCATTTGTGTTCATGCTATTTCTTTCATGTGTATGCAACTAGGTTAATTAAGATTAATCATAGATAATATCTTGAGTTCTGCATGTTCAGTATTTGCCCAGTAACAATTGTTATTTTAGTGGTTACTAAGTTACAACATATTGTTAGTGTTAATTGAGTGCCTATGTGTTAATCGAGTAACAACAATTTCATTAGAGTTTATGTTTTGTATTGACATATAAGAGATCTAGGGTTTATTTTGTGGTAACTAATTTACCCATCCCTCTTAGTTACTCCTCTTATATTTCCAACAAAGATAACAAGAGCACCTAGAGGAAAGGTTGAGTTATTTAGCATATAAAAGGAGTACTAATACCAAGTAAGACATGTATGATATGTTTTATTGTTTATCTACTTAAAGATGAAGTTGATGGATACACTAGCTAAGTCTTGAAGAACAAGGAATACAAAATGAGTCTACTAAGTTTGACCAAGTGATTAGTTGGAGTAAAGCGAAGTTAGTTTAAGCCAAGAAAAAAGTCAATTAGTGTCAAGCAAAGTGAAGATTTAGTGTATGCCAAGTGAAGTTAGTATGTTCCAAGTAAATTCTAGTGAGTGCTAAGTGATAGTAAAAGACAATATGTTCTGAGTGAATTTTAGTGGATGCTGAGCAACATAGTATGTACTAAGCATCAAAGGCGAGTTATTAACAAGTGACAACATTATGAGTTAGATCATGGATTCACTAAATCTAAGTTGACAAAGTTGATTTCTTGGATTTTGTGAAGCATGTGGAAGATAAGCTTGATGGGATGGAGGTATAGAGTTCAAGATAAACTATATTGAGGTGAATTCAAAGTGGATTGTAGAAGAATTTTCCAAAGGGAACAAAATGGAAAAGAGGGAAGATTCAATGAACCCGACTTAAACCTAAAATGGAAATTTTTTATTGAGTATAAAAGAACTAAATTCTCTTTATAAGGGGATACAAGGCTTGAAGCAAGAGTTGGCATGTATAAGAACCCAAGGAAGAGAAGTAGTCTAGGGTGTTGCTTCATATGGTGGCCAAATAAGACAATCTACAATTGGCATGCAAAGTAAGATAAATTAAGAGGATGAATGCTTGAAAGGTGAATAAAGCTAAAGTGAATGAAGCCAAGAAGAATGGATGACTAAAATAAAGATCTGTAATCTACAAGTGAGTTGTGATTTGTTATTAGATCAAGTCCTATTGTTACTTTCTAATCATTGTATTAGTTTAGGATAAATCCTTTGGATTAAGGTTAACCTAACAGTCATTTGCAAATCCTTTAACTAAGTAGCATTCTAATAGAATGTTCAAAAGTCTTCTAACAAGGCTCATTCCTAATAGGGTGCATGAAATCCTTTAATCATGTCACATTTAACATTGCGTATTGTAACCTTTAACAGGGTCAGCCTTTCATAGGGAATCACTTTAGAACTGTAAGAATTAGTACCATGTTACTAGTGGTTTTTCCCAAATTGGGTTTCCACATTAAATCCTTGTGTCAAATGTGTGAATGATTTTGTAGTGTTTAATGTTTACATTTCTGTAAAGTGATTCTAACCTAGGATAGTGACCTACTAAGTTTATGAAATTTTTAGATGCATGCAAGATACATGATAAGGATATATATGTATGAGTTTTGTTAAGCAATGAAAAGTTTTATTGGGACATTTATACCTTGGATAACTGATTCACCCCCCTCAGTTATTCTAAAGTATTCCAACAAGAGTTTTCTACCTACTGGAAGATTTTCAAGCCTTCAACATAAGATTGATTCCTTGAAGGAGAAATATAGTGCAAACACATTAGCTACATCATCCAATGCATTATAGCCAATGGAGCAAAAAAACTTAAGAGAATTTTTGTAGAATTGGTTGTAGCCTTGTTAATCCCTAGTAATATAATAAGCCTCAAATTCTTCCTAGATGATTAACACATCTTGGAATTTTTCATGAGTAGTGGAATGTTTGAAGGAAAAATGATAGACAATGAAATAGAAGAAGAAGAATTAAAGGAAGAGGTTGAAGATGAGGATGAAATAATGAAATTGAAAATGAATTCCATTCCATGGAGATGGTTCAACTCGAATAGACATTTGATAAAGATCAATCTATATGATATAAAAGGCCTCCCCTTGAGGAGGGAAATGATGATTGTAATTCATATAATTTATGTTCTATTGAAGAACCCCAAATGGTAAAAATTAGGAAATTTTAGAATTCACATGAAAAGAAGGAAATGTTGTAAATACTGGCTAAGTATTAAATGTTATTGCATGGAGTTACAAGGACCTCAAAAAACATGATCAAGTATAATTGTGCATGGTATGCCCCTTTCAAACAATATACAAAGCCATTTTGTCAAATATGATGACCTATCAATCCAATCATCAAGCCTCTAATCATGAAAGAGGTACACAAATTATTGGATGCTAAAATCATTTTTCTAATTCATCATTCCACCTAGGTCGCCAAACTGATACTAGTACATAATAAAAGTGGAGAAATTATTTTATGTGTAGATTTTAGAAACCTGAATCAACCTTTACAAAAGGGAAACAATCTCCTTCTATCACTTGATGAGCTACTTTTAAATTGTGAAAGAATCTAAAATGATGTCATATTGTGATGTTTACTCTGGCTACAACCAAGTGATGGTTCAAGAGGAAGACAAACTGAAATCTTGCTTTACAACTAAATGGGTAAATTTAGATAAAAACACATTCATTTTGGGTTGATTAATGCTCGAGATACATTTCAATAGATTATGGATGAATCATTGAAAGGACTAGTGAACAAGTGCATAGTCATTTACATAGATAATTTCATGATATTCTAAAACAATTGAGTAGATCACATTGCTATTATGGAAAAAGTACTCAGTAGACATTGTAAGTATGGAATTTCTCTAAACCCTAAGAAATGCTCATTTAGCATGACTAGAAGGCAATTACTTGGATATATAATATCTAAAACTGACATCTCCATTGATATAGAAAGAGTTGAAGCAATTCTCAAGTTGCTACCCCCAAATAGTAGAAAATATCTAAAGTCTTTCTTTGGGAAGATCAACTTTTTATGGAAATTCATAAGTGGTTTCACTAAAAGAATACATCCCCTCAATGACACACTCAAGAAAAATGTCAAGATTGAATGGACACCTAAAGTCAAGAAGGCTTTTGTGGACATCAAAGTCACAATTTTTACTACACTAGTACTTGTAATCCTAGATTATCAACTACTACTATAGGTGTATTCCTTTGCTTCAGAACATTCATGTATTGGCATATTATCCTAGAATAAGGATGGTGAAGATGAAGGACCCATAGCCTTCATGAGTTGTTCCTTGAAAAATGTGAAGCTGAACTACCCAATTCTACATAAATAATCCTTTCCCTTAGTAAAGGTTGTTAAGAAATTTAGACACTATATCCTACAAAGAAAGATCTATGCTATTTTTCCTAACCGTACAACTATGTCACTACTAATGAAAAGTGAGTTGGGAGGAAGAAGAGGAAAATGGATGGATATACTACAAGAGTTTGACCTTGAGGTACAACCCATGAAGTTGGTCCAAGGCCAAGGTCTAACTAAGTTGGTTGCCAACACTGAGCAAGAAAAGGGGCTGATTCATATGCCTACACCAATGAAGGTGTCATTGAAAATGTCTAGTAGGAGGACATAGTCTATCATTTATTGCAAAATAGATGCCCTGATGGGATGAAAAACTCCTAGTGTATAACTCTATGGATGAAATTGTTAGAAGATTGGTTGAAAGCATGAATGCTGATGATATTTCTATGGGTGAGTATTGTAGATATGTTACTATGATGATATGTTACATTCATGACTAAGTTTGTCATTGATGTCAATAGAGCCATTTTTTATGGTATCTGATAGAAGAATAGCAAAAAAATCAAGTTGGTACAAATGATTAGTCAATTGTTTACACTATCTAAGGTTATGGGAGATACTTTTGAGTATCTAGTATATGCAATTAATGTTAAAAGAAGAAAGGATAAATATAGAAGAACTTATGTAAGTTTTGGTGATGTCTATTCTAAGATAGAGTTTACAGAGGCATATTTTGGTGAACTTGCTATATCTCTTAGCAGAGTTGTTATTCTAAGGATTGAGGTTGAGGACATAAAGCAACATGTTGGTGATGATGTGGTTAGGTTCACTCATTATAGTATTACATGTACGGAAAGTTATTTAGGTTGCAAGGTCAAAGTTTTATGTTATCACTAAGTGTAATGTGTTCTTAATGTAGTTCTATAACATCTAATTGACAAGGTCTAGTAGCTAACTCAGGGAATTTTTTTAAGAACTTGGTATAAAGGAAGGACATTTTCCTTTATCATGGTATGGGATGATATGTTTTTGTGATTGATTATAAGCATCAAAGAGTGCAGAATGTAAAGTTAAATAAAGCAGTATAGAAGTGAAGGAAACTTAATTTACAACATTTTATTGAGTGATCTAAGGTTTGATATTTGGATCTAAGGTTTGTGACCTGGTCTACAAGGTCTAACAATTATTGGTCTAGTTGACAAGATAGAGAAAAGGAGATCATAATAGTAAATTACTTGTTCGAGTAGTGAGCTCTTCTTGTAGTTGAAATTGCATGTTTGGGTAGTGAGCTCATCTTGCATACATTTGCTAAAACTCCTAATGGGGTTGGAATTTTTTAACATGGATTAAAAACCTCCTAATAAGGACTCTATGTACTAAATGTTGTAATAGACTCCTAATAGGGTCCATCCTCTGACAAGGAATATTTATATTAGTACATCATCTTATGGGGATCATTCCCACTATGGTTTTCCCTTTGATCAAGGGTTTCCTTAATCAACATATCTAGTGTATTTGTCTATGTGCATTTAATTATGGTTCTTGTTTACTTTAGTTGAATGGTTAAGTTTTTTTAAAGAATATAAATATTTTAATTATCAGATGATTGATTCACCCCTAGTTATCTTGGTGGACTATTGTTTCTAACAATTGGTATCAAAGCATCAAGTCCTTGAAGATAAAGTTTAACAACTTTGGGAGATCCATGGTGAACATGTTTAGAAAAGATAGTCCTACATCTGGTAGAGAAAATTTTGACACCCAAATGATGGAAATTCTTTAAGAGTTATTAGATTTCTATAAAGAGCACAATATTGAGTTTTTAGATGTATAATCCTTCTATTGTATACAAGGGAACAATAACACAAGTGGAGATAGATCCAGAATAGAAGAAGACATAAAGATAAAGGAAGGTATTGATCTACTCACAAAGAGAGAACTAGAAGGTATGAAAATTTTTGTTTGTTGGACATGTAAAGAGTTTGTTCATTTTTCAAGTAAATGTCCTAAGAGGTTAAGAAAAATTAGAAAGATTCTACTTTTTGATAAAGTTGAAGAATTTAGAGAAAGTATGGAAAGATCCTTAAAAGACTACGTTAATGAATCTAGATTGGTTAATGAAAAGCATGTATCAGAAGAAACAAGTTTGGTGACTATTATGGAAAGTGCAAATGTGAGAATTGATGAGAAATTCAGGATACAAGAGAGAATAGTTGATTACAATTTAGATGATGATGTTGTTATTAAGCCAAGGAATGATGAAGCATTTCTTGAGACTAACAATGATTTACAAAATGAATGAGAGCCAAGGCAAGAAAAAAGTTTGAAACCTTCAATAGAACCAAGAGTTGAGATAGCAACTCCTACTTCAAGAAAGAATATGGTAAATAATCACCCATCCAAGTAGATCATCGAAAGCAAAGAAAAAGGTGTGATAACAATGAAGAACTATGCTTGATATCTCAAGTTGAACCTAAGAATATTGATGAAGCATGTAAATATGATTATTGGAAACAAGCCATGAAAGAGGAATTAGATTAGATAGTAAAGAATGAGACATGGGAATTAGTCCCCATACTAGTAGACAAGAATGTGATAAGAACTAAATGGGTATTAAAAAACAAGATGAATGAACAAGGTGAAGTTATAAGAAACAAAGCAAGATTGGTATGTAAAGGTTACTCATAACAAGAATGAATAGATAATGAGGAAACTTATGCTCCAGTGGCTGGAATAGAAGTAGTAAGATTATTCTTAGCCTATGTCGTAAAAAAGAAATTCAAAGTTTATTAGATGGATGTCAAGTCAGCATTTATGAATGGAGAACTTGAAGAAGTATGCATTGAGTAGCTTGAAGGATGTCCTTTGATAGATGACAAGGACATAGTATGTAGATTGAGTAAAGCATTGTATGGATTGAAGAAAGCACCTAGAACCTAGTATGCAAGGTTGGACAAACATTTGACAAAACTTGGATACAAGAAAGGTATGGTAGATAGTAATCTATATTGGAAAAATAATTGATGATGATTTGATTATTTTGGTAATATTTGTTGATGATATCATGTTTGGAGGAAATGATGAAGAAAGTGAGAGGTTTGGTAAGGAGATGAAGAAACAATTTGAAATGAGTATGCTAGGAGAGATGAAATATTTCCTAGGATTGCAGACTGTACAAAATAAAGAAGGAATATTTATTTCTCATACTAAGTACTTGAAGGATTTACTGAATTTTTTTATTTTGGAAACATTCAAACCCATTGGAACACCTATGGTAATTGGACACAAGTTATCTACAAAGGATGAGACACCTAATTTTGAGTAGAAAACTACACATCTATGATTGGAGGATTGTAATATTTGACTCACAAAGTACATTAAAAGTAGAGTATGTTATAGTAGAAAATAATTGCAATTTAGTCATTTGGATAAAGTAGATGCTAAAGGATATAAGGATAGAAATTAGTGAACCTATTTTCATACATTGACAACACAAGCATGATAAAATGTCTAAGAATCTAGTATTGCATTCTAAGGCCAAGAAAATTTCTATTAAGTATCACATGTTGAGAGAGAAAGTTGTAGAAAAGGAAATTAGATTAGAGTATGTGAGCACTAAAGAGCAGATATATTCACTAAGTCTCTTCCCAAAGAGACTTTTTAGTATTTGTGAGGTATGCTTGAGGTTATGCCCCTTCCTACATTAGAGTAGAAGATGTAAGAGTGCATAAGTCTACTATAACAGAGCACCATTATTATTTGGATTGAATGTTGATGCTTCCTATATGGGGGAGTATCTGTGATGAACAAAGTCATCTAGGACTCTTGTTGGATGTTGTTTTGAAAAATGTCTTTTGACACTTGAGCTAGTAAGTATCAATTATTGTAGAGTTTGATGCAGAGATATTGGTTGCTAAAACCTTTGATATTGATGTCAATGGGGGAGAATATTGCATGAAAAATATTATGCTAAGGAAGATGTTCAATATGAGTATAGTATGTTTGGCATAAGCATGGCATGGATTGAAAATTTGACAAAAAGAACATTAAGGTATATCAATAGAGGAGAATGATTGATGAAGAGGATTTAAAAAGAAGAACATTGTTGGTATTCTTGGAACTAGATGTTTTTCATTTATGTTTCCATCAATGCCAAAGGGGGAGATTGTTAGAAGATTGGTTGAAAGCTTGAATGCTAATGATATTCCTATGGGGGGGTATTGTAGATATGTTACTATGATGATATGTTACATTCATGACCGAGTTTATCATTGATGTCAACATAGCAATTTTTTGTGGTATCTAATAGAAGAATAATGGAAAGATCAAGTTGGTATGAATGACTTGTTGAGTGTTTACACTATCTGAGGTTATGGGAGATACTTTTGTGTATCTAGTATAGGTTTTTAACATTTATAGAAGAAATGATAAGTATAGTAGAAGTTATATAAATTTTGGTGAGGTCTATTCTAAGATAAAGTTTACAAAGGCATGTTTTGGTAAACTTGTTATATCTCTTAACAGAGTTGTTTTCTAAGGATCAAGGTTGATGACATGAAGAAGACATGTTCCTGATGACATGGCTAAGTTTTCTCCTCATAATATTATATATGCATAAATTTATTCAAGTTGCAAGATAGAAGATTTATGTTATCAATAATTGAAACATATTCTTAATGTGGTCTTATAATAATTAATTGAGAAGGCATAATAGCCAACTTAGGGAATTCTTTTGAGGACTTGGTATAAAGGAAGGAAATTTTCCTTTATCATGATATGGAATGACATGTTTTTATGATTGATTATAAGAAAAAGAGACTGAAGAATGTGAAGTTAAGAAGAGTAGTGCGAAAGTGAATGAAACTTGATTGCCGAGGTTTTATTGAGTGATCTGAGGTTTGATATTTGGATTCGAGGTTCATGACCTAGTCTACAAGGTCTAACAATAATTGGTCTAGTTAATAGGATAGAGTAAAGGAGATCATAACAATAAATTACTTGTTTGAGTACTGAGCTCTTCTTGTAGTTGAAATTGCATGTTTGGGCATTGGGCTCATCTTGCATACATTGTACTACAATTCCTAACAAGGTTAGAATCTCCTAACATGGATTCAAAGTCTCCTAATAGGGACTCTATGTACTAAATGTTTTAATAGACTCCTAACAAAGTCCATCCTCTAACAAGGAATATTTATATTAGCACATCATCTTGTGGGCATCATTCCCACCAGTATTTTCCCTCTGATCAAGGGTTTCCCTCATCAACATATTTGGTGTAATTTTATATGTGCATTTTATTATGGTTGTTATTTGCTTTTGTTGAAAGGTTATGTTTGTTTAAAGAAGATAAATGTTTTAATTGCCAGATAATTGTTTCACTCCCTCAATTATCTTGGTGGACTATTATTTCTAACAAAAATGTGTATCATACATGTTGAAGGATGGACATCTATACTAAAAGAATTTTGAAGGAATATACTTGGATGATTAAACTATAATTAGGCAAGGGAATTCTTGGAACAATCTCATAACAAATCTAGTACCAAACATGGCTTGACTAAAGCTATGACACATCAAATTTTAAGATTAAAATAATATTGGCATATACTTTTTAAACATACAAAAGAACATGTTTATTCCAACTATATTTATCAGACAAGTGCAAATTGAGAAAGAAACCCTACAATTCCATTGCAACTAGTGCATGAGGTACACCCCTTCACCAAGTAGGGGCTTGATTTTATTGGACTAGTGAATCCACCTTATCAATGACGCCTCTAAAACCTACTCAAGTATCCCTGTGTAGATAGTAACTATTGCCCTTTCCAATGCTACTAAAAAGAACACTGTTAGATCTATCAAGGATTGATGTAGAACCTATCCCAAAGAACCAACTATCTCCTCAAATGATAAAGAGACCTCCTACAAATATTTTACATAAGGATCCACAATCATATCAACCTATGAAGATCGATCATGTAGAGAATGGATATGAGGGTCAGAGTGAGTCCTCACAACAACTGAAGAAATATCATCTCCATCAAAGAGAAGATTTATATCATCAATGATGTCTTCCAAATCTGCTATGTGTGACTCTAGAAAAAAACCTAAAATATTTTTCAAGAAGTCATCCACTAATACTGGAGCTGGAAGACAAGGTATACCTTGCTCTGCTAGACCAATCACTATGGCAATATATGCATGCAAAATGTACTAATGTCATGACCTCTCCCTGTATCTGTCAATAGGATTCTGCATATCTAAATTTGTTGAACCACTAATGCTAGTGTCACTATCAGATTCCACTGTGTATGAAGTGTGGAGAGGAATAGAGGATAAGCTTGGTGAACTTTTCTCAAAGTGAACATTCCTCTCTATGAAAATCTCATGAGTCTTAGGATCCATAAGTCTATATGCCTTAACATTGCCTTCATATCCGATGAAAGTACAAGGCCTAGGTGGTGGTGCCTTGTATTCCCTTGAAGATATGTTTGTCCATGCTAGACAACTAAAGAATCTAAAGTGTTTCACAACTAGTTTTCTGCCACACCATGCCTCAAAAGGAGTCTTTCCATCTAAGGCATTATGAGGAGACCTATTAAGTATGTGATTGGCACTACTTATAGCTTCAACTTAAAGTGTAGGATCAAGAGACTTGGCTTGTATCATGGAACTTGCCATTGACTTAAGAGTTCATATCCTCATTGCTGCAACATTTGTCTTGTGTGGAATGAATGTTGGTGGATTCTACAAATCAATACCCTGAAGTTTAAAAAAGTCTTTAAGTCTTGTGTTCACATATCTTCTTTCATTGTCCATCCTAATAACTTTGATGGCTTTCCTTGATTGCTTTTCAACATGACTCTTGAAGGCTAGAAACTTATCCAACACTTCATTCGTATGATGAAGAAAGTAGATCCATGTGTAGCATGAAAAGTCATCAATGAAAGTGAGCATGTAGTGACCCCAGATGATTGATGTCATTGCAAAAGGACCTACTAGTACCATGTGAACCAATTGAAGAACAACTGGTGCTCTTGAAGACTTCCCTTTAGTAAAATTCTCCTCTAGATGCATATCCACCAAACATGTTGAACATTCACCCTTAGAAAGGTTGATTATAGGTAGACCTTTGACCATATTGTTTGAGCAAAGTTGTTGAAGATAGAAGAAGGCAAGATGACCATACCACTCATGCCATAATTTGATTTATGGATGAGATTGAGTCAACAAGGCATGTGAAGTAGACTTTGGCACAAAGTGGGAGAAAGAATACAACCTTGTATCATGATTAAAATTCCCCACTACAACCAATGAATCATCTTTGAGAGTGCACACCATTACAAAATCTAGAAGGAACTCAACTTTATTTCCATCTCAAAGGTGAGTGATTTGGTAAATTGAGAGGAGATTAGAGCTAAGGTTAGGAACATAGAGAATGTCTTTGAATTTTCTATTATGCATCTCCACTTTTCCTTTCCCTTCAACTTCCATTTTCGTATTATCTGCTACAAAGATGTGTGGTACCTTGGACTGTTTCAATAAAGAAAAATCTCCTTTTGAAGAACCAATATGATATGAGGCACCTGAGTCAAGAATCCCTTCCATTGAAGAACTTGAGTTTCCCATAAGTGCTTGCCCTTTTCCCTTTGAATCTAAAGATGAAGATCCTTTCTCCTTATAAGCATTAGGTAGTAGAACATTGTGATTCTTTATGATGTTTGTTAACTAATCAATCTTTTTATGATAACACTCATGTTCATCATGACCCAACTTCTTGCAATAGGTACACTTTTTGTTCTCCTTATTAGTGGTCCCCTTCTTGTTTGAATTTAAGGAAGACTTGACTTGTTGATTTGATTGTGTTGTTGTCTTTTCTATATCCTCTTGTGTGTTATTTTTCTACTACTTCTTCTTGCCCTTTCCTTTATTTGAAGTTTGAGAACCCTCATTATTGGCCACCAATGCCTTAGACTTGGTTGAATTGAGAATCCCCATTGATTGTAACTTCTTTTCTTCTTCATCCAATAGTTCAACATAACAATCAAAAGTGAGTTTATGATAAGTAGCCCCTAATGTAGTCTTTGTGGTGTTGTAAGAAGAAACAAATGTGGAGTACTTAGATGGCAGCTTATTATGAATGAGATAGATTAACTTGCCATCTTTAATAGGACTGCCACAATCATCAAGTTTCATTCTTAATTAATTCACCTTCATGATGAAATCCTATATAAAATCAAATGTCTTAGGATCTAGGGAGACAAGCTCATCTTCAATTTTGTAAATATCCTCCTTAGACACTTTACCATATAGGTTTTTGAGGGTATCCCAAGCTTCCTTAGATGTATGAGACTTCTGAATCTGATAGATGATCTTGTCTTTAACCCCCAAACAAATATTACCTAGGGATTTCCTATCTGCAGATTCTCAAGCAAAGATTTCACTTCTAGATACTTGATCACCTATTGGTCTAGGAAGGGTACCATCTACATATTGAGAAACTTCATTATGCATTAAGTGACACCACATTTCAATAGACCATGTAGCATAGTTGTGTGGTGTTAATTTTGGAAACTTTAAATTTCACATGATGTAATAAATGAAAGAAAACAACAAGAAAAGAGGAACACAACAACACAAAACACCCCCCATTTTCACTCAGTCAAGAAACCCCCCAGAAAAGATACTTTTGGCACTTTATATGTAGTGCATTTACAATGCCCACTCACTAATTTTGGCCTTAGTGGACTTTTTATTTTTCCTTTTTACAACCTCCTTATAGAGTTCAAAACTAGAATATTACAATGTATCTCAGATATACAACAATTTTGAAGTTATATCAAAGCATTACAATGCAGAAAAGGATCTAATTCTGAAAGTGATACTTTTGTCCACACAATCATATAATCTAATTATAGGTCTAGAAAGTAGATGAAAAATAACATACTTTCAAAAAAAAGGAACTTGTTTTCGAGTCCAGATGAGCCTGTATGGAGCATTTGAAGTTGCAAAATGTAGGATTAGATAGGTATAGTCACCAATGCAATTTATATCAAATCCATGCACCAAAAATATAAAAGAATAGTACCACTAAAAAGTTTAGGAAATTTTAGCAAAAATAAAAAAAATTGCACCTGATTTGGAGTCCAAATGACTGAGTTATGGCCTCCCAAAGTTGGACTATCAAATCAAAAATCAATCTGGAGAGGGGTTGAATCAGCAAAAGATGAGGTTAAATTTTATGGTCAAATGGACATCACAGTAGTTCTAATTTGCCTCTTGATAATGATTAGACAATCGTCAATTTTAACACAGTAAAATGATGACATCAACATACTCGACCCCCTTGGATGATGTCATTTCTGATGTCAATAGTACAGAATATACAAACACCTACTAAGTCAGGTCATACAGATTGTATAGATTGTATGGAGAAATTAGATGTGGCCTATGAAAAATGCTGATGTGTTTACCACCTAGTTTAGTTGACATGGAGGGGTACGGGTCCACGTGTTGTTGAGTAGGCATACTAGTTGCTGACCTATCCTTAGACTGTGTCACTGATGTGGCCAACAACTATAAAAAAAGATAGGAGCTAATGTTTTGGTAGACTGTGGAGGTTCCACATGGAACACTAGAAGGATGCCATAGGTTTTTGAGTTGCAGGTGTCAAAAGTTACAACAGTTGCCAGAATTTGAAGATCCGATTATCACTGAGTTTAACACTGCTGGTAGTCATGGTTATTATCCCACATTGATGTGGGATTCTACTTTTTAGGTGTTTAAATGACAGTGTCCATGTGGTGTAGTGTAAAGAAGCCACCAGGAATGGGGCTCAAGCTCAACTAGTGAAGAGTTGTGGTTGCCTGATCACATACCCCGATGCTAGAATTTGGCCAAAGAATATTCTGCCCAGACTAATTGATGAAGCCCAGCAAATAATTAAGATGTCGATGGAATATTTGGCTTGTAGGGCCAAGGTGTCACTAACTGGTTCTTGTAAAAAAATTTCTTTGTAAGCCCTATTGGGTGAATTTTTTTTCAAAAATTTCCAAAAATTCAAAAATAATTGTGTAGATTTAATAGATCATATTAGATTTGCAAATTGGGGCCTTTGGGTGCTAGTTTGTAAATTTTTTTGGCCTCAAAATTGAATTTGTCCCAATATAGGTGAATTTATAGCCAATTTTCACCAAATCGGCATTCAAGACGCAATGGCGAGATCCACATTGGCTCTAGATGCTTCCAATATTTACAGATTCTTCGGATCTAGGTCAAGTTGCTAAAATAAGAATGGTCTTGAATGGATATGTGAAGAGAATCTCCCTCAACTCTGATACCATGTAAGAATTTTCCTTAGGAAAAAATTCACCCAAGACTAAGGAACTCAAGCACAAGCACAAAAATAGACCAAAAGAGTATGATCAAAATGACAATATGATATTCATTCAATGTGTAAGTATTCTAGGAGTTCCTGTATATACAGGCCTCTAGAATGCTTCTATTCTTAGGAATCAACAACATGATAAGTCATACAACCAGGAACATGTCCACTAGGTGTGGATTATCGTCCATTAAGCATAGGAGTAAGTGCGATGATGAGAGGATAAGCCTACAAAGGTGTAGCATGCAGAATTATGTTATAGAAACCATGTACTAAATTAAGAGTGCTAATAACTACGTTGTCTACATGAAAAATCAGTTAATTATGCAAACTCCAGTGTTGTAGATACCATGTGCTAAATTAGATTTTCTTACTCCAGTGTTGCCAACATGACAACTCATAAGAGCACGTAAAATCCTAAGTGTCTCACCTAAGAAATAATAAAATAATGCATTGACCTAAGTAAACTTAAGTAAAGTGTAATAAGTAAATACTTATTTACACCAACACATGGCTATGTCCAAAATACGTAAATGGAAATATTCTCCAGACCAACTTGCACAACAGATTCTCAATGAATTAATGGAGAAAATTAAGCCAAGATGGGAACATGCAAAGAAAATTGTAAAATATATATATGAGCAGACTTTGAGGCAAATCATGCCAAGTTTAAGTAATAAAGAAGTAAAATAATTGATCAAATAGAATGAAGAAAAACTTATGTTGAAATTCAACACTAGTTTGATATGATCAATGACATTGAACATGTGGTAAGGAATGCCACTAATACATGGAAGAATATATACAATCTTCAAAAGCAAAGTGATTTTTTTGTTCATGTCAATGACAAGGATGATGATGAAGATGACAAGGAAGAAGAGGACAAAAATGATGAAGAAGAAACAATTGATGAAAATAAAGATGATGGGGAAGAAGAACAAGAAGCCACCAAGTAGAATCTCCCTAAGATTTAGAACATTGAAGAGATTGACCCTAAAAATATTGTAGTAGCAATTATAGCCTCACTTCCTCACTCTCTAAGCAAAGCTTCAAAGAAATCTAGCTCAGAGAAAGCTACTATCGAGTTGGTTGTGTCAAATACTACAAATCTAAGCACTCAACCAATCTTTGCACTTGTTCAACTCAGTACTTCATTGATTGAAGTGACCATCACTTCATCTATCGAGCAGTTAGTACTTCCTCCTTCATCAATTTTGGTCACTCAAAAACA
This sequence comes from Cupressus sempervirens, assembly GCA_028749045.1. Taxonomy (NCBI): domain Eukaryota; kingdom Viridiplantae; phylum Streptophyta; class Pinopsida; order Cupressales; family Cupressaceae; genus Cupressus; species Cupressus sempervirens. The sequence goes on along the minus strand of CM053789.1, from coordinate 478,682,869 downwards.
AGATATTTCTTCAATAAGTGCAATATCTACTTTTACTACTTCTATTTCTACTATTGTTACTATTCCAACCATGCAAATAATAAGTACTAAGATAGTTGAGAGAAAGCCTCAACCAAGTACAACGACAAAGAAAAGGAAGAAGATATTGATCTTTATGAGGATATAATTATACCAAATTGGAATATCTCTACTCTAAATCTTTGATCAAATGCATATAGTGGGAGAGCTTCTATAGAAGAAAGCCAAGTAGTGAAGGCTTAGAGAAGAAAGGAACAGAGAGCAGCAAGTGCTTGAAGATGCAAAGAATATTCTTGTAGAGACACTCAACATTGAGGTTGACAGTTCTCAACCTATTTTGGCTTAGTTAGTATAAATGGTCTAGAAATTCAGTGAAGATTGAATGGATAAGAGAAATTGTTACAAAGAGCAGAGAAGAAATTTGAAAATAAAGTATTAGAGCTAGTTGCACAAAATATTGCAATATAGAATGTAGACTTATCTACTATTCTTATCTCATTAGAAACCTCTACCAACAATGTCACTTCTCTGTTCAGTAAAATCTGTGACACATCCATTTTCACATAGGAAATCAAAGAAAAACTCTCTAAAATTGATTAAGATCTAAAGGCAAGTTCACACTAGCTGTCACTTGATCCAAGCTATAGTTCTGCTCACTACACAAAGATTAGATTTTTGATTGATATGCAAGCATAATTGCTAAGGGAAGAAGCCAAGATAAGGGCTACACTTGTAGATATACAAGGAATAATTCTTCTTAACATGGATGCATTACAAAAATATATTGCACATGCTAAAACTCTCATCCATGATAACAACTTCTCCATTATTGATCACATGATATAATTAGCAATAGAATTTTAGACTACATTTCACACAAGTAAAGTGTTGCAAGAAAACTGGGACAAGACAATGTCACTAATTCTAAAGGTACATTCTAATTTCTTGTCACATTTTGGCATAACTATATATAATATGCCTTTGGAATTTATGTCAAAAAGGGGAAGAAGATGTATATAACATATTTTAAAGAGGGAGAAGATGTAATATAAGATGAAATAAAGGGGAGAAGATGAGAAAATGTATATAATGTGTAAAGTATATTGAATATATATGTACGGGGGATCATCATCATATTATATATATGTACAGATATTTAGATAAACATATCTTACAAAAGCAATTTTGAAAAATCTCAAAAATAGATAATGTCACCAAGTTAAAGACACAAGATGAAGACTTAAGATTGTTTGAAACTTTTTGAGAATTTAGTTTTGATTGATAAGTGATTTTTTCACTAATGCCAAAGGGGGAGATTGTTGACATTTCAGTCAAGTTTGTTCATTAGTAACACACACACTTAATAAAATAGCTAATAGCTACTAAGCATATTGTATAGTTAACAATTTTAACCAAGTAATTTAGGCTCTACCAAGTTTTATAGTTGCTACTGAGTTTCAGGAACAATATTTAGTTTGTGCCAAGTAGTTTCTACCAAGTTGATGATTATCAGTGTAAACCAAGATTTATTGTGTTTATCAAGTTTTCAGTGCAAATTGAGTTCTTTAGTGTTTATCGAGTTCACAAATTTAGCAATGTGAGTCTAGTGTTGATATAGTCTCAACCAGATGATTCAGTTTATACCGAGCTTGTAGTGATAGCATTGACCGAGCTATGTATTGTGAATCAAGTGATTCACTTTATATGGTGAGTTTCACAATATTCACTGAGTCACCAGTGTAGACCAAGTTTAGAATACTTGGAAGTGATTAGTATGGAACAAGCTTCTACATCTATAGAGTGCATGATGATTCTGAGCATTGCCAATGGTTGCCGAGTATTAGAACCTCACTGAGTTTGTCTTTAGAACTTGAGTTCCTGTAGTTGGGCTAACTTTGTGTATTTTGGTGAAACTTGTATTGCAACCAACTTTGTTGAATTATTATTTGGATTAATATATATGTAATTTATTGTATCACATCCAAAGGTAAGAAAAGAGATTATCAGATGTGACATAGAAAGAGCAGAAGTGCAAAGTAAAAGGCTAAAACAATATAAGGAGCAACAAAGATTTATCTATCACATCAAGGTGATCATTACACTCAAAGGTATCTCATTCAACAAACCAAGTTGTAGATCAAAGATCATTTACTAGTTCATCCTAACAGGTGGAATAGTTAAATCCTTTCACAAGGTAGACTTAATAGTCTTTTGTAAATCTCTTTACCAAGTGCATACTTCATTATATGTTTGTAAATCCTTTTGCAAGGTGGATCTAGCAGTCCTTATTGCTCCTAACAGGGTAGATCATCAAAAGTGATCATTATAAGCCTTAATAGGCCAAATTTATACTATAGTACTAAAGCTTGTGGGTATAATCACCACTCCAATTTTACTTTTTATTTGGAAGGTTTCTGGGTCACCATATTGTGTGTCAAAGTGTTAGGAATGTTTTAATGCTTTCAATTTTAAATGCATGCAATTAGACCAGAATACACATGAAGGATAAAGATTAAGTTTTATTGGTTATTGATTCACTGCTCACCTCTTAGTAACTTATTCTATCATATATTTCCAATAGATGACATCCAGTTTACAACTCTATGATCAATTTTCCCTTCTTGGGGCTCTACATTTATGGATCTTGTTGCATCACATCCCATCCTAGCATCATTTGGAACTTATCAAAATATGTAGTTAAAATTTTTTAATATGGATTTTTATTATTATAAATACAAACCCCAAAATTACCACACAATCTATAGACTTTGCATTGGTCTAATAGAGAACTCCATCTCATTCACCATGCATTTATAGGATTTCCAAAGGTATCCCAAAACATTTGTGAATTTCCATTTTATAGTACAACATCTCCATTGTATTGCATATCTACAGATGCTACACCTTGATTGGAGTTGTTTGTCTCCCAAAATGTTGTTGTTCCATTTCTTAAAACAAGATTGCCATTATTTTACAGTGAAGGAACCTTCTTCTCCCGATTGAATTCTTCCACTGGAGCCTATAATTTAAATCATAGATAAATACTCAATATTAGAAAATGTTGTACTGAAAACATAGAGTCCCTTGTTTCTACTTGGGTAAAATCTTTAATTGAATTTCTTTCCATGATTGATGCTCTCTTGAAGCAAAGGGTGTAAGGCTTTTCTCTAGCTTTAGTTCTCCCTTTGCAAACATATCCTAGAAAAATATAGTAATGATAAAAAATATTGGGATGTCTACAATTCAAATATTACTAGTGGGTAATAGATTATTGGATGTTCAATACTAAGAAATTACTCTAGTTTACTAGTAGGCTCGTAGGTTGATCCACCTTCTAGCCTCCCATTGCAATAACTTCATCAATATCCTTAACATGTAATAGGAAGTGCATGATCTTAAATAACTAATAGCTAGAGCCTTAAAAATTAATGTGTCATCAGTGGAAAAATATGTATCTTTACAATACTAGAGCATGCATTGGGTTTAAATACTTATTGTTGAGCTCAGTTGAAGATAAATATATTTGTTCATAGGGAGGCCTTTGCCGGTTTGGACCAATTTCAGATAAGATGATGAACCTACTTGCTATTTAAAAAATTAACCATAAAAAGAGATATGTATTTTGGTATTTTCTATTTTTAAATGAATACAATCCAACAATGCAACTATATGAATTCCTAATTTAATCAAGGGTTAGCAAAACAAATAAAAAGATAAGGTAACAAGAGATGAAAGAAAGTAAAATGAAAGATAAATTCCTAATGGATATAAACCATGGCAACAACATGTCTATGAGTTAAAATGTTGAAAAGATCCAGTAGGAAACTAATGAAAGTAGGAGAAGCACTTACTCAAATCCATTGGTGCAATCATCAATGGGAATTTAGTAAAACTAAAAGATTTTTCACTTCTTATCAAATTGCAAGGCCATGAAAAGTGCACTCATGTGAGACAAGAAGCTATGTAGGAACAATAAGGTAATCTTTTCTCCAACTTGATACAATAGAAAAATTTGTCAACATGCAACAAACACCAGAACTAAAATATCACACAATCAAATCAACACAACAAAAATATTGGATCAATTATTATCATGAACAAGAATTCACAAAAATAACACACTCCATAAACTCCCTTTATCTCTCCTTTCTAGTGCCACTGTGAGAGTAACCTCTGGATGATCTTTATCCAATGGACCTACAATTACATGTAGATAGCTTCTTAGTAGCTCATTCTCCTTGCACAACTTTATCAATTCATTCTCATTTTCATCAAAATGTTTAAACACCTCCTTGACACTCGTAGTGATCATTACTTTAGCTATATCTACCATGGGCTTTCCTAATAGGACTTCTATAATCTGATAGTCCTTAGGAGTCAAATTTTTAGTCTTAGCATATGGAGGAGGAATGACTATATGAGAATGTAAGTCCTAATCTTATTTCTTTATTATGAAGGTCAATTATTATGCATCACTCATAGGTGGCTTAGGCCTCTTGATGGCTTCTACTAGTGCATCCATACTCTCCTCTTCATTTAGGTTCAACTACATCTTTTGTCGAACCATAACCTCCCTCTTCAACCAAGCTAGTGCAGTGCCCATAGGAAACATGTATTTAACTAAAGAGGAGGATTGTCTTGCATCCCCTTTTCCCTTATCCCTACTTTCCAGAGTCTTCTCCTTTTGAGAGATCTAGATTTGATGTTCCTGCATTTGTAGTATATAAAGTCCTCACCTCTATATCTTGAGAAGTTTGCTGAGGTTCTTTAGGTATATGTCCTTCCTCTACTACTTCATTGGCTGGCCTTTTTTTTGGCTATTCTTCATACCCTACTTGTTCTTCTTTGATAATAGGAGGGAGAGAAGTGGTTGAGCCTTTATCCAAAAATGACAAATCCTGAAATGATGGTGGTGAGGTACCAAGAGATCCTTATGGTAGAGGTGGCATTTAGTTTGAGTCCTCTTCCAAAGGTTGGTTTGTGGGTGTATCTCATATTTTATCACCCACCATTTTAGTTCCTACTTGCATAAAGTCAAAATAAGATATGTTGAAAATATTTGTCCCTGCCCCTCTTGCTAATCCATTAATTGTTGCTGTTCATCCTCAAAAGTTGTAACCTAGATTTCCTGGGAATAGATGGTGGTGTAATGGTGGAGCTTCTCCTTTTCTCTTCCTAGGAAGCCCTTGCCAAGTGTTTCCTTTGATTCAATGAGAGATTGTCTTCTTTATCTTCTTCATCTACCTCAGTTGGTTTTTGGGACTAGAGGAATAGGTTTAACCTTTCTTTTTATCTTTTTCCTTCTAGTCTATTTGACTGTAGGTCTAACCCTAGATTTCTTAGTAGCTGAGTGAGAGGCTTCTTCCTCTTATATAGGTGGTGAAACCTCCTTTGCTTCCTAGCTTGGTTCTTATTCCTATTCATATTCTGGGAAAGGCACTTGTGGAATATCTCAAGCTTGAGTTCTTTATTTTGAGGCTCTTATTTCTTAGGTGCTTGAACTGTCTCTCGAGGTTTAGGTTCTTCAACTTTAGGCTCATCTTTTCTAAGAGAATCTCTTTTCCTTTTATTTTTCCCCTTTTCTGCTCTAAAGTACCCAACATCCAGATCATGTTTATACACCATTTATAGCCAAACTAGAGATTGGCCAAGGAATGTTGGCACTGTAACTTTTTCACCTTTACCATTTATTGGGAACATTGTAGCTTAGAAGGTAACAATCTAAGGAACTGGGTCAAGCTTAAAGGGCTTCTTGATCTAGTCCCTTGTCAATTGGATTATATGTCTTTTCCTGTGATTGATATTTTTATTCTTTTCCCTATCAATCTTTGCATTCATGTTTTTCTTATCAAATATCTTGTCACAATTGTACAAGGGGTCCAAGACCTCTTGAGTGTCTTGTTGGACAACCTTTTGTGGGATCTTTATCTTTAAGGTCCTTCTTTCCAGATATAGAGTCATCCTACAATAATCCCTATTTTGGATATCATAGTCATCTATCACATTCAACTAATGATCTTGTACTACATCTTCATGAACAAATTGCTTTCCTTCCAAATATTGAACTTTTTCAATATTGTCAAAATACGAATCAGGGGAATTGAAATATTCCAAGGGATATTGATCCCATTCTACATCAAAGGTCATGATATCTTGGTTTTTCTTTACTTCAAATAAACCTATTGTAATGGGTCATACCCAGGTCTTCTTATGTTGTTTCCTCACTCTATCATATGCTAATGTGAGTTGTCTTGCAATCAGATGAGCCTATTCAATAGATACCTTAGAAGTTTTTTTGGATTCACCATTGTACCAGCTACCCTTAGGTAAGTGAATGTCTTGAACTAGATGTAATAGGTTCCAATTTATACAATCCTTGCTACTACCTCTACTAACATCCTTTTGGCATGATTACCCTCTATGAATTAGATGATTGCAAAAATGGAGGCATCATTCACTATTTGGTATTCCTTGCTCTGATCTGAGAGCTTCTTCTTTAATAGTTGGGGGTATACCACATAAGGCCATGCATTAGCATCTTGTATGCTTCCCTCTTGAATAGTCCTGGATAATTAGTTGTCCTTGCCACTTGTAAATACACCACATATGATATCATGTAAAACTTGGGATTAACTTTGACTCTTACCAATTGCTCACCTAAATTTTCACTCAGTATTGTGGCCGAATCGATTGGCATTTTATTCGTTCTGGTGATCTCTATGAAATGTACCATCCAAATATTGAGATGTCCTACTATTGGTAGACTCATTACTCTTCTCAAAAGTACAATGGAGTATCTGATATCATCCTTCATATATCCTCTAGTCATATCTACCTTTCCTGCTCTTCATGCCACTGATGTTCTATTAATCAAGAATGATGATTATATGATTTCTATTTCCTTCATCTTATTCTCCCTATACCATCTTTTTGCTTGATGATAAGTTATCTACACATATTGATCCACTCTTAGGAGATGAAAATCTTTCTCGATGTTCCTTGGCTTTAGGTCTAAGATGATCTCCCCTATGATACTCTTCACAACTCTTTCTTCTAACACATAGTTTACTACTAATTCCATTACAAGCTCTGAAGATTGTACTAATGTTGGATGTGATGCCACATTGACCAACCCTAATTTGATAAGTTTTGACACCATTGAGGACCTCTCATTAGGTTTATTGTAGAGTACCAAGAACATGTTCTAGTCTATGTGTCCAAACTCAGCATCTCTAATCTCTAAATGTACATCTTGAATGTGTGATTTATTTGGTGGACCTTGAAACTTGAAAACAACTTGTTTTATATTCATCTTCTCTACAAGTGAGGACAATGAGGAAGCTATTTTATCTACACAAAACATGAAAACATTAATCTAGAAGGTTGAACATCAAACCCTAGATAAACCCTAATTACCAAGAAAAAGACCCAGAACACCAAAACCTAACAAAACTAGTTAAAACCCCCTTTAAAGCCCCAATATGTCATTTAACACACCTTGCACACCTTTGGAGATGTGCTAGGTGTGCTTAATAACCCTTAGAAGGTTAATTAGTGTACAATGGTTCACTTGCACATGTGTGCACCCTTGTGGAGTGCGCATGTATGTTACTACACACATTGCATGTGTTCATGTGCTAAAAAGGGGGGGCTTAATTGGTTTTACTAAGGGTGCACACATGTGCACCTTGATGGGGTATGCATGTGTGCACCCTCACTTTATCTTTCTGTGTTAGGTTTGTAAAAAATGGTGAGTAGATGCACACCTTGACAAGGTGCACATTTGCACACCATTTCCTTGGTGTTGTACTCATGAAAGGTGCACACAAACACACCTTGGATAGGTGTGCATGTGCGCACCTTTACATAGGTTTTTTTGTTAGTTTTTTTTAGGTTTTAAAGATGCAAATAAAGATGTGCATGTGTGCACATTGGATAGGTGAACACATGTGCATGTTTATAATGCCCTTAACTTGTGTATGGTGGTATGTCTTTGCAAGTTTTTTCACCTTGAAGGGTGTGGTGGTGTGCTCACCTAATTCTTGAAGAAGACAATGGGGAAGAGAGGAAGGTGGTCCTAGGATTTTATAGGTCTAGGAACATGCACACCTTTGGGATGTGTGCATCTATGCACATGTGAACCACACAAGGGTTTAGATGTTCACTACTTCATCTAGCACATTTGCACACCCATGATAGGTTCACATGTGCACTAGGTGTGCTAGTGTGCACCTTAACCTCAAAATCACCCTTTACTTCAAATTTGCAAATTTTGACAACTAGGTTTTTAAATTGAAGGGCTAAGACTTGACCCAAACTCTAGGTAGAGTCCCAAAAAATACTTAGACCCTAGACTAGGGGTCTAGGAAAGAAAAAAATTACTAGGGTGATCCCCATTTCTAAGAGAAATGGGGCATGCATTGTGAAGCCATAACAAATAGCCCCAACAAAAGGGAAGAAATGACAAAGGCATTGCTTCATACACAAGCATTCTTTTAACATCATTCAAATACCAACTAAATCTCAAACACTTCAAGAATATTTCAAGTTGCTTCATAGTCAAAACTTTAGAATCTTTAATCTCCAAGTTCAGTCTATTTATTTTCTTGGACATCTTAGATGCAGTCTATCATGAGCTTCTAGAAACTTGGAAACAATCTTTCACCCTTTTGGTCCATTCATCAAGAATCCTTGCAAAACCTATTTATCAATCACTTATCTAACCAGATCAGAGAATTTGGTCTAAGGAATCTTAATGGGTTATCACTTTTCATTTGAGGTCCTGGGTATTCTTCTGAATTTTGCTTCATGTAGCTCCCATGTCACCATTTGATTCTTCCATGAAGCAATTATTTTTATCCTAGATAGCCAATTTGGAGTGCGTATCCCTATTTTAAGATTACCTTTCTCATGCCCTTTTGGAATCATTCATTCTTAACACCACCTTTCCCTTTTAAATTTTCTTTTTGTACCCTAACCATGCTTAGACTTAATGGCCAAGGCATTAGTGTCATTTCTCAGATTCATTCTATAGTTGACATCCTGTAGGTTTCTCTTTTAAGAACTTTATGGAAACTCTCACACCAAACAATGACCTTAAAAATCCATTTTAAATGACCTTTTGGTTGAACTGGTAGGGTTTGGACTATCCCTTACTACCATCAACCTTGATTTGAAAAGACCAAGATAGTCAATCTTTTAAATTTGCAAAGTATTGAGAACTGATGATTTGCAATTTTGATTTCAAGACCAAAAGTCCTCTATTAAGTCAAGTAACATCTATTTTTTAGTTGGTACAAGAAACAAAATCATCTAAATGCTTTGACAAAGAAATACCTCTTCCCAAAAGTTGAAGCCAAGATAGGTAGTTTATGAAATGCATCAAGATAAAACCTTTATTGCACCTAACCCCTAGACTGGCACAACTTTGAAATCAAATACACAACTAAAATTAAACACACAATTGAAAGAAAAAACACTTGTATAAATAAAAAACACATGCACAAATTTAATCCACATGTGAAAAAATACATTTTTTTAAGGCCTCAAAGTAATGTTTTAGGAACTACCCATTGACTATCAATGGAATCAATTCTCCTTGTAAGGAACTTAGCCTAAAAGTATTTTCTCCTAGAATTTTCACAATTTGATAAGGGCCAATCCACAAGTGTTGAAACTTAGTGTGGCTTCCCAACTTTTCTTTTGCCTTATCCCACAGAAGAACAAGGCCAAATATTTTGAAAGATTTGATTGTGGCCTATTTGTCAAACTGCCTTTTAACAATATCCTGATGTTTTTCCATATGCTCTAAAGAAGCTATCCATTTCTCATCCATCTCCAAAAGATTCATTAGTCTAATTTGAACCCTGTTAGCATCTTTAGTGTAACCACTCATGAATTTAAAAATAGGAATCCTGAGGTTAAGTGGGAATAATGGATCTTGTCCATAGATGATAAAATATGGGGATGTTCCCAAAGCATTCTTGACCCTGACTCGATTTGTCCATAACACATATTTGAGTTGAGTATGGAAATCTTTAGGATTTTCCTTCAACAAACATCTTATCACCATGATCAAGTTCTCACTTTTAGATTCAACCACACCATTTCCTTTTGGATAGTAATTTGAAGAGAACTTGATTATGACCTAATTATCTAATGCCCACTAGGTAAGAAATATTGATACAAAGGCTAATCCATTATCACAAACTAGAAAGAATGGCATCCCAAATTTGGTAACAATGTGCTCTTCCAAAAAGTTTGTAACCACCTTTGTTGTGAAATTTCTAAAAGTGTTAGCTTCTATCCAATGTGTGCAATAATTTTTAGTTGTGAGAATAAACATATGTCCTATCAACAATGGTGGGTTTACAAGACCAATAAAGTCAAGCCCCCACTTTACAAAAGGATGTGCCTTGAACATTGGTTGTAAAGGCATCACTAGATGTCTTTTCCTATTAGCAATAGTTTGAAAAAATGGAAAGTACACACATGCTCAAAAGTATCCTTGAAGATTATAGGTCAAAAAAATCCTGATCATAAAATCAAATGGGCTGTAGCTTCTACTGATCCATGTCCTGGGCCATACTTATCTTGAAACTACTCCAAAACTTCTTTTACTTCTCATCCCAAACACTTTAGGTAGATTCCTTTGTAGTTCCTTTTATACAGTTTCTTATTTTATAGCATGTAAGATTCACACTTCATCTTGAGAGCTCTACATAGTATTCATCCAATTGGGGTATTGATTTTGTAAAAGATAGTTAATAATATCCTGATACTGAATATCTGTTATTATGCTTTGACCAACATCAAGTTGAGATACTATAAACTTATTTTGTTGAGCTTTTGTGTTGATTTTGTCATCAATTCTAAATTTATTTTCACTTTTGATCTCATTATCAACTATCATTTTTGTCAATCCCTATCCTATTACTAAATTCATTGGTTGAATCTCTAAATCAAACTCTTGCAGTATCACCATCCATTTTCCTCATCTTTTGCCCAATTTGTTTTGCATCAGTAGTGTCTTAACTGCAGGATCAAGCACAATTGCATACACCTTACTCCTTAGTATATAATGGAAAAATTTCTTGACTACCTTTATCAAACCAAAAGACTATTCATCAAGATTAGAATATTTCAACTTAGCATTCTTTAGAGGAAAACTCATGAAAGGAATGGGTCTTTCATCTTCTTTATCCTTCTTTTGTGCAAGAATTCTACCACATGAATGTTTTGAAGAAAAAAGTTATATTTTAAATGGTAGCTCATAATCTAGGCTAACAAGTACTAGAGCTATAGAAATAACCAAGTTGATGTCCTCAAATAATTTCTTGATTTCTAGAACCCATTCTTTTTTCACTCCTTTCTTGAGAAAATTATTAAGAGGGTGCACTATCTAAGCAAATCCACTTATAAAATTTTGCACAAAATTTATCTTCTCAAAGAAAGATTTGAGTTATTTATGACTGTGTGGAGACAACAAATTTAGAAGGGATTTAATTCTCTTAGGATTAATGGAGATTCCAGATTTGGAGATAAAATGACCTAGGAGCTATTTTTTAGTGACCTCGAATGAACACTTCTTGGGATTAAGTGATATGCCATATTTTTTACATCTATTGAACACTTAAATCAACAATGTGAGTGCTTTGATCCTTTGAAAAGATAGTTAATTCATCCATATAGTTAACTATACATTTTCTTATCAGTCCGTTGAAAGCTTCATCCATGGCTCATTGGAATGTAGCCCCTATGTTGATCAACCCAAAGGGTATTCTTCTGTAGGAAAAAGTCCCCCTTTTTGTTGTGAAAGCAATCTTCAACCTATCTTCTTCATCAACCATTACCTAATTATATCGATAATATCCATCTAAGAAAGACATCATTTTGGATCCATTGATAATTTTTAATACTTCATCAAGTGAAGGCAAAGGGTAGTTATACTTTTTAGATGTTAGGTTCAAATTGCAAAAATCCATGCAAAGGTGCATCTCTCCAGTCTTTTTCCTCATTGGAACCAGGTTAGCCACCCATGTAGAATGATAATTGGGGAAGATAATCTTAGCATTGAGAAACTTGTTAACTTCCTTCATTACCAATGGTTCAATAATGGGATTAACAGGTCTTTTCCTTTGTCAGAAAGGTTTGGCATCTAGTTTTAACAAAATGACATATGTGATGATATTAGGATCATACATTTTGAGTTCTTCATAACTCCAAGTAATGAAATCTTTACACCCCCTAAGTAATTGGAGCATATCTTCTATTTCTTGAGCATTGCATGCCTTTCCAACCCTTACCATCCTAGGATCTTCATCACTACCTAGATTATATGAATAAGATTCTTTGATCCCCTTTTCTTTGACCATTCTCTTGATAAGTGATGATTTATCATGATCAATAATTTTCTCAAACTTAACCATTCCCTTAGTAATAGTGTTGGTTTTGAAATTGAGATTCCCATCTTCATCTCCAAGCTCTTCCTCCTTAGGTTTTTCATTCAAAGTGTCATAAATCTCTTGTCCCTTAAAATGGCCATTACACATGATAAACTCAAGTATGTTTTGGTCATCCTAGAAAAATTGGAAGTTCATAATTTTGTCTAGGATAGTCAGAGTAACAACCAATTCTACTAAAAATCTTTTCAATTTTTTTCTCTTAATGAGTTGTAATGCACTAGTTTAAATTGCCAGGGCATCTATTACCATGTTTCTCCATTTGGGGATGGACCTTATGTTCAAAGCTTCAAAGTCATCCATTAGATCCCATACTCTCTTTCAGTAAGTGAGTAATCTTCTATCATTGCAAGAATAAATTTATTTCACTTGTCTAGTCACCAACTAGGAGTCTCCTTCAATTATGAGAGCTTTGACTCCCTTCTCTAATGCAAAGAGAATTCCATGAATCAAGGTTTTGTACTCTAAAAAATTGTTAGTTCATCTAAACTATAATCGATATGCTGCATAAAAGACCTACCTTTTGGGTTAATTAATTCAATACTTGCACTAACTCCTAATTTGAATTTAGAGCCATCAAGTTGGAGTGTCTAAATTGGACCTTCTTTGTGCTTCTTGGACTTATGCTTGTTTTTCTATAACTTTTCTTTTACTTGAACCTTAAAGGATTGTTTCTTTGGGATCCATTGTAATCTCTCCCATGGTGGGCTTGATGATTTTTCATTGTTTCTTTTTGATATGAGGAATGCATGTTTCTCTTGCTAATCTTGAATTTTCCCAATCAATTCTATAATTTTTTCAACTTTAGGCTTAGGATGAATGACTACCAAAGTCCAACCTTGGCCTTTTATGAAACATCTCCTTCTTTGGATCTTAATCATACTTGGTGGAGGAGAAGACAAACCTCCACCATCTAAAGTGGTATCATTATATGATGCATTAAGATCTTCTACCTTTTCTCCATCCTTCCCCACGGCTTCAAATACGTATATGGAATTTGATTTTCTATAGGTACTTTTGGAACGTGCTTGTTCTTTATTGCCATATGAATCTTTATTGCCATATGAAAGTGATGGTTGAAGCATGAAACCATTTCAACTGGGTCCCTTTTGATTGATATGAATTTATGATGTATCACAACTGGGTTGATAAAAGTTTTGAATTGTTCCAAGAATTTTTTTTTGAAAGTATCCCAATCTCTAATGCATCCTGGTGGAAAATTGATGTACCAATTAAAGGAACATTCTCCCAATGAGTATGGGAACAAGTGAAGAATCACATTCTCATTGGGAATTTTCTTTTGATTGAAAATTTCTTTGAAAACCTTGATGTGATCTTCAATTGTTCCCGTCTCTCCATAGAGGAACCTAGGGAAAAATTTCTTAGGATTCTTAGGAAGGTCATTTAATACCCCTATCAAGTTGATGTTTAAATCTAAAAAAATTGTGTAAAAGGCCATTGGTGGAGGATTTTTTGGAATGATGGTCATTGGTTCAGAGGGGGAATTAAGGAAGATGATGAAATGTTGAATGGAAGTGAGAGAATTCTAGGAAATCCTTTATCACTACAAGGCTTAAAAAAATGATTGAGTTATAAGAACTTTGGCTCACTATTTGAAGATCTTGAAGCTTGTTAAAATGGGGATGTTGAATTGAGATCTTCCAATTTGTGTCAATTCTAGAAAAAGTGTACCTCTATAGAAATACACTTTCTAAAAAATATTGCACACCTTGTGTACCTTTGGATAGTGACAGATGGAAAATTTTATGAACTTGTAAAAAAATGCACAATTTTGAATTTTCAAGTCATTTTTTATATTCCAAATGGTAAGAGGTCCTCCTTCTAGCACCACTTCTATTAAGTTGTTACTTTGCACAATGCTTAATAACAAGAATCCTTTCAAGCTCCTCTCTTGAAAAGCTGATTTGGGATCAACTCCAAGATTCTAAGAAATCTTGTGACCTACTAGAATATACTCAATTGAAGATAAATGTATTTGTTCACAAGGAGGCTTTTTCTGGTTTTGACCAATCTTGTATAATATGACCAATCTACTCATTATTTCAAAATTAACCACAAAAAGAGATATTTTTTTGTTATTTTTTATTTTTAAATGAATGCAATCTAACAATGCAACAATATGAATTTCTAATTTAATCAAGGTTTATAAAATCAATTAACAAAGATAAGGTAACAAGAGATGAAAGAAAATAACATGAAAGATAAATTCCTAATGGACATAAAACACAGTAATAACATGTCTGTGAGTTAAATTATTGAAAAGAATGGGTAGGAAACCAATGAAAGTGAGAGAAGTGCTTACTCAAATCCACTGATGCAATCGTAGATGGGAATTTAGTAAAATTGAAAGATGTTTCACTTCTTAGCAAATCACAAGGCCATAGAAAATGTACTCATGCGAGACAAGAAGATATGTAGGAACAATTGGGTGATCCCTTCTCCAACTTGATATGTTAGGGAAATTTGTCAATACACAAAAAAATGCCAGAACTAAAATATCACACAATTAAATGAACACAATAAAACTATTGGCTGCATTATTATCATGAACAAGAATCCACAAAAAATAACACACTTTGACAAGAATAGGTACACTCAGAATGAGAGCACCAACAACATATATTATTGCCTCAAAATAATGGCTTGGAATACATGTTACATTATTGAATTCATAAGAAATCATCTCCTTAACTTGTGTTGAGAGTGAGAGATCTCTTCATGCTTAAAACTAATAAAACCACTCTAATTATGTACAAATTGACTCTCTAAATGGTGCTAAGGAGGACTCCACCCTTGTTTATATCAATTAATGGGTGGATGGGCCTTTACATGTATTAAAACAAAGAAAGAAGTAGTAGATAAGAAGAAGGAATCTATAAGAGGATTTGGAAGTCACTGGAAGCTCAACCTCCTCTAAATGTTTCTAGGAGTTAAAATACCATCAGAATGTGTTTCCGATGCATGGAGAGCTCTAAATTTGGAATTGGTAGTTAACTATTGACACATATCTGAATTTTTCAAAAATTTTGGTGCACCTTTGGAGTAGCACACCTTTGGAACAACTTCAAAAAAATCCAAAATTTTCCTAAGTGTCAAAACTGAATTTTTTGCTTCTACGCTTTCTTTCCCTTTATAGTAGAGCAATGTCTTAATGATTTATCTTTAATTTATATATAATCTCCATCACTTGAGAAGCTTCTGGTAAATCTAAAGCCTCATATTTGTGCCTGACTATTTGCTGATAATTACTAATATCCATTTTAGTTTCCATAAATCATGAAGGTTACCATCAAGTTTTAACAATACCTCTTCAGTCTTGAATGCTTACCTAATATCTTCATCAGATGAAGCATCATTGAAGGTTACTTGGAATTGTTCACCCACTGCTTTCACTAAGTTGAGCTTCATCTTTGAATCATCTTCAAAAATCTCAAGCGAAATAGCATTATAATACCTATCTACATCCAAAATTTTCTTTTGAGACTGGCCTTTTAACTTTTGAATATCTTCATGAAGTTCTTCCATGACCTTATTTCTAGTAGCTATCTTTTCAATTCAATCCTCAAGTTTATCAATCTCATCTATTATATACACTTGTGTGAGTGTATGATACCTTTGACCCTTTATTGTTTGTAGTGCTTGAAGGTCTTTTCCCTAGATATGTATCTCATCCATAAGCCCAAAAATCTTGGTGTACTATAGATACCAATTTCTTTGCATTAGAATGAACATAATGCAATAGGTTCAAATTAGCTTGTGTTATCTCTACACCTTTCTACTCAAAATTGTCCCACTATTTTTGACTTGCTTCCAAAAATGAATCAACTTGGACACTTCCCTTATCTTTCCTTTCTAGTACCACAATGAGAGTAACCTCTAGGTGATCTTCATCTAATGGACCTACAATTCCATATAGATAGTGTCTTAGTAGCTCATTCTCTTTGCATAAATTTATCAATTCATTCTCATTTTCTTCAAAATGTCTGAACACCTCCCTGATGCCTATATTGATCATTACTTTATTTGTATCTACTGTGGGCTTTCCTAATAGGACTTATGTAATCTAATAGTCCTTAGGAGTTAATCTTCAATCTTAGCATGTGGAGGAGGAATGATTATATGAGAAAGTAAGTCTTGATCTTTATTCTTCATTATGTAGGTCAATTGTTGTGTATCACCCATAGGTGGCTCAAGCCTCTTAATGGATTCTACTAGTGCATCCATAATATCCTCTTTATTCAAGTTCAACTACCTCTTTTGTCCAACCATAACCTCCCTTTTCAGCCAAGCCAGTGTAGTGCCCATAGGAGACATATATTTGGCTGAAGGGGAGGATTTTCCTACAAGCCCTTTTCCCTTATCCCTCCTTTCCAGAGTCTTGTCCATTAGAGAGAGATCTAGATTTGGTGTCCTTGTATCTATAGTATCTAAAGTCCTCACCTCTATATCCTTACAAGTTTTCTAAGGTTCTTTAGGCATACATCCTTCCTCTAATACTTCATTGGCTAGCCTTTTTTTAGGCTCTTATTTATACCTTTCTTGTTCTTGTTTGGAAATAGGAGGGAGAGGAGTGGCTAAGCCTTTGTCCAAAAATGACAAATCCTAAAATAATGGTGGTGAGGTACACATAGATTCTTGTGGTAGAGGTAACATCTAGTTCTAGTCCTCACCCAAAGGTTGTTTCATGGCTATATCTCATATTTTAGCATCCACTATTCCTGTTTCTATAGGCATAAAGTCAAAATTAGATATGATGAAAATATCTATTCCCTACCCCTCTTACTGATCCATCCATTTTTGTTGTTCATCCTCTGAATTTGTAACCTCAATAGGTTGCCTAGGAATAAATGGTGGTGTAATGGTGGATCTTCACCTTTTCTCTTCCTAGGTAGCCCTTTCCAAGTGTGTCCTTTGATTCAATGAGAGATTCTCTTCTTTATCTTCTTCAACTTCTTCATCCACCTCAGGGATGGTTTCTAGGACTAGAGGAATAGGTATAACCTTTCTTTGTATCTTCTACCTTCTAGTCCCTCTGACCATAGGTCTAACCCTAGCTTTCTTAGTAGTTGATGGAGAGGCTTCTTCCTCTTGTATAGGTGGTGACACCTGCTATGCTTCCTATTTTGATTCTTGTTCTTGTTCTGATTCTAGTGGAGGCACTTGTGGAATATCCTCAGCTTGAGTTTCTTCTTCATTTTGAGGCTCTTGGTTCTCAAGTTCTTGAGCTAACTCTGGAGGTTGAGGTTCTTCAACTTCAGGCTCAACTTTCTTAGGAGTATCTCTTTTCCTTTTATTCTTCCCTTTGTCCACTCTAAAGCACCCAATATCTTTGTCATGTTTATATACTATTTTTGGCCTAACTAGAGATTGGGTAGGGAATGTTGGCACTATAAATTTTGTACCTTAACCCTTTATTGGGTGTGTTGTGGCTTGGAAGGTGTCAATTTGAGGAATTGGGTCTAGCTTAAAAGGATTCTTGATCCAGTCCCTTGTCAATTAGATTATATGTCTTGCCCTATGATTGATATCTATATTCTCTTGCCTATCAATCTTTGCATTCATGATTGGCCTATCAAATATCTTGTCATGATTGTACAAGGGATCCAAGACCTCTTGGGTATCCTATTGGATAGCCTTTAGTGGGATCTTTATCTTTAAGGTGCTTCCTATCATATATAGAGTCATCCTACAATAATCTATAATTTAGATATCATAGTCATCTATTATATTCATTGAATGATCTTCTACTGCATCTTCATGAATAAATTTCTTTCCTGCCAAATGTTGAACTCTACCAATATTGTCAAAATACGAATGAGTGGAGATGAAATCTTCAAAGGGATATTGATCCTATTATATATCAAAGTTCATGATATCCTAATTTTGATTTACTTCAAATGGACCTATATTAATGGGCCATACCTAGGGTCTTCTTATGTTGTTTTCTCACTTTGTCATATGTTGATGTGAGTTGTCTTACAATCTCTAATAAGATGAGCCTATTGGATGGATACCTTGGGAATTTTTTTGGATTCATCCTTGTACCAACTACCCTTAGGTAAGTGAATTTATTGAACTAGACGCAGTAGGTGCCAATTTGTGAAATCCTTGCTACTGCCTCTATTGACATCCTTTTGGCATAATCACCCTCTATGAATTAGATGATTACAAAAATAAAGGCATCATTCACTATCTAGTATTCCTTGCTTTGATCTAAGAGCTTCTTCTTCACTAGTTGGGGGTATACCACATAAGGCCATGTGTTAACATCTTACATGCTTCCCCTCTTGAATGGTCTTGGATAATTAGTTGTCCTTGCTACTAGTAAATACACCAAGTATGATGTCATGCAAAACTTGGGATCGACTTTGACTCCTACTAGTTGCTCATCTAAGTCAATTGACATTTTATCTTTTCTGATGGTCTCTATGAAATGTACCATCCAAATTTTAAGATGCCTCCCTACCGATAGATCCATGAATATACTCAAAAGTACAATGGATTATCTGATATCATCCTTCATATATCCTCTAGTCATATCCACCTTTCTTTCTCTTCATCCCACCAATGTTCTATCAATCAAGAATGACAATTGTATAATTTTTGTTTCCTTCTTCTCATTCTCTCTATACCATATTTTTTCTTAATGATAAGTTATCCACACATATTGATCCTCTCTAAGGAGATGAACAACTTTCTTGATGTTCCTTAGCCTTAGGTCTAAGATGATCTCCCCTATGATACTTTTGACAACTCTTTCTTCTAACACATAGTTTTTTGCTAATGCCATTACAATATCCAAAGATTATATTGATGTTGGATGTGATGCCACATTGACCAACCCTAATCTGGTAAGTGCTGAGACCATCAGGGACCTCTTGTTAGGTTTATTAGAGAGTGTCAAGAATACATTCTAGTCTATCTGTCCCAACTTAGTGTCTCTAATCTTTTAATGTGCATCTTGAAATCATGATTTCTTTAGTGCACCTTGAAACTTGAAAATAATTGATTTTGGAGCCATCTTCTCTACAATTGAGGATGATGAGGAAACCATTTTACCTACACAAAACATGAAAACATTTGTGGAAAGTTGAAAATCAAACCCTAAAAAACCATAATTACCAAAAGAATAAGACCTAAAACACCAAAACTTAGCAAAACTAGTTAAAACACCCTTTAAAGCCCTGATATATAGTTTAACACACCTTGTGCACCTTTGGAGGTGTGCTTCATCCCTTAGAAGGCTATTTAGCACCCTTGTTGAGTGCACAGATGTGCATGTGCATCACTATGGACATTGCATGTGTTCATGTGATAAAAAGGGGGGGCTTAATTGGTTTTACTAAGGGTGCACAAATGCACACCTTGATGGGGTGCACATGTGCGCACCCTCACTTTAAAGGTGTGCAGATGCACACCTTAACAAGGTGCACATCTACACACCATTACCTTGGTGTTTTACTTATGAAAGGTGCACACAAGCATACCTTGGATAGGTGTGCATGTGCACACCTTCACTTAGATGTTTTTGTTAGTGTATTTAGTTTTTAAAGATGCAAATAAAGGTGTGCATTTTTGCACCTTGGATAGGTGTGCACATGTGTACCTTTATAATGCCATTGACTTGTGTGTGGTACTATGTCTTTGCAAGTTTGTGCACCTTTTAGGGTGCAAAGGTGTGCTTGCCTAATACTTGAAGAAGATAATGGGGAGGAGGGGAAGGTCATGGTCTGAGGCTTTTATAGTCTCAATACCATGCACACCTTTGGGATGTTCACATGTGTGCAGGTGCACACCTCACAAGGGTGTGCATGTGCACTACTTCATCTAGCGCACTTGCCCACCAATGATAGGTGCACATGTGTGCCAGTGTGCACCTTAACCTCTAAATTAACCTTTACTTCAAATTTCCAAATTTTTATTTTTAATTGAAGGGCTAAGGCTTGACCTAGACTCTAGGTAGAGTCCCAAAAAAGACTCAAACCCTAGATTAGGGGTCTGAGAAAGCAAAAAATTTACTAGGGGGAACCCCATTTCTAGGAGAAATAGGTTATGCATTGTGAAACCACAACACTTATACCTGGCTTAAATAATTCAAATACATTGACGAGGTCAAACATCATACTTCACATTTGGTTGTTAACATCAAAGCATACACATCTTGGGTCTAACCCATATTTGGATCATAAATCCAATGGAAGGATATTTTTAAGGGTGAGTCTCTAGACCATGAAACTCAATATTAAAATCTATATTTTATCATTGATCAATTCTAGTTTGTAGATAAAGATCAATCCTATGGAATCCTAGATATTTCGGGTCAATATGGCCATTTTTCATTCACTAAAATTTAATAATCTTTATCACTATTTTGAAAGTAATAAGTAGTGTTCATGCTTTGTTTATCTTCATGACTATCATTGTCATTATTATTGTCTAGAAATTAATCATTGCATGGATGCATTTACATCTATTTGTGCACATTCTAAATAATGACAAATTGTTACATGTACCAAACTTATTATTTTTATAAAACTTTATCATAGTAGTGACCAATGTTGTGATTTCTAATAGACATAATATCACTATATCATATTTCCACTATACTCATGGTATATTTCTCTTATTATTGATCTCACCAAACCAATTTTACATGTTTGAACTTATAATAATGATGCATGTGGCTTAATACTATTGACATTGATTTTTCATACATTGTGATTGCTCATAGAGTTCTAATTAGAACCACAAATGTTTCAATTTATGAAATAGAAAAATAATCAACATGAGATGGTTCTTAAGGATATATTTTATTTTTTAATTTCTCTATGTGATGGTTTTAATGCAATGTTTTATACTTGGCTGAGTTTCAAAGGGGCAAGCCCAATCTAATAGTTCATTGTTCACATCTTTTTGTGTTGGTTTTGAGCATTACATCCCTTGACCATTGTTTGTAGAAAATAATTAAGGGGTTGCATTTGATCCAATTCATATATAAGTATTTTCTTAATTTAAAATTAATTACCTAAAATAATACACATATGATCTCCATCATTTTCTATAATGCAAGTCATTCATAAAGATCAGCAATAATGCAAGCCATTTGTTAGTGTAATTAAATATTCACTAATTACACTTACTTAAGCTTACTTAGAATAATGCATTGCATAGTAGTTTGTGATTGAGAAATGTAGGAGTTTGCACCTCAATTAAACACATGATGTAGGAGAATTCCACTCTAGGCAGTCATAGTTGTTATCTCATTCCATCTTTAGTGCACATATCACATCATCATCCCCATCATTGCACATACTTCATTTCATAATGGAGGATGATCCACCTTTCGTGGACATGTGATTCCACCTTGTGTGGGTGATAGCTTATCTTCTCCTTATCATTGTCTCTTATTGCCTCTCCTATATAAGGAGGCCTATTATGTACATTTCAAATCAATCCATTGGATGTCAATCAAGTCCATTATCAATAATAGTATTCTTAAATCTTCATACAATTGTCTTTCCAATCTCTTGTGGAAGTTTTCTTGGTCTTTCATTTGACCCTAGGGGTGTTGTAGAGTCACCTAAAATTCTAACATGGTATTAGAGCTCTCTTGGTGTGAAGACTTCTTCTCAAGAAGTGCAATATTGCTTGACTCATTATTGGTGCAACATTTGGCAATTTGGACATCACAATTTGGAGGAGATTTCATGAGTCCTATTTTGTGACCTTCTATTGTAGGTGAAAATTGGAGCTAGTTTGTGCAAATTAAAGTTTGACATCAAATAGAGGAGGTCCAAAAACCCCTAAATCTAATTTTGTTTCATCCAAATCAGACATCTGTGGCCAAATCTAGAGCCATTTGATTTTTGAAGGTAAGGCAGCGATTCAGAAAGATTAATTTCAAAGGAAATTTTCAAACAACAATATTTCCCTCATATGGACTCCTTTTTCCAGGATTTTTTTTTTGTTTTGTGGTAGAATTTCACAATCTACATAGTGATGTAGGTGATTTTGGATCTTTGTCTTTGAATTTTTTTGAATATCACAAATCTCATTTTTTGCAGCTTTCAAGGCTCTATTTGGGCACATCCACTAACATTTTCAAGTGCAATTTTTTTTGAAAGTGCATGATTTTTCCTCTACTTTCCAGATCTATAATTAGATTTCAATGATTTGTAGTGGGCATATCATTTTTAGAGATATGTCTTTTTAAGCTATATTTGTACTTGGTGAATACTTGGATTGCAATTTTCTTAATTGAATCAGTAATTTGGAGGAGTTATAAGTTGATTTTAGTCATTCTTTGATTCATTATGGATTTTTAAAAAGTTTCATTACTCCCTCCCTATAACTATCATAAATGGAAACAAATAATTTCTAATCAGATGATGAGTGTTGGATTGTGTTGAATGATTCTTGGACAGGATCTAGAACTAGCTATAGGTGTTGAAAAAAGAAGGAAATGGTTTGATAGAAGGGATAAAGAACTTCGCTCTCTTATATCTACCATATCCAGTGATTTTCTATATCATATTACATCCTGCACACATCCTCATGATGCCTGGATAACATTGGAAGGAATATTTCGTAAAATTGATAGAATAAGAAAATTCAAATTGGAGAATGAGCTTATAGGTCTAAGTCCATGTGATTTTGACCATATTCAAGACTTTCTCTCTAAGTTTAATTCCATTAGATTAGAGCTTTCTAATTGTGGCATTACTAAAGATGATGAGTAATTGATATTATCTATTCTTTCTAAGCTAGGTCCTCAATATTCAATCTTTGTTTCCATATTATATGTTACTATGGATGCTCTTGGTAGTGCATACAAAATGCCTTCTCTTGATGAATTTGTAGCTCAGCTCACAAGGGAACAAGTAAATTTAGCACACATGGGTTAATTGAAGCCTTCCAAGTATCAAGCATTGGTTGCAAATGACTCCTCTTTGAAGGCTCCAAAAGGAAAGAGAAAAAAAATACAAGGATCCTAAGAAACATAAAAAAGGCGACAATTCTCCTTCACAACATAATATTGAATCCAAGTCCTCTTCAAGAGAGGAAACATCTATAAGAAAGAGAGATAAATGTGCTCATCGCAAAAAGTTAGGACATGATGAGCATAAATGTTTCCATAAGAAGATTGATGAGCTCACTCATATTATTCAAAAGAACAATATCTAGTTGCCCAACTCATTAGTGTCTACTCCTTCTTCTACACATAAGACAACTTCTACATCTACATCTACATCATCATCTAGATGCAAAGGACAAGCATTCATTGCTTCCACACATCTTGAGCAAGGTAAATGACTTCTTGATTCAGGTGCATCACATCATATGGCATCTTCTATGGATATGTTTTCTTCTATTGAGCCTTGAACTTCTCCACATATATTGATGGGTAATAATACATACATGAAGGTTTTTGGGAAAGGTTCTACTCCTATGGGAGAGGGTACATTTAATGAAGTTCTTTGTGTACCACCCTTGACTACTAATCTCCTTTCCATTTACCAAATTACTCATGGGGCACGAGATAAATTTTTTGAGTTCACTCTTGATTATGTCTATATTAGGGACATGGATACTAGAGATTTCATAGCTATGGGAGTTGTTGATCATACATCACACTTGCATTCTTTTGCACATTTTGTTGATAATGATGATGATATTCATGATGTACCTAAGCCTGTATCAAGGGTGAATAATTCATGCGAGGAGAACATTGGACACTTGAATCATTTTGTTCTTGAGATAAGTGTTGAACTTCCCACTCCTCCACCTTTTGCTCCTTTAGACATGAGTTCTACTATTTAGTAGGATGATCTTTATGCTTCAGATCTTGCAATGTGGGATGAATTCTTGGATGCTCTTTTAGATGAGTATCATAATGTAGATTTGGTTAATACATCTAAGGAGTTTTCTCTTTGAGATACTTCTTCACCTTCTTTGGAGATTGGATTTCCCAACTCTTCATGTTCTCTTGATTTTTCACATCTCATAGGTTGGCTTGATGGTGTGACAGAATCTTTGAGCTTGGAGAAACCTATTCAGTCTTTAGAGATGCATACATGGAGACCTTCTTCCTCCTTTCTCACTTTTTGCATGGAGTGGCTTCTTCATTTTTTGATGTATTTATCTCTTCCTAAGGAGAGACATGTTTCTTGTAGGCATTGGCTTATATTTTTATTGCAGGTACTCTTCATCTACATTGGAGCTTCTTCATTATGGGGGGGATATCATGTCTCCTTATTTCCTTCCTATGGGGGGATCATTCTTTCTATATACATGATGTATGCAATTTTTGGGGGGTCTTGAATACTCCATGCATCCATACATCATGTTTTCATCATTCTTTTTGGAGGAGGGTTTTTCCCATGAAGTTTTCTATCTTTCTCCACTTTATGAGAGATTACATTTCATATATTTCTTTGCATATTGTACCTAAAATGGCCTAGTAGCCAAGATCCATCTTGCATTGTGAGTTTAAGTTCATTCCTCTAAGTTGCACTTAAGCGGGGGGTGTTGGTGTAATTAAATATTCATTAATTACACTTACTTAAGCTTACTTAGAATAATACATTGTATAGTAGTTTGTGATTGAAACATTTAGGAGTTTTCACCTCAATTAAACACATGGTGTAGGGAGAATTCCACTCTAGGTGGTCATAGTTGTTATCTCATTCCACCTTTAGTGCACATATCACATTATCATCCTCATCATCACACATAATTCATTGCATAATGGAGGATAATCCACCTTTCATGGACATGTGATTCCACCTTGTGTGGGTGATAGCTTATCTTCTCCTTATCATTGTCTCTTATCGCCTCTCCTATATAAGGAGGACTATTATGTACATTTCAAATCAATCCATTGGATGTCAATCAAGTACATTATCAATAATATAAGCATTCTTGTATCTTCATGCAATTGTCTTGCCAATATCTTGTGGAAGTTTTCTTGGTCTTTCATTTGATCCTAGGGTTTTTAGAGTCACCTAAAACTCTAACACCATTCATAATGTTGTTGAATTCGATCTTTTTGCTCAATGTGTGATCCTTCTCATAGAATTTCACAAGATTTGTGTTGATTTATTATTTGGTAACATTCAAATGCACAAATTTTCATGATATACACCATATTTAATGGAATGACATACTACTATATGAACTTGGAGACTGGCTCTTCTAAGTAAAAATAAGAAATTATATATCAAGGTCATTAAAAACTAGAACTTACGTGCAATAAAATATGAGATCATGGATGAAGAGAGATTATTTGTCTCTCTACATCATTTAAATAAGAAAAAAACACAAATGGTAAGTATAAAAAAATCCATGGGCAATTTCTACAAACAAATTTAGTTTTATCTACTGAAAAATGGTGGCAACTTTAAACTACTCGATAGTGTTTTGTCGACAAAAACATCATTTAAAACTTGACTTGAGTAATTCCTAAGCCATAGGAAATTATAATTAGAGATATATATCTAGTAGAAACATATTTTTAATATGTATTAGAATGATATACTAAATAAGACAAGGAGCAACACACATTTCAAATTCATGTCTAGACAGATAGTCATAACATTGACTACATCATTTTTATTTAAATATGGATTGAAGAGATTACCAATCAAGATAGAAGTATGTTCAATGTTTTTTTATCCACTATAATTTGAACTTAAATACAAGAAGGATTTATTAGTAAAACATGTCAATGAAGAGGTGGGAAATGTGAGATTTGACAATGCAAATTTTGGACAAGCAGTTAGTATTTTTGGCATTACTTTCTCATAAAATATCAGATTTGA
This sequence comes from Cupressus sempervirens, assembly GCA_028749045.1. NCBI lineage: Eukaryota > Viridiplantae > Streptophyta > Pinopsida > Cupressales > Cupressaceae > Cupressus > Cupressus sempervirens. The sequence continues at coordinate 478,656,549 of CM053789.1, read as the reverse complement.
GTGATTCAAATTGCATTGTAAAATAGATTCATAGGATAATATTTATTTGAAACAGGTTTTATAGATTAAAATATTTTATTATCCAAAAATTTACTTTCCTAACTCTATTCTTACTCTGGCCTTGAGTTTCCCACATAGCACCTAGTGGGTATTTTCACCACATCCTTTTGGTTTGATATCCAAACTAAAATTTTACAATTCAGTTAGGAACTGTGTTTTAATGTAAAATTTTGAATGAAGCTGATTTTAAAAATATGCCCATATGGTCCCCCAAATAGAACTATTCTAAATGTGATCTTAATGAAGTTAATGTACCAAAATGCATATGGTTGAATTAGGAATGAAAGGAAGATCATACAAAATTTATTGTATCAGCTAATGGAAAAACCTCAAAGTACAAGGAATTTGGATATTTCAGCCAGGATATTTATTTTACAAACAAAATGAATTACAAATCATCCATGCCAACAATGAAATTTGAATTTGAAATTTATGTCTGGAACTAAGATGATAATAGATTCAATCCTATTGTGCGTCTCTAACTTAGGCTTCATATAATTAATGACATCTTATTAGTAAAACCATGATATTGAATTCTCAAAAAAATGCTCCATAAAAGAATGAAAGACCACATAAAAGGGTAGATAAAAGGATGAATCAATTTCATAACATAAAACTATAGTGTATGAATAGAAACATATACATACACAATATGTGTATAATGGCCCAATTGACTTACAACAATAATAGTAATTCATGTGCATGCCAAATAATCCTAAAATTGGGCTTAAAATGACTTAAAATGCATCCATACATGACATATTTATTTTCTAACAATACTAAGCAATTACAATTTGACAATCCAATGTAGAATCAACTTTATAAGGTTCTTACAAGATCATTCTCATTACTGACTATTAACATACATTATGAATTTTTTTTCTTTTACTCCCATGGATACAAATGGATTCTATATAATAGTCATAATATTTTAGATATTAGAGGACAAAAATTCAATTCCAAATTTTGAAAGAGACCATAACTATGACTGTCATTCTTTGAGACTAGTTGATCAACAACTCTTAAAATATGGATATAAAAAATGTACAAGGTTTGAGAATAATTTACATATAAAATATAATCTATTTCATCATCTCCAATCCTTGTTAGCCCTTGTCCATTCTTTCAAGTAATAATAAAGCTTATCTTTGTAGTTACAATATGAAAATTATACATCAGATTTTCATAAAGAGATTGAGTTTTTAACATCCAAAATCACATTATAACATTAAGAGTCTAAAAGTTTGAAATAAATAGCTAAAAAATTTCATGACGCTCTTGTATGTTTTTTCAATAGAATCTTGTGTTCTTATAATAGTAACTAGGACAATTTCAAACATGTGTGTAACCATATCAAAATCATGTTCATTAATCTAAATTTGTTCCTCATCTTATTCATTTTCCCTATCAAGATCATCGAACCAATTTTGACGCTAGCAATTTTGCAGCATTGATGGAAACTGGTGTTCCATTGGAAATATTCAATCTTCTTCTTACATTCATGCACTCAATCAAGTCTCTTTTTTGATGAATAATGTGACCAAACAAATCTTGTACAATGGGAAATGGATTTGCACTTGGATGGTCTAATCCAAGTTGGGATGAGACATGTCTACTCTCAAGTTGATTTGATAAGTCCTTTAAATTCTTATTAATGAAAGTAAGTGTTGCCAAATTAGATGTGTGAGTTGAAATTTCTTGTAACTTGTCCAACTCTTGTTCTATTTGTAGCCTCACTTCTTTTAGTGCTTCTTCACCTCTATTTTCAAAAGTCTACAAAAATAATTAAACATATTTTAGAAATGGGTAAGTGCACCAAGTTGTGGTGCCAAAAAGATGACACCCTTTTTTTCTTTCTAACTTTCAATAGCATGCATGCGCTTTTTAAAACCCCAAATTATTATAAATAGGTTGCAAACTTGCAACCCATTAATTTTTTCCTCATTTTCCAACTTCCTCTCCTCACAATGTGTACAAGAATTGAGCAATTTGAAGATTTTCACCACCCACCTTGTCAATATACCTCCTCATCATCAAAGTTTGAGATCATGATCACGCCGTATGTTGTCTAACCTTCTTTTTGCATTGTTTTATATGTTTTTGTATTGTTTTGTAGTTTTTTTTTCAATTTTTATTTAAATTTTTTATTTATTTAGATTGTAATTGGTTTCTTATCAAGAATTGTGAATAATGAACTAGAAAATCCACAACAAGATCAAAACCAAAACCCTCAACAAGATCCAAACCAAAACACTCAACAAGATGAGAATCTAAACCCTCCACAAATAGAACAAGAAATTTTGCAACCTACACTGATTGGAAGACCTCCTCTTGGCACACAAGCAAACATAATAAATGAAATAAAAAGAGGCAAAAATGAATTAGAAGCACTCATCGGTAGGTTGAAAGCTTGTGGACAAACCAATCCAATGAGAGCTCAATTGGCACACTCCCTCGAGTCCATTATGACCCACGTAGCTTCTTTTAGTGGTTAGTTGGATATTTGATGAACAAAAAAGATATTATGCAAACAAATTATCATATGAAGATGTTAAACAAAAGAAAAAGAAATACCAAAAGGTAGAATTTGTGCATTATTTAGAAAGCTGGGTGAACAAAATACTGTTAGAGAGACAATTAAATGGTTTCCCATCCATTGGTGCATACACGATGGTATTAGAAATAATTTTTGGGACAGATGGTGGATGGTTCTTGATGCCCCTCCCTACAATAATCATAAGGTCCCAATGTATTTCTTAAGGAAATTGTATTGTGAGTTTGTCCTTGGGGAGATCCCTTATTATTTTGATATATTAGAATCTTAGGGTAGAGGTGGGGGTTCATCATTTGAGAGGCTAGGGGCATGTCATGACCCTAATGTAGTTAGGACACCTCTAGTCAAGCCATAGGGTGAGCATGTGACTATTCCTTCAGTTGTGAAGGAACATGTAGAGGCCATCACTCTAGGGACTATTAATGCTTTGACATAAACCCATATTCATTGCACGAGTCCATTAGTTGAGGAGGAGCCTTCTGCATGTCACGGTCACATGTGCACATTAGTGGATCCTTATTCACATTTGGTAGTCATGCTAGAGATAGTGTAGATGATGGGCTAGTCAGTGATCAGTTCCTAAATGAGACATTTGAAATTGACACACAAGTAAATTACAATTATAATAAAATAATTTGATCACATTTCATATGTATAGTGAATGACTAATTAATTAGCATGTATTGACATTGTTCAAAATTCAAGGTCAGAGTGTTGGTGGCCCTAGCAGCGATCCCCCAACCCCATTTTTCATCCTGTCAACAAGTCCAGAGGTATGTATCAATTTAATCATTTAAATTAGTACATATATTTATTAAGTAATCATATGAAGGATTGACACATTTTTTTATATGTGCATCAGTTCTCTAAAGGACCGTCGACATTCACTATAGACTCTGAGCCTAGACGTGATATGAGCTTCATAGAGGTACATTTGTTTCATGTTAATTTAATTCATTTGATTATATTTGTTTCATGTTTCATGTTACATGTAACATGTATTGTATGACATGTAACTCTTGACCTCTGAGATTCCTCCTCATCTTTAGCAGTTCATCGATCGTGGCAACTATGGCTAGTTCATATCCATTGACTGAGGTATACAAGAATTTTCTTAGTTTTAGTTGTTGTTTATAATAATTAATATTGAAATTTCTAATGTTTTAGATTAAGGTAAAAATAGGTTTTGAAGGGGCTCCGAAACCCTTAACAGAAAAGAAAAAGATAAACCATGAAGCACTACTAAATTTTACAAGGAATTGAAACCTATAGTTTAAACAGTAGCAAAATCAGGTTTTAAAAGGACTTGAAACCACATAAAAGGACCATAAAATGAACCCAGGTTTTACAAGGACTTGGAACCTAGTTTTAACAATAGACAAAAACCAGATAAAATAACCAATATTAGCAACCAACAACTAGGAACACTACTAAAAAAAAAGACCAAAAACCTAAGACACTACTAGTTGCCATTGCAACTCTTTTATCATTTTGACCACCTCTTTACTGATCTCCACAGTGCCATGGATGGTATTAGCAGCCAAACCACTAGTAGCCTTAGTTGCCCTTTTCCTAGAGATCTCTCTGGTTCTTTTACTTGGTCCCCCTAGAGACATAATTTCTTCATTGGTGTGCTTCCCTAAACTTGCAGTAGTAGCACAAATGTTGGAAGTAACCTGCTCCATCTTATTGTTACTTTCTTTGATCAACAAATTTTTTTTTTGTTCATACTCCTTTAGTTTCTTTGGTATATTACCCACTTGCACTTCCATCTGACTGATCTTTGCACAGTCAATTTCCTAATTCTATTGCAACTTTTCAATTTTCCTTTTGAGACTCATTAATTCATTATACATCCATGAGTTAGCGTGCAAAGAGGTATTAGCATTAAATTTTGTGGTATGCAGAAAAGAAAGCATAGTATCCCTTTGAATAGACTCATTCTTCTCCTTCCCCATTTCTAATGTTATTTATAAGTGATTATATTGATTGAATTTTTGTAGGGTCTTGTTACACCTGATCATCCACAAGCCTTCGAGGTGGACTTGTAGAGCGACTATTTGATGGTGGTAAGAAATAATTAATTTTGTTTGTACATATATTTGATTTCAATGTATAATAATAATTGATTCATATCTACTTTATTTGTATCAGCTCGAGTTAGAGAAGAGCCTCAACAAGAGGACGAGTGAATCTGTGAGGAAGACCCCATCATTGCCATCATCTCCCTCCACATGGAAACCAAAGACCTCTAGAGATTTGTTTCCTTCCCCTCATGGGAAGGAGAAGATATAGTTGATAGACACACATGTATAGGCATCAATGAACATATATGTTGGATTTTATGTCAGTGGACATATTCGATATACCTTTGATGTATATATGAAATTTTATATTTGATGTATGAAATTTATTTGATGCATGACATTATTAGAATTATGAAATTATTGGTTACTAAATGATATGTTTGTTCATGTACAACATTATTGGTTATCATAATATATTGTGTTTGTTAATAAATGACATTATTGGTTATCATTTTATATTATATGTTTGTTCATGTATGACATTATTGGTTATCATAATATATTATATGTTCCTTCATGTATGACATTATTAGTTAACATAATATATTATATGTTTGTTCATGTATGACATTATTGGTTATCATAATATATTATATGTTCCTTCATGTATGACATTATTAGTTAACATAATATATTATATGTTTGTTCATGTATGACATTATTGGTTATCATAATATATTATATGTTCATTCATGTATGACATTATTGTTGGATTTGAGAAAATACACAAATCAAATCCATAAGCCCTCGAATCACCTACATGTAGAAAACCTGTCACAGAGAAGAAAAAGACAAGAAGAGGCAAAGGTTTGGTCTTTAAATAAGAAAATAGTATTCTTAGATAAAAAGTAAATTGCTGTACAATATGATATAAATTTACAATGAGAGAGTTTTAATATAAAGGCCTCTAGGAAGCTTGTAGAAAAAGCTTAGAAAGTTATAGAAAGTGCTAGGAGATAAGAATGACAACTAAGCATACATCCACAAAAGGTGGGATATCCTCAATCAAGCTGAGAGGATAAGTATGACTTAGATAGGAACAAACTCCCATGTTCTCAACAACTCCTATACTACAACTAATAAATAAATGTAATAACCTAAGTAGACTTAAGTAAAAGCGTGAATAATAATTATTTACTCTAACACCCCCCCTTAAGTGCAAGTTAAGGGAATGCACTTGAGCTTACAAAAACTATGATGAAATGCAGAATGGGTCTTGGCAACAAGGCCATGTTAGGTACCCATGTACAATGCAAAGAAATGCAACCTCTAAAAATGGGGAAAGAGGGAAAACCTCATGGGAAAAACCCTCCCCCAAAAAGAGGTAAGTACAAACATGCTAAAAAAATGAAGGAAGGAAGGAAGGCCTCAACAAGACCCCTCAAGGACAAGTTCCACCAGAAAATTTTCAAGAGACTCTCTCAAAACCATAAGTACAACCAGCCCCCCCATGAGAGATAGAAAAGATGTCAAAAGCCCCCCTAGAATAATGGAGCCCCTGGAGAAAAAATTGAACCAATGAAACTCCAATGCAGAGTAAACAAGGGAAAAACACAAGGGAACCCTTGAATGAGAGGGAAAACTGGAAGGCCCAACTGATGTTCAAAGGAGAAAATGTGAGGATCCTAAAAGGGAATCCCCAAGGTAGGTGTAATGATACTGTCATGGATGTCCACTATAGAATCCACAATAGGTGCGCCTAGAGGCTTGATGAATGGAGCTGGAGGATCAAGCAGAGCAAAAGAAGAATCCTGCTAAAGAGAAAAGCCCTCAATTAGATGTGGTGTAGAAGTCAAAAGAGAAATCTCAGGAATAATACAAAGGTTCAAGTATCTTGACTGCACCAGATGATTCTTCTATGGAAGAGAAGAGCCATGCTCTAATAATGGAGATGGTGGGAAAAAGTGCAAGAAGGTGTAGAGACAGGTGGAAGAATCAACTATCCATGTGGCAATAAGGCCTCCTACAACACTATCTTGAATGAAGACTGAATCTATAGTAAACTCAATTGTCTTCCCTAATCCACTACGTGTAATCTAAGAAATTGGGAGAAGGTTTGCAGACAGAGAGGGAACATACAATACATTATTGAATATACCATCCTAGATGTGAATTGAACCTTTTCCATAGAATGGTAGGGTAGTGTTATTCCCCATGAGAACATGAGGAATGGGAGAAGCCTCAATAGTGGAGAAGACACCTACAAAAGTGTCATATGGTGAGAAGCACCTGAATCCAGTATCCAAGAGACTTGAGAAGGGGATGCAATGGATGCACATAATGCATGAACCTATCCAAAATCCAATGTAGAGGACAAAGATATGGAAGAAGACTAAAAGGTAGACCCCTAAGAGGTAGAAGAGGATGGAGAAGAAATAGTGCTCTTCTAAAGAAGAGCTTGCAAATCTACAATCTATTTCTCATAACCATCAAATCTCTTCTGAAAATAATGTGCCTCATCATGAGATCCTTTTTAAAAATAGGAATAGGTAGGACTCTTAGTCTTCTTTTTCTCCTTCTTCTTAGAAGAAGAGGATGGACCAATAGAGTATTGAGAAGAGGAATTAGATATCTGCTTCAGCTTCTACTCCTATGTATCCTTGGCAAGCAATGCTTGTGACAATGAATCTATAAGTGAATCCATCTGAGTGAGCTTAGACTGCTCATGAGTTAACCTATCAAAAAATATCTCAAAAGAAGGCATCTGATGTCTAGTACCCAAGGCATCCATAGTGGAGTAGAAAGTGGAAGAGAAGATCTAATACTGTCCTCAAAACTTTGAGAGTATCAAAAAGATACACTCATCATTTTTTTTTTTTTTTCCACATCCCTGCAAAACTACACATAGAGATTTGAACTTCATCAAGAAGTCTTCAATGGTGGGAAAGCTATCAGGTGTCAAAGAGGTCAACTCTGCATCAAGTTGAAGTGCCATAACTCATTCATTGTGCAAAACAAAAATTGGAATTTCATCCAAATAGCCCACGGAGTGGTCAAACCATCCAAATGAAACAAAAGACTATATGAGATGTTTAGTGCAATCAATCCCATGGCCTCATCTATTTTGTTCCTATGTTGAAGAATGTCAAAAGGGCACATTAGAATAGTTTGGCTCTCATCTAGACATGACCATGAGCCTCTTGACATGAGAAGCCTTGTCATTTGTGCCTTCTAGGTGTGATAGTTGTGTAGATGGATCTGACATTAAGAGAAGAAGACAAAAGTAGAAGGGTCTTATTTTGAAGTAAATTATAGAAAATAAAATGCCCCCCACAATCTATAAAGATATCCATCAAGTACCAAAAAAACAACTATAGAAAGCATAAAAACTAAGAAAAGAACTTGGATTTCAGATTTAGAGAGGGAGGAAACTAAAGCCTCTACTTCAATACCAAAAATAGGAGTTCAATATTACTCCAAACTGATTCCAAATCTATGTAGTTATTTTTTCTGAATCATTGCCATCGCACCTCCAAAAAATAAAGAAAAAACCCCCAAAAAATGTTAAATCTGTTATGTCAAACCCTCTTTTTCATTTTTCTCTAAATATTGAACAAGCCACAATAGATCTGGCTCTATTACCATGTTGGATTTGAGAAAACATACAAATCAAATCCACAAGCCCTTGAATCACCTGCACATAGAAAATTTGTCATAGAGAAGTAAAAGACAAGAAGAGGAAAGGGTTTGGTCCGAAAATAAGAAAATTGTATTCTTAGATAAAAAGTAAATTGCTATACAATATGATATGAATTTACAATGAGAGAGCCTGAATATAAAGGCCTCTAGGAATCTTGTAGAACAAGCTTAGAAAGTGCTAGAAAGTGCTAGGAGATAAGAATGACAACTAATCATACATCCACAAAAGGTGGGATATCCTCGATCAAGGTGAGAGGATAAGTATGACTTATACAGGAAAAAACTCCCATGTTGTCAACAACTCCTATACTACAACTAATAAATAAATGCAATAACCTAAGTAAAATTAAGTAAAAGTATAAATAATAATTATGTACTCTAACAATGATTGGTTATCATAATATATTATGAGGTTGCATAGGTATTTGTATCCACACTCCTAGTACTCGTACCCATGTACCCAAGTACTGAGTACATGTATCCCAAGTACCAAGTACTCAGTGGAGAGCATCATAGCTAAGGACCTTGATTGAGATTTCAGATTTTTTTTAAAGCTTTTTGTTTTTGTATCAGCTTGTTGTTTATCAAGCTTAATTCAATACCTAATCAGTTCAAAACTTTGATAGAATATTGATTAACAATAAACTTTATCACTATTTAAGCATAAGTTTATCATTTCCAATATGTCATCATCATATGATTTATAATCCTATTCATGTTTAAAGTTTTCCTTCTCTATTATTTTTTTATCAAGCTTAATTCAATACCTAATTAGTTTGAAACTTTGATACAATATTGATCAACAATAAACTTTATTAGTGTTAAAACCAAAAATTTATCATTTGCAATATGTCATTGTCATATGATTTATGATCTTCTTGTTCATGTTTAAACCTTCCTTCTATGTTATGCATCTAAACATTTATCATAAATTATTATTACAAACATATAAAAAATCTGAAATTGAAAACAATACATTACATTTGCAAATTTTATCACTGTTCTTGATTTGAAAAATCATTGTCATGAATCATAAATTCAGGTTTTATACAAATATAAAATTATAATTAAAAATAAAGTTTGACATACCCAAGTGCCCTTGTCCCATATTATAAAAAATAGTTGTACTCATACTCGTATCCATACCCATACCCTTAGTACCCCAAGTACCCCTATCCCCATGAAACCTTGTATATTATATGTGGATCTTGGTGTTTTCTATACACCTATGTGGGCTATAGTATCTCTTGCTACTTAGAACATCCCTTGACCTTTCACAACCTCCTTAGTAGGTTAACTAATACAAACTTGCAGCATCACTCCCTTACTCTTCTAGGAACAGTATCCCTCCAAAGGTTTTATGGGTACAATAGCACTCCCCAGTCCAAACAAGGTTTCCATGAAACTAGGGTACAATAGCACTCCCAAGTCCAAAAAAGGTTTCCATTATGTCCTAAGGTCTTATTGTAACACTTGTACTATGCTTGAATGGATAAAAGCAATGGGTTTGTACTTGATTTCAAGATTTCTTCACAAAAGGGCTACAAGGAGAGCCCCTAATTAGGCCTCCACCTGGATTTCTAGGGCCAATACCTCCTTTTTCTTAGAGTTTCAACACTTATATCCTTAAGAACAATTGATACATAGGACCCATGCTCAAGGATTTTTAGGGTCTTAGGGTGCATACAGGTTGTACAACAAAAATAACAAAATTGAAGTTTTGGTAGGGTTTTCTTGGTTGCTTGCTATCCCCACTTTTAAGAAACTTTCCACACTTCATCAAGACTCATCCTCCACAAGTTAGAACCTCCTCATACCCCTCTTCAATCCATGAAAAGGGAAAGTCTTCATTCTTCAAGCTTTGCTCTCGAGAGCTCTTTCTTTGCTGACAGTCCCTAGTCAGGCATTGCCTAGCTTGCCTAGGGCTTGGTCAAAGAATTCTTTGCACTCACTTTCAAAGCCCTTTCTTGCATAATATAATACATTAGGGTCTATAACCTTGAAATTTATAAGATGATGGAATTTCCATGGTGGAGACAAGACTTACAACCCTTTCATGATAAACAACTCCAAAACTAGCAACAAACAGGTATCTTTGAAGAAATTTACAAAACCTTTCAAAACTTGGTCACAAACTATAACTAATGCATGGAAAATGGAAAAAAATAATAATAAAATTACAACATGCAACAAAATGATGATAGCCATGTGATTTTCCTGTAAACAAGATTAAAAAGCAGTAAAATCTATGCTAAAATAGTCACAGTCTGTTGCATACATTCCAACAGTATGGATTCATACAAGAAATGAGTTGCCAACCCTTGATTAGGGTTTCTTCAAGCATAAATAGGTTTGTCTTTAGCTTAGAGATAGGTTTTAGGGATTTTTCAAAGCTTCTTTACAAAGTACATGAAAATATTATACCTATGTTGGAACCCAATATTGGTTTTCATGACAAGAAAGAAGATATTCTTAGTCAGTTAAATATTCTTTCTTGGAAGTCTAGGAGAACTTGAGAAGATTAGCATAAAGGTAGTAGATTTCTCAAGGAGGAAGAAGATATAGATGATGTTCTTAGGAAACTACAACAAAAAAGACAAAGACAAAACTGAATAACCTCTAGAACCCAAGAATCCCAAATATCTTAGTTTGTGAACTATTGTTGGAAAAATTGGAGTTTTTATTCTCTAGACAATACAATAGATCTCAAAAAAGGGAAGGTATCCCTGATTCTATATTTAAATAATTACAAGACTTTAACTTCTCACTAAACCTTATAGGGTCTAGGAGAAAATAAAAAAGTAGACCTTCATCTCCTTTGAAGGAAACCTAGCCAACTCCCACCCTACTATTTGGAAAACATAAACTTTACATCGGACAAATCTTCCCCATAAAGTCACTATCTCAACTCTAATTTTTGCAATGAATCAACCATGGGGAGCTTCCACCTCTTAAGTTCTAATCTAAATAACCTACCTAAAGGAGCTAAGGGAATGTTTCCCAAGTTCAATGGTTGAAAATGTAGGAAATCCTTAAATGTCTGCCGACTCTGTAAATTCTCATCTTGAATATAAATTTGATGTAAAAAAATAGGGAAATATCCTAGTAACATTAGAATATCCTTCATGCACTATTCCAACAAGAAGCCAATAGATCCTTAAGACTCAGGGCAACACATTGAGCCCAAAGTACCTAAACAAAGGTGAAAATCAAATTTCAATGACTCCAAAATCTCATTTGCTAAAAAAATCCATACTTTCGTAAGTCATCCAAGAGTTAAAAAATCCCCCCTATGAGTACCTTAGATCGAACCCTAACAAATTGGATAGGTTGATTGAATATGTCATTGGTCATCAATTTGTGCCTAAAGTTGTTGATAAATAATTAACTAATGTTTTATCTTTAGAAATTGGTCAAAATTATGCAGTTCATTCCTCCATTGTTAAATTTGAGGCTAAAGTTGGTTCATATGACAAATATGTCTCATTAAATATGAAGCTTAAACCATTCTATATTTCTATGTTCATATACAACCATAAGATCAATAATTGTATAATTGACTCTAGGGCCTTTGACAACACAATACCTTGTATGTTCTGAAATCCTTAGATCCACCCTCCTCCTCCCTAACTAAAATATTTGGTGAATGGTCTTTTATGGATTATAAGAAGGCCCCCCTAGTAAAAATAAAATAAAATGCTCAATTTGCATTAGCCACTCATCTAGGAAAGACACTAAAGATAACTATTTTGGTTCCTAATATCCTAGTTAGTAATGACATGTTCAGAATGAGTTTTTGTAGGGACCTAGGAGGAAAAGTTAAATTGGATTGGTCCCAAGATACTATACTAGTGGGTAGGGAAATTGTGACACTCCAACCAAATGAAAAGCCTATGTACATTCTTTTCATTAGAAGATCCCCGAGCCCAAATTCTATGCACTAGGTGTTAAATTTTATAACTACATTATTTTAGGAGGGGAAGAGGTTTTTGAATCTAAACTTAATAATAAGGATTCTCTATAGGATATCACGAGTCTCCATCATTGGATGAGATGACATATCTAGTTTCCACAGTCAAAGATTGTAGCCCTATGGTATTTAGTGACCCTTAGGGACATTTTGACTTGGCATGCTAGAGAATGTTCAAGCACTCAACAAGACAAGACAAGCTTGGGGCTAGTGTTTACCTAGCCACCCAGAGCTAATGAAATAGATAGTTTGATCCCACAACGAAAGGTGAGAGAGATTTGGTAGTTGGCAACTTTGTACTGGCCAACACTACAAGTATTAGCATCACCGAGATGGCATCACAAAATTAAAATAGAGTAATATCTCCAAAAAGAGAGAGAGGTTATTGTAGGTCTTTGCAACTCAATCCTATAGGACCTAGAATCACATCCATAGCTCATATGAGCTCTGATATATGTCCCATTAAAGATCATTTCCCTATGGCATTTTGTGACCCTAAGGGACATATCGGTTTGGCGTGCCCAAGAATATTTAAGTGCTCAATATGACAAGATGAGCTTGGGGCTAGTGTTTACCTAGCTACCTGGAGCTAATAGAATAGATAGTTCGATCCCGTGATGAAAGGTGGGAGAGATTTGGTAGCTGGAAACTTTGTACTAGCCAACACTACAAGTTTTAGCATCACCCGAGATGGCATCACAAAATCAAAATAGAGTAAGATCTCCAAAAAGTAAGAGAGTTTATTATAGGTCTCCACAACATGGTCCTATAGGACTTGGGATCACATCCATACCTCACACAAGCTCTGAGATATGCTCTGTCAAATATCATTGCCCTATGGCATTTAGTGACCCTTAGGGATGTTTTGGTTCAGCATGCCTGAGAATGTTTGAGCCCTCAACAAGACAAGATGAGCTTGGGGCTAGGATTTACCTAGCCACCTGGAGCTAATAGAATAGATAGTTTGATCCCACAATGAAAGGTGAGAGAGATTTAGCAGTTGGCAACTTTGTACTGGCCAACACTGCAAGTTTCAACATCACCTGAGATGGCATCATAAAATCAAAATAGAGTAGGATCTTCAAAAAGTGAGAGGTTATTGTAGGTCTTTGAAACATAGTCCTATAGGAACTAGAATCACATCTATACCTTACATGAGCTCTAAGATATGCCCCATCAAAGATCGTTGCCGTATGGCATTTAGTGAGCCTTAGGGACGTTTTGGTTTGGCATGCTCAAGAACATTTGAGCACTCAACAAGATGAGACAAGCTTGGGGATAGGGTTTAACTGGCCACCTAGAGCTAACAAAATAGATAGTTCGATCGCACGATGAAAGGTGAGAGAGATTTGGTAGTTGGCAACTTGGTACTAGCCAACACTACAAGTTTTAGCATCACTCGAGATGGCATCGCAAAATTAAAAAAGAGTAAGATCTCCAAAAAGTAAGAGAGGTTATTGTAGGTCTTTGCAACATAGTCCTATAGGGACTTGGAATCACATCCATAGCTCACACAAGCTTTGAGATATGCCTCATCAAAGATTGTTGCCCTATGGCATTTAGTGACCCTTAGGGATGTTTCAGTTTGGTGTGCTTGAGAATGTTCGAGTGCTCAACAGGATGGGATAATCTTAGGAATAGGATTTAATTGGCTAGCCAAAGCTAACAAAACAAATAGTTTGATGCCACAAAAAAAAGTGAGAGAGATTTGGTAGTTGACAACTTTGTACTGGCCAACACTACAAGTTTCAACATTACTCGAGATGACATTGCAAAATCAAAACAGAGTAAGATCTCCAAAAAGTGAGAGACATTATTGTTACTTTCCACAACATGGTCCTATAGGACCTAGAATCACATCCATATCTTGCATGAGCTCTGACATATGCCCCATCAAAGGTCGTTTCCCTATGGCATTTAGTGACTCTTAGGGACATTTCAATTCAGCATGCTTGAGAATGTTCAAGCACTCAATAGGATGGGATGAGCTTGGGGCTAGGGTTTAACCAACCACCTGGAGCTAATAGAATAGATAGTTTGATCTCACAATGAATGGTGAGGGAGATTTGGTAGTTGGCAACTTTATACTAGCCAACACTATAAGTTTCAACATCACCCGAGATGGCATCACAAAATCAAAATAGAGTAAGATCTCCAAAAAGAGAGAGAGGTTATTATAGGTCTCTGCAACACAATCCTATAAGACCTAGAATCACATCTATATCTCACACAAGCTCCAATATATGCCCCATCAAAGATTGTTACCCTATGACATTTAGTGACCCTTAGGGAGATTTAGGTTCGACATGCCTGAGAGTGTTTGAGTACTCAATGAGATAGGATGAGTTTGGGGCTAGGGTTTACCCAACCACTTGGAGCTAATGGAATAGACTATTTGATCCCATGACAAATGGTGAGTGAGATTTGGCAGTTGGCAACTTTGTGTCAGCCAACACTACAAGTTTCAACATCACTTGAGATGGCATCGCAAAATCAAAAGAGAGTAAGATCTCCAAAAAAAGAGAGAGGTTATTTTAGGTCTCCACAACACAATCCTATATGACCTAGAATTGCATCCATATCTTGCACAAGCTCCAAGATATGCCCCATCAAAGATAACTACCCTATGGCATTTAGTGACCCTTAGGGATGTTTCAGTTCGACGTGCTTGCGAATGTTCGAGCACTCATCAAGATGGGACGAGCTTGGGGCTAAGGTTTACCCAACCACCTAGAGCTAACAGAACAGACAGTTTGATCCCATGACAAATGGTGAGGGAGATTTGGTAGTTGGCAACTTTGTATTAGCCAATACTACAAGTTTCAACATCACCTGATATGGCATCACAGAATCAAAAGAGAATAAGATCTCCAAAAAGAAAGAGAGGTTCTTGTAGGTCTTTGCAATATAGTCCTATAGGACCTAGAATCACATCCATATCTCACACGAGCTCCAAGATATGCCCCATCAAAGATCACTACCCTATGAAATTTAGTGACCCTTAGGGATGTTTCAATTTGGTGTGCCCGAGAATGTTTGAGCACTCAATGGGATAGGTCGAGCTTGGGGCTAGGGTTGACTTGGCCACTCGGATCTAACAAAATAGACAGTTTGATCCCATAATGAATGGTGAGGGAGATTTGGTAGTTGGAAACTTTGTACTGGCCAATAATACAAGTTTTAGCATCACCCGAGATGGCATCACAAAATCAAAATGGAGTAAGATATCCAAAAAGTGAGAGAGGTTATTGTAGGTCTCCAAAACACGGTCCTATAGGATCTAGAATTACATGCATATCTCACATGAACTTTGAGATATGCCTCGTCAAAGATCGCTGCCCTATGGCATTTAGTGACCCTTAGGGACATTTTAGTTCACATGCCTAAGAATGTTAAAATTCTCAATGAGATGAGAAAAGCTTGGGGCTAGGGTTTACTTGGCCACCTAGAGCTAATGGAATAAACAGTTTGATCCCATGACCTTTTTCCACTAAGTTGCAAATTTGAGTAACTTTACAACTTTTAACAATGCAACTTTGCACAAAAAGTGCAATTTTTATATTTTTCACTTGATTCCACTTTTACAACTTGGAAAAGGTTTGGAAATACTAAAATAACTTATTTTCAAATGATCATATCTTCACCAGTTCCCAAACTCCTGCCATTCACAAATCAACACTCTATAAGAGGTCAAATCCTTCATGGTACTTGACCTAGGGCTTGATTGGAAAAATCACAAAACACATCCTCTAGTCTTGAAACCATGTAAACTTAAAAAGGAACCTAATAACTACCATTTTTGAAGTGGTCATGAAATTTCAACTAGATAAATTGTAGTTAGAGGCCCATTTTTGATGTGTGCACCAAAATGCTATCCTAAAAACCTAGTTTCACTAAAAATGCAATAACTTGAGCTAGAAAATATGTAGAATGATGAGACTAGAAGCAAAAGAAATTTGATTCAAATATATATCTCAAAATCTATCACATTTGGTCTACTAGTTTGTACATTTTGTGCAGCATGCAAACAACTGTCAAAATGACTCGAAAGCTAAATTTCTTTCTTTGCAACTTCTTCTAATCCATATATTAATGCCCTCAAAAATTAACACAACCACTTGGGACTCTTGCTAACCATGCCAAAAATAAATTCCACCCTTCACCTAGGTCATTACAATAAGTTTGAAATTTTTACACCAATTTCTCTTCAAAATTGGGCTGAACACATGATGATGTTCGGACTAGGGCCTACAAGCAAAAATAGCAAACAACCTTTTCTACCCCTAAAACTATGCCATATGTAAGAATAAAACCATAAATTTATTCCCACCAAATGAAATCAATATCTCGGCATTGGATTACAAGTTAGAGGGCCATAAGTGCAATCTAGTCAATTTACAGGCTTACCCAGGTAGCCCTTAATAAAATGGCAATATCTTACACAAATGAATAAATAAAAACCTCAAACTAAATGAAAATGAAAGATACTTCAAATACCTATCCAAACATATCAAATTTTTACATGTTCCAATCCATACACATCGGTACAATAGAAAAACACAAGAAAAATGGTAGAAAATCATGTTTTTATTACTTCAAAAGACATCAAATCCATACAACCATCACCCACTGAGGCCTATACGGTCATCTCATATATAGGATTCCATTCCAATGGTTATAACCACAATTCAAATGGTGGTTTTAACGTACACTTTGTTTTTCAACAAAATTACAAAGTTGTCAGCATTTTTGCAATTTTGCTTTGACAACTTTTGCAATTTTTTGCAATTTTTAACATCTTAACTCCTAGATGTCTAAAACTTAACACAATGAAACTAAGGACCTTTATAACCTTCTAAAAAATATAAATTTCCTTTTTTCCTTGAAAAATCACCTATATCGCTCATTTTTTACCCTTTGGTTCAATTTGGCACTCTAGCTTATAATGACACCTAGAGTCCAGTTGACCTTACATCTTAACTCTTACTATATAATTTCAAAATATTGTTCCTAATTCACAACTAGGTTGACACATATATATTTTCCTTGGTGCATTGCACGAATGATCATCCAACTGGACAAGTTTGGAGTGCTTGGGTGCATGAAAATGCATTAAATTTGATGCCATAGGTATAGCAGTGAGAGATCTGCCTAAAGGAGGCCATGGTTTTATGTAAAAAAGTTAAATTAATCATCATAAACATGGTGTTAGATCAACTAACATGTTTTGAAAGTGATTTTTTGGTTAGATTTGAAGAGGCCCTAGTTTTTGCTCTTGTTTGGTGAGGGTTTCATAAAAAACCCATATAGAGAGTTGATGGGTTCAATCCAATTGAAGAATCCTCACTTTAGGATCATATTAAGATTATTTAACAATTTTTATGGTTTGGGGATAATTATTTCATATAGTTTCTTTGTAAATGGAGGGGTTTTTATGCCTAAAAAGTGACCCATAGTGTAACAACAAAGACTTGGTCCAAAACAACCATACCTCATCTTTTGATATGTTATAGAGAAGTCAAATGGGTATCCTAATATTTAATTTATTTTCTTGATTTTATGGAAAAATGTGGATAAAAATACAAGAGGACAACATTTTATGCCTAAAAAGTGGCCTATAGTGTAACTGTAATCGAATGACAGTTGTTCCAAGCCTCTAAAACTTCAAACTTGTTTTTGGTTCGTTAGGGTAACCTATACTTGGTGTTTCTAATTTTTGGTCTATACCAGTAAGTTAGTGGGATATTTACTTGTCCATCTTTCTTAGCATTACTAACCTAGTTTGAAAATCAAGTCTATTCTAGTTATCCTATTGAATTATTGTATCTTCTCTCATGTCAGTTACAACTAGATAGAAGATTCACAAAGAAAATTGACCTAAGGCTATCTTTGATATATCACCTAGAAGAGAATTAGAATTTTTGGGTTTTAATCCATTTTCTACTGCACCTTTAGTGAGTATACACCCTCTTTACCTAGATTTGAAAATAGTGTTTCATTAACATTATCTAGGAAGAAGCATGAAAAGAGGATTGCCAAACTCCTATCTAGGATGGTAGACAAATGGTTACAACATATAGAATGAAGAAAACAAGCCAATATGGAAGAAGCATGACAATTTTCTCAAGAATTTACCAATTAAATTTCTAGACATTGTCCACTTTCATTCCAAAGGTCAAAACATACTAGACATGGTTCACAAGATAATGATCCAGATCTAGAAATCACTAAGGAAGAGATCTTACAATTTCAACAAGATAAATATGAAAAAAAGCTCATGAAATTTAACTTAGATCAAGAAAAAGATAAATACTTCAATCCCTCAATTTGAGGTCTTGAGGAACTAGCCATCTTATTTGTAGTAGACTTATCTAATTGAACATTCAGACCATCTTCCTTATTTTCTCCCTAAGAATTTACATATACATTATCCTTATTGATATTATTTGTTTTTTCAAGTTCTTGTGCATTGTCAACTTCATTGGGTATCTACATTTTGTTTCTTCACCATCCTTGTTCTCTTCATCATGATGCATTAAACCATAAATATTCTTCCATTTTTTTCCTTCCTTGAACTATCTCTTCTACTTGGTTCTTCAATAACAAATATGCTAATTTTTAATTCTTTTTCAATTCAAGTACAATCTAAGCCAATGATGCTTCCCTTATTTGTCTCTCGGTTGCTAATGCCCATTTCCATTTTGCATCAATTTTATTGTACAACTCTTCTAAAATCATTGTCCCCAACCATGTGGGTGTATATTTAAAATTCACCATCATAAAAAAAAATTCTTCTTTTACCTTACTTTTATCAGCATTACTTAATGTATCATACTTTATATAATGAAACCCATTAAATCCTACACAACTCATATTCTCACATACCTCATGTATGTTCTACGGCTTCTTGTGTGTAAATTTTTTGAATTGACTCAAGTCATCTAACTTGGTCCTCTTTGCTTCCTATTTCTTATCATCATTTTTGACTATAAGCCTTCTTCTTGATTTTCTTGTCTCGACTTTCTTAGATATTATTTGTCACTTTGTTGAGCTCTTGATTTGAGTTGGCTGAGTTAGCTTTACAACACCTCTCTTCTCAAGATTAGAAACTATATTACTAGTTTTCCTTGTCCTTTGTCTTGTTTCCATTGCTGGTGTATGAGTAGTTTTTGTGACTCTTCTTCAAGGTTTTCTTCACCTCGAGCTTGGCAATAAGTACATGTTTGTATTTTTTTTGCTTGTGTCTTGGCATCAACTATTTATTTTCCTTTTTCTTCAGCTATTTCTTCTTCTTATTCTTCTATATCTTCTTCCTCTTCATTACTTTTCTTGTCTTTACCTTTACCAAATGTACCTTCCAACTGCTTTATCATCGTCTTTCTTTTGCTCTCCATATTAGGAACTTTTGTTTCCATCATGATCTTAATATTTGTTGTTTCATATGTGTTTAATGGCTTGGTATCCTTGTCAATAGGTTCATCTAATAGCATTGTTATGGCTATTTTATCAACAACCTTCTGCCTTAATTGCAACATGAACTTAGGAAACAACTATTTTCTAATTCTTTACAAATTGAGGATGTTTCAATTAAAAAGGGTGAACTCAATTGATAAAGGACAAAAGTGGAACAACAATAATCAAAAAAACAATAATGTAAAGGGTAAATCATAGTCATGGACCAAGAAAAAGAATGTGGTGAATGATGGTATAATGGACACACCCAAACCTAAGGAGCCTAATGTGATCAACTTGAGTAATGACATTCAAACTACAAAACAATGTACTTCTCCAAGAATATTGACTCAAACAAATCTAATGAATCTAGTAGAGGTAAACCATCATGGGTTTCCAAATCTAAGCACATTTGTACACCTCTAGGAGACTACTTGAACTAGTGTTGAATACTTTGATATTGAATAAGATCATTAAACTACCATATAATTGTAAACCTTATAAACCCAAGGTTAAGCCTAAATTTTGGAATGACAATCACTATTGCATCTATGCTAGGAATAAGGGTCATAAGATTAAAGATTATATGAAACTTAAATACCTCATTCAAGATCTCATTGATGATAAGAAAGTTGGGGTGGATGGACTCATGACTAATACTGATCATAAGGTTTTCAACGAACCTAGGTACCCAAGCATGAACAAGAAGAAACTTCTAGGAAGAAAAATAGGATGCAAAGATCAACTACATATGATTGAGCCAACTTGTGAGAACATAAACATGATTAGGTCTAAAGGGAAAAAGGAAGGCTACAAATCAAACATTGATGAACCACCTATGATTATCCTTAAAGGTGTGAATTCTTTCACACAATCACAACCTTACAATCTTGAGACTAAGAGTGAACAAACATATGCTAAAAACTTGAATCTTGTGACTAGAAGTGAACCAAAGATCATGCACTTTAGTCTTAACACTTCCAAATAGACAACATTTGACAAAATTATAAGATGGGTTTTATAAGTTTATGATTCGAAAATAAATTTGTTTTGGAGTTTATCTAAAATAATTATAGATGACAAAAAAAGAAGAAGATAAAAGAATATTAGTCATAATATCATTATTGTTAACAATGTTCCAAATGCAAAGAATTATTTGTTTGAGCTTCTAGTAATGATCAAGCAGCTTATTGAATGGCTTGATGAGTCTTGGAAATTTCTCCCATTATATCCTTGCTTTTTCTAGTTTTAAGTTTCTAGTTACATGCACACAATCATGACTTTACATCACAAAGCATTCACATTCTAACAATTTTCATGTTCTTTAACATTACATTTTGATCTAAACAAAAAATTCTAAACTTTCACTTATTTAAATGACTATTCTAAAAATGGGTCCTATTAAAGAATCTAATATAAATTCAAATAATATATCTAGATTCTAAACAAATCAAAATGTAAAATCTATGATTTAAACTTATCTCTTCACTTACACATAATAATAATACCCACCTTGTTATGTGGACAGTCTTGGGGGAGAGGTTGCAACATTGTATTTGGATCCAATTGATCTCTCTCTCTCTCTCTCTCTCTCTCTCTCTCTCTCTCTCTCTCTCTCTCCTATTCAATCTAATGAACCAATTGGATCTACTCTACATTTTAATGTCTCAAGTATTTCCTCGTGGTCTTACTCATGAACTTTTCAAAGAATCTTATTATGTGGTTTTCCACCATATTTTATCAAGTGGACATTTGATGCGATAAAAAGGTTTGAATAAGGAAGAATCTTCCTCTCTATTTGCCAATCCTCAAATAACCACAAATTAGGGTTCTTCATAGAATATCGTCTAAGCCATGTGCTGGTTACAACCACCACATCAATATGGTACTCTAAACCTTCACCATTTATAACCAAGTGTTCAAATTTTTGTTTGGCTTGGACACAAAAACACAAATAATAATCTATCCCTTCTTCATTGTCTTCAACTGCAATAACAACAAAAACATGACCTGCAGTGACAAATGTACAAAATGCAGTCAATAATTTAGAAAATACTTAGGTAAAAGTTATAAAGTTACATATTGAAATTACAAAGATATATAAATATATATGTTACTAGGTTGCACTAGATTAGACAAGTAGTCAAAGTCAATAGATGAATCCATCTCTACCATTTCTAGTGCTTGTGGGGGACGATAGGTGTCAATTGGGTCCAAAACCTATATATCCCATTTTTCCACCCATTCACTTGACTTACAACCATCCCAATTTTCCTGTACAGATAATGGACAATAGTATGCCATTTTTCGTATGTGGATAATCCATGAACCTACATTAGAGCTTCTAAAAGAGTGCAACTCACTAGATCCTATTAGTGTGCAACAATCCTCATATGGTGCAATGTTAGTATTATCTATCAACCGAAAAAATTTATGAACTATAGACTCACCTTCCTTACCTAGACCCATTATAGCGTTACACCACTGGATGATGGATTTTGCATCTATGAATATTGCTCCATCTTTGAACTTTAGTTCTTTATGAGCTAAGGATCTTTTGATGCATGCTCCTACACCATCGTGCTCTCCCTTTCCATGACCAACCTCTATGAAATTCCACATATATTTAATTCTACACAACCTATGCATCCTGCTCAACCAATAGAACATCAGTGCATTCTTGAATTGAGATGCACAATTGTCTGGCCAAAGAATGTGCTGACGATATGTTATGCCCCTCTTAGCCAAATCTCTATAAAATAGTTGAAAACAACCATGTACAAACTCCATAGAATGTGATCGATCATCGCTGATGTAAAAATGACACTCCTTCAAAATCTTCCTGTCATCCTCTGTACTTGTAGGTGAATGCATGAATGTTATGTGAACAAATATGAAAACCTATTGAGAAGTATAATACTTTGCTTGTACCTCATTTTTTGGTTGTAGTGTGTAGTTCTTTGTGAAGTCTACAACCAAAACAATGGTATCTAGTGGAAACATATCCTTGCACAACTTGAATTGCAAATCCAATTATCGAGCTCTATGTGTATGCCTTGCATACTCATAAATAATCTTTCCATGAAATTTTTTTATGAACTCATACACTAGAATATTTTCAATGAATAAATCACATCTTTTACCCTATTTCCCATATTTTAGAGCATATGTCACTATCTTAAGTTTTTCATATTCTACTATTTTATTTTCAATTGCATGTGTACTATCCATATGTTCACAAGTTGACAAAAGTTGCAAAGAATCACAAAATAAGCATGTACCATCCAAGCATGATGTCTTGTAAAATTGTTGGCCATCCCCTATTTCACATAAAATTTTGGATATGAATTTCCTTGAAGATCTTGATGGCTCATTCATGTTAGGATCCTGCAAAACAAACTCAGAATACAAAAACACACATATATGCCTAAAAACATCAAAATGGTTATAAAATTCAATATGTATCCTACAACAACAAGTTGTCCATGTGTTATTTATCTTATATAAAAAGGTTTACCCATCTCAAAAAATCTTTGACTTATTCAAATTTGAGGATACATACCAATAAATTTTGCAAAAAATTGTGTCTGAGTTGAGTCCAAATTTTTTTTCTCATGTGGGTCATTATTTTGGCTACCAATACTCCTTCTTACAACATCTCTTTGATTAGGGGAAACACGTGTGTTATTTTTCCAAAAATATTTGATCAATGATTTCAAAGCTTCACTAATTTCTTTATCCTTTTGTGGTAGTCTACTACTAAATGTCCATAACTCATTTTTTGTTGGATCTTCCAATCTCTCACACCTTAGCATGGCTCTCCTTAGATTACCTCTACCAATTTTCAATATTTTGCTTGTCATTCTCATGAGTCAAGCTTTCTTCATTTGGGTACTTACTATTGTCGATGTATGTACTTGTGTTTTGATATTACTATCTTTGGTGCATGATTTAGAACCCACTTTGTCATAAGAACTCATTAGATTCTTTACAATATTTTTTTCATTTGAATTATCCATCGTTCTTAGCCCAAGAATCTTCATGATAGGCCTAAATTTCAAATTCCTCACCATTTCAACAAATAATTGGCATTGACCTATAATATTTTATTCTTCAAAGAATAATCTCCACATATGATTAACTTTTCTTTGACAAGTACGCTTGTTAATCTTGTCAGGCATTGATTTCAAAATGTTAGTATCAATATCAATCAAATACTTTGGTCTTCTATAATGATTTCTAGAAGGTGCTATAATCTCTTCCATTCTCTCAAAATTTTGAAGATCAACATAAGGTTGAGTGTTTTGTGTACCTTGAACCGAAGATGATGTGCCTTGGCAATAAGATGCAAAAGATGGAATATCACCTACTTGATATGTTGATGGTGTGCCTTCAACATGACATGATGGAGTGTGTACATCATCGAATCTAAAAATTAGTGTCTCTTCAACATGAGAGGATGATATGACTCCAACATTGGAAGATGGTGTAGCAGTTTCATTTTATCTCTTTTAATTTCCAAATCTCTCTCCCTATCTTCATTTGTTTGAGTTTTTGATTTCTTCCTTGGCATGATGATGATTTCTACATGTCAAATTATTCAAACATCTGAATTACTTACAATTTGTAAATTACAAATCATTTTTTAAAAAATTACTTTGATCTGGAGCTTTGAACTAGTGAGGCCACAAATGGGGATCTCATCCCCATTAGAATTAAAGCTTGATGACAAGGATAACAACTCAACAACTTAACTATCATGACATGCCGCTATTGGCCTGAATTAAAAATCATTCAAATACATATAAAAATTACAATTATTTCAATGAATACACAATATATATCAAACAACTTTCCAAATTTCTAACCATTTCAAAATAAAAATTCATTCAAACATACAAATTTCAATGAATTCACTATATATTAAACAACATGTCAAATTATAATCAAAATTGTCTCTATATATCAACAAACAGTATTTAAAAAGGACTAGACCAACCTTTTCTATAGAAAAAATATTCAAAAGACCTTCAAATAACATATCCAATGATTGAATTTGGTTTTTTCTAGCTTCAAAAAGTCTTCAAATAGTGTTTGCTAACTTCCAATGGCTTGAAACCTATCTTTTTTGTTAGAACAATAGAATGCACAACAGACAAAAAGCATAATATAGATCAAAAGGGACCCAAACTTGCTTTGTGACCATTTTTTGAAGATTTCACATAGTGTGTATGCACTATGTCAAAAAAAATCTCTCCCAATCTCACCATCCCCCATCTCCTACTCTCTCTCTCTCCCTACTCTCTATCTCCTCTCCCATCCCCTACTCTCTCTTAGTCTCTCTCTCCTCTACCATCCCCTACTCTCTCTCACTCTCCCTCTCCTACTCCCTCTCCCATCATCTACTCTCTCTCACTCTCTCTCTCCCATCCTCTACTCTCTCAATCTCTATCCTCTCCCATCCCCTACTCTCTCTCACTCTCTCCCCTCTTCCATCCCCTACTCTCTCTTTCTCTCCCTCTCCCACTACCTACTCTCTCTCACCCTCTCTACTCTTCCCATCCCCTACTCTCTCTATCTCATACACTCCCATCCCCCATCTCTCTCTTAGGCTACTCTCTCTCTCCCATCCCCTACTCTCTCTCACTCTCCCTCTCCCACCACCTACTCTCTCTCTCCCATCTCCAACTCTCTCTCACCCTCTCTCCTCTCTTATCTCTTACTCTCTCTCTCTCTCTCTCTCACTCCCATCCCCCCTCTCTCTCCCCCTCTCCCACCACCTACTCTCTCTCCCTTCCCCAACTCTCTCTCTCCCATCCCCTACTCTCTCATGCTCTCCCTCTCCTACTCCCTCTCCCACCTCCTAGTCTCTCTCTCTCTCTCTCTCTCTCTCTCTCTCTCTCTCTCACTCTCAAGTCTTTCATCCCCTACTCTCTCACACACTCTCTCTCTCCTCTCCCATCTACTAATCTCTAGATCTCTCACACACACTCCCATCCCCCTTCTCTCTCTCCCTCTCCCATCCCCTACTCTCACTCTCTCTCCCACCCCCTACTCTCTCTCACACTCTCTCCCATCCCTTACTCTCTCTCTCTCTCCCATCCCATTCTCTCTCTACCACCCCCTACTCTCTCTCTCTCACTCTTTCACACTCTCTCCCATCCCCTACTCTCTCTTACACACACTCCCATCCCCCCTCTCTCTTTCCCTCTTTCACTCCCTCTCCCACCACCTACTCTTTCTCTCCCATCTGCTACTTTCTCTCTCTCAGGCTACTCTCTCTCCCCCCTCTCCCATCCCCTACTCTCTTTCTTTCATAGACACACACTTCCATCCCACATCTCTCTCCTCTCCCATTCCCTACTTTCTAGATCTCTCACACACACTCCCATCCCCCCTCTCTCTCCCTCTCCCACTCCCTCTCCCATTGCCTATTGTCTCTCTCACTCTCTCTCCCTCTCTACTCTCTCTCCCATCCCCTATTCTAACTCACTCTCTCTCTCTCTCTCTCCCATCCCCTACTCTCTTTAACACTCTCTTCCATCCCCTACTCTCACTATCTCTCTCTCTCTCTTCCATCCCATACTCTCTCTCTGCCACCCTCTACTATCTCTCACACTCTCCCATCCCCTACTCTCTCTCTTACACACATTCCCATTCCCCCTCTATCTCTCTCCCTCTCCCACTCCCTCTCCCACCATGTACTCTCTCTCCCCCATCCCCTACTCTCTCTCTCTCTCTCTCTCCCCTCTCTCATCCCCTACTCTCTCTCTTTCACAGACACACATTCCAATCCCCTCTCTCTCTCCTCTCTCATCCCCTACTCTCTAGATCTTTCACACACACTCCCATCCCCCCTCTCTCTCCCCCTCCCACTCCCTCTCCCACTACCTACTATCTCTCTCTCTCACACTCTCTCTCCCCCATCACCTACTCTTAGTCTCTCTCTCACATCCCCTACTCTCTCTCACACTCTCTCCCATCCCCTACTCTCACACACTCTCTCTCCCATCCCATAATATCTCTCTACCACCCCGACTCTCTCTCACACTCTCATAATTCTCTCCCATCCCCTACTCTCTCTCTTACACATATTCCCATTCCCACCCTCTCTCTCTCTCCCTCTCCCACTCCTTATTCCACTGCTTACTCTCTCTCCCCCATCCTCTACTCTCTCTCTTTCACACACCCACACACTCCTATCCCCCTCTCTCTCTCCTCTCCCATCCCCTACTCTCTAGATCTCACAAACACACACACTCCCATCCCCCTCTCTCTCCATCTCCCACTCTCTCTCCCACTACCTACTATCTCTCTCTCTCTCTCTCTCTCTTACTCTCTCCCTCTCTACTCTCTCTCTCTCCCATCCCCTACTCTCTCTCTCTCTCTCTCTTCCATTCCCTACTCTCTCTCTGCCACCCCTACTCTCTCTCACACTCTCACACTCTCTCCCATCCCCTACTCTCTCTCTTACACAAACTCCCATCCCCCTCTCTCTCCCTCTCCCACTCCCTTTCCCACTGCCTACTCTCTCCCTCTCCCATCCCCTACTCTCTCTCTCTCTCTCTATATCTCTCTCCCCTCTCCCATCCCCTACTATCTCTTTCACACACACAACCATCCTCTCTCTCTCTCCTCTCCCATCCCCTACTCTATCTCTCACATGCTCTTTGTCTCTGTCTTCATCTCCCTCTCCCGCTACCTACTCTCTCTGAATCTCACTCTTAGTCTCTCTTACTCTCTCACTCTCTCCCTCTCTACTCTCTCTCTCTACCATCCCCTATTCTCTCTCACATTTTCACACTCTCTCCCATCCCCTACTCTCTCTCTCTCTCTCTCTCACACACACACACACACATTTCCATCCCCCCTCTCTTTCTCTCCCACTCTCTCTCCCATTCCCTACTCTCTCTTGAGCTACTCTCTCACTCTCCCCCCTCTCCCATTCCCCACTCTCTCTCTTTCAGACACATGCACTCCCATCCTCATTTCTCTCACTCTCCCTCTTCCACTCTGTCTCCCACCACCTAATCTCTTTCCTCCATCCCCTACTCTCAATCTCTCTCTCTCTCTCTCTCCCCCCCCCATCCCTTACCCTCAATATTTCTCTCCCATCTTGTACACTCTCTACCACCCTTACTCTCTTTCACACTTCCTCTCTCTCCTATCCCCTATCTCTCTCTTACACACATTCCCATTCCCCCCCTCTCCCCCTCTCCCACTCCCTCTCCCATCACCTACTCTCTCTTCCATCCCCTACTCTCTCTCTCTTTCACACACCCACACACTCCCATCCCCCCTCTCTCTCCCCTCTCCCATCCCTCCTCTCTCTCTCCCTCTTGCATTCCCTCTCCCACTGCCTACTATCTCTCTCTCTCACTCTCTCCCTCTCTACTCTCTCTCCCCCATCCCCTACTCTCTCTCCCCTCTCCCATCTATTTTCTCTCTCTACCACCCCTACTCTCTGTCACACTCTCTCCCATGCCTTACTCTCTCTCTCTCTCTCTCTCACACACACACACACACACACACACACTCCCATCCTCCTCTCTCTCTCTCTCTCCCTCTCTTGCTCCCTCTCCCACTGCCTACTCTCTCTCTTCCATCCCCTACTCTCAATCTCTCTCTCCCATCCTGTACTCTCTCTACCACCCCTATTCACTCTCTCACACTTCCTATCTCTCCCATCCCCTACTCTCAATCTCTCTCTCCCATCCTGTACTCTCTCTTTTCCACCCCTACTCTCTCTCACACTTCCTCTCTCTCCCATCCTATACTCTCTTTGCCACCCCTACTCTCCCTCACTTCCTCTCTCTCCCATCCCCTGCTCTCTCTCTCCCCCCTCTCCCATCCCCTAATTTCTCTCTCTCTCTCTCTCACACACACACACACACACACACACACACACAAACATCCCCCCCCCCCTCTCTCTCTCACTCTTTCTTTTCCTCTCTTCTTGCCTCTCTATTCACTATTTAGGTCTCAATAGTGTGTGCACACTATAGCATGCACACACTATCGAGACCCAAATTTAAAAAGCTTTGAATAGCATGTGCGTGCTATAGCGTGCACATGCTATAGGGCATATGCACTATTCAAACCTTTGCATTCTACCAAGCCTAAGGCTTGGTTTTGCCTTGGGGATCCAACCCAAAGGTTTGGAGTCTATAAACTGGTTTGAGATGTGTTTTGCTGAAAATATACAAAAATTCATTGATTTTTCTTGTGTGCTCTCCTTCAAGATTCCTCGTGGTTAAGCATCAATAAGATCAAGTTACATGACATTGTAGGTCTTTGTGTTACCTTTATAACTATATAATTTATTTTTTATTTGAACTATTTCAAGCCTTTCATCTATAATTTCTTTTGAATGTATGTCCATTTTTTGTCAAAAACCAACATGTACTAATTGGGCTATAGATTTTAGCTCATTCATCAAATTTTGCAACAACTTAGTTTTTTAGAAACTAGACTCCATTCTACACACTTAAAAGAAGTTTTGATTTTAGATTAATTTTCAATCATTTCTAGGGGGAGCACATAGATATTTCACATTTTTGGGATGTGTCTAGTTAAAAAATTCATTAAAAAAAAATACACATTATAAAATTACACAAAAAATCTGGGATAAACTACATAGTGTTACGTAACTTTTGACCAGAGCAGTTAAAGAATTTCAAAAAAAAAGTTAAAATTTTAGGGGAGCCACACTTTGTACTATGCTATGTTTTTTTGGAATAAATAGTACCACTTTCTATAGCCCCCTTTTTTGAGGACCTAAAACTAAACCATTTTGAAAAAAAAAAGTAGTTTAGAAACTAGATTCAAAGGACTACTACTTTTGTTTTTGTCATATCTTAAAATTTTGAGCATAACTATCTTCAAATTCTTGTTGAAGTTTAATTTCAGAAAAAAAAGGTGTCCACTTATACCCCCCTTTTGGAACCACAACTTGGTGCATTTACCCAAATTATATATTCAAATAAACAAAATTGGAACAACAACGATGTGGTTATAAATTCACCTATATGGGCATAGAAGAATCCTCCAAGAGTCGGCAACAATCTCTTCAAATGCATCAGTTACCTACATTCATATTGCAACACATTAAAAAAGTTTAAAAGATGTGGTTTGAAAATAATTGTATATCAATATAATAAAATATTCAATGTTTTTTAAGGACCAAATAATTAGAGAGATTGTTGGAGCATCCTTCTACTATATAAGAAATTGTATTAGAAATATTATCAATGTCTACATCCAAGTTGTTAGATAGATGTTGCCTTTGTCTCTCTCTCTCTCATCAAGTTAACCTTCATCACATGCTTACATATGTATCCTTGTATCAAACAATTGCTTGAGAACATAGATAGACCTGGTGAGGAGCTATACACTTCATATCAAAAATTGGCATTGATTTCACTTGTCACCCACACTATGTGATCATTAGTATCATTGAATATAACATGGTCATCCAGAATTTTCATAGCCCAAACCCAAGATATATTTTCAATTTTCTCAATATCAAAGTTCAAATAGAAAGCATATTTTTTGCTAACTTTCACCCACCAATAATAAACATAAACATGTGTTGATAGTTGATGTACCAACCAATCAACATGATGACTTTTAGCATGCTCGATTATTTTCAAGTGTTGTCTTTTTTAGTGTGAATGATAAGACTCTATGGAACCATTTGTCTCTTGTCCTATATGTTTAAGTGTATGAAAACATCTATCCCACATACTCAATCTATTAGACCAACGTCCCTAAAAATATTCAATGAATGAGGGTTGTGCATATTTAAAGTCCTCAAGAAAATTGCGAATCTCATTCTTTGCTGAATCCTCATTTTTTTAATGATGCATGATAAATCCAAGTCTATCAAACATCTCTTGTCTAATTGCATTATCTTTGACCTTTGCGATAAAGTTCTTTATCCATGCATGTCTAACATGCCAAGTGCATAGATATACATCACACTGAAACACTTCTCTACATCATAAATACTTTCACTCAAAGTCAAATTTTATATTACAAGAGACATTGAAATATTTTCAAAAATTAAAAGGGATAAATGATTTATAAAATATACCTAATAGCTTTGATCTTAGCAGCTACATCATCCACCATGAATGCATTTAGTTTCCAATCAATATTCTTCAAGTGATCTCATTGAAGAAGAATGTGCATCCAATATGTGATATCATGTGCACAAGATTTGGACATAATAATCCATGCCACAAGTATCCCCATATGGTTTGAGTTGAATGCAAGCATTGTATACAATTGAAAATGTCATAAGACATCATAATAATGTATCAATATGATACTTTTAGTGTAAATATTTTGAAGTTAAATCTACAAAGTAATACACTATATACCTTCATCGCATTTGTACCAAATGTAGAATCCATGGCCAATATATTTTTATGGCCATATTGAAGTATCCAATCAAGTTGCTCTGGCAGTTAAATCTCTAGCACAAATGGGACCTCTCCATCTCCATCAATAGTGGCACTATACTCTTGATATGAAAACCATTTTTCAGGGTTTTCCAAAATCCATTATTACATTGAAAGAGAATTACTACTATCATACATGTATCTTAATGACTTAATTTTGCGAACAATATTTGCAATATCACTGATTGTAAGAAAGTCATCCCTAGAAGATTCACCCTCAAATATTGTCATCTGTTCATGCACCATTTGCTTATGTTTTTTATGTATTACATCTACACACATGCCAAGTAATATACATGACTCGATCCAATGATGTAATTTCTTACTAATAAATGGTGTAAAGAAGGACCTTGTTTCAAAAAATGTATTGTTCATTTGACCGTAACAAGGTATGCCACTCTTGTTCACATGTTGAACTTTATGGTACCATATCAATACATGAATTGGCCTATGAACCATGATTCAAGTGCTAAAATGATAGGTATAACCATATCATGTATGTTTCAACTAGGTCCACTACCTTTCCTTGGTTTAGGAACAGAGGAAGGATCAAATAGTGTTGCATCTTTTTCTTTATGGTCCTTTGGTCCAAAAGTACACCAATACCTATGGAAATTATAAAGAATCTTCATATTAATAATACACATAATTAAAAAATGATTATAGAAACTCTTTTACTTTACAATTGAAAGTACAAAAAATCTTAGTTAGGATATTACTCTTACATATTGTATTCTAGATAACTATTTTAATCCTATTTTTTGCATCGAAACTTTGAGAGGGCTTCCTTGAATGACTTATGTGAAAGCATGTTGAATAAGAGTCCCTTGAACATTCTCCCTTAGTAAATTTTTTCAATCTATCAGCTTCAATCCAAGCTAAAAATATTTCTAAATCTTTAAGTACATATTTTTTCCATGAAAGATCCACATAAGAATATTTTTCGTTACATGGGCATTGATCTGCTTCATCCATGATGCATGACCAATCAATATCCATCTAATAGACACCAAAAAATATTAGAATTTGATTAGAAAATAGCCAGACATGGTATAATTTACTTGGTAGAAAATCAATACACTTTTGATAACAAAACAAAATATGCATACATATATAGTACTTAAATAATTAATTATAAAAAGACATGGATGGAATAAGTATAATCAAATTTCTTATGTTATAACTAGATTCCTTTTCAATAATAAAATCTTCTTAATATAGGTATTTTAGTTTTGGGGTGTACTGACCATTGAGTCTATCAGCCTCATGTAAAATAGTTATGTTTATAATATTAAGACATAATGTTAAGATTTGATTAAAATGTTCTTAGTTCATAATATCTCATGGGCTAATGTTGGTCTATGAGAACACCCTTATGAAGTGAATAATGGACCAACCTTAGATTGATCTTCATTATTCAATATAGTTTCAATTTCTTTTTTATGAATCTTAACCAATATTTTTTGATCTTGGGACTAATATATTGCAATCTTATTGTACACTATCTGTTGACTTGGTGGTCAACACCTCCTTTAGGGTTCGTGACATGGCTTAATTACCTCTTGTAGATTTGGGTAAGTTTGGTGTTTGTGACATGTTGAAAATTGGCTATATGTAGATATATATATGTTGTCATTAATGGCAACACATGATGTACATGCTCGTAGAAAGCCTTAGAAATAAAGATACTTAGCTTTTTGGTACTCAAAAAATTGTCTAAGTATGAAATTGGTTTACAAAAGTGTATTGTTTTTTAT
This sequence comes from Cupressus sempervirens, assembly GCA_028749045.1. Lineage (NCBI taxonomy): Eukaryota > Viridiplantae > Streptophyta > Pinopsida > Cupressales > Cupressaceae > Cupressus > Cupressus sempervirens. The sequence continues at coordinate 478,623,565 of CM053789.1, read as the reverse complement.
GCAACCTATTGCTAACATCATATTATGACTAGCAAAGTTACATGGAGGAAGAATGAAGTGATTTGGATATGTGGTTAACATTTCTTGAAGGTATACTAACTTTGACACTTGTTATTCAAGTTTTAGTGAATACAATTATGTACTTATTAGATAGGAACATAAAAAAATATTTGAAGTATAACATGTTTATATGATATTATTTTTGAGAGAGAGGTTAGATGGAAATAGTATATATGTTGATGATGATGTGAAAAACCTTAGACATTAGTATAGACAATACTGAAAAGGGACATTTATGATTTACCAGTATAAATATGTACAGATCAACAGAGTGAAAGGTAAAGGAATTATTTTGTTTACAAAATAATTACTTGACCAATTATTTTGGTCCTAGCTGACCTAGCAACAACTTGTGAAAAGGTGTGGTATTTATGCAAAGACATGTATCATATGCAGAAGAAAGTTTTTGATAACCTAATTTTGTGATCCAAGATTGAGCTAAGGTCAGAGATTAGCTAAAATAACTTACAACATCTATACTTTTGTTTTTGAGGAACTTAAAGGATAAATTACTTGTTTGAGAAGTGAGCTCTTCTTGTAATTGAAAGTGCATGTTTTGGTAGTGAGCTCTTCTTGCATCCATTGTACCACAACTCCTAATAGGGTTGGAATCTCCTAACAAGGATTCAAAGTCTCCTAACAGGGACTCTTATGTATAAAATGTGTTTATAGACTCCTAATAAGGTCCATCCTCTAACAAGGAATATACATATATCAGTATATCTTTGTGGGCATCATTTCTACCGAGGTTTTTACTTGGTTAGGGTTTCCCTAATTAACAAAATATGGTGTTATGAGTTCTCGTTGTGCATGGTTACTATTACTATTCAACATTACTTGTTTACTTTCTTATATGTGTTTGGTGTTTGCGACATTCACTAATAGCTCAAGCTTTTGGCACAATAATAAATATATCAACAATTGGTATCAGAGCCTTGGGTAATGGGTTCAAATCTCAAGAGGTCTCCTTCATTCTATCGATGTGGAACCCTCATTTGGTACTGAGGGGGAGATTGTTGACTTGGTAGTCAACACCTCCTTTGGGGTTCATGACATGGCTTAATCATCTCACTAGTACATTTGACCCCATTTTTAGACCAAAATTTTTGACCATCTATTAAAATGTTTTAGATTGGTCAAAATATTGAAGAAAAAATATATATTTTAAAAAAATCCATGCCTATGTTGGTCAAAATTTTGATCAACACAAGCTTAACATGTTAAAATAAAAAAGGGAAAAGTTAGGGTTTATTGTTATGTTACACAAGTGCATGGGGGAGCTGCACAAGCATTCCATTTGGAGCGTGGGAGCTGCAGGAGCACCTAGCAACTTATATCTATTCATAAAATCTTTCAACATGCACAATATGAAAATCTCCATTGGCATAAGGTAGGACCTTGTTTTAGTGGTAAGTTCTTTAGACATGGCTAGAGAATCTCTCAAGGTAAATGATAAATCCTTTGCTTCCCACCTTGAGATTACACAAGCTGAGAATTTGGGGTACAATTATTCTATTCTGGGTTGGGCTCCTTAAATTTTCAATGGTATTTTGAAAAATGCTAGTGATATCAAAGCTTCCATTGACATCTAGTTTGTTATTATCAAAAAAATGTAGATAGGGTTGGATTGCTGTGAGATTTCTATAGGTTCATTGCTAGACACACTTTAAGCCTTCTCGTTTAGGGAAAGATGGTACTTACTCAAGATTTATTGGTTTAGCGAGTTGTGTTGGGCTTTATGGAGTGAACTTTCTTTATGGATGAGAGAAGCACATTAATTGAACTCTACGAAGCACTTTGCGAAATTGATGAGGGTTTGTTTATTTCCAATGGCTTAGGTTTGGTATGTATTTTGGAAACTCTAAAGAAGTATTTTTGCCATTAGAGTCCCCAGATTACAACTCAAAGATTTCAAAAATTCTCCAAGGTGAGCACATCAAGAACAATTAAAGGTTCAACAAGAGAAGTATCTTAGAAATGACAAACTAGATTGTTTTCGACAAATACAATCTGCATAATTACAAAATCAAAACTAAGTATCATGGGCATGTTAATAGCATTTGCACCATCCAAAGCTCTTGTTTTGGCACATGCAGCAATAATGCTAGCAAAGGTTGTGTGATTTAGCTTTATACTTTCCAATTGCATTTTCTTGAATATAAACACACATGTTATATATGAGTTTAAATATATATACTTATATGTACATATCTAGCAAAAACTAATACCCTTATTTCAGGCACTAAGAATGTATAATATCCTAATTTGTTTGCCTGACAAAATCCATGATACCAGTTCATATTTTTATAACTTTTCTCTTGTTAATATTATTTTTTGTTAATTGATGTTTTTTAAAAAGTTGCTAATCATTTTGTTTCATAGAATGCTTCAATACCAATTAAAGCCATTCCAAAAAAGAAGGATAGCAATAGTTCTGAAGAATCTGATATTGAAGAATCAGAAGAGGACACTATGAAAAAGGTATAGAGGCATACTTTGTTTGAAGTTGAGGTAGTTCTAGACAACATTATATTTCATTGTGTTTAATGTATTCTTTTTCTATATGCATTTAAAAAATAATGTACTTTTTCTTTGAAATACATGATTTTGTGATCCTTTATGTATGCCTTTATGTGATACATGTTACATATTTGATATTTTTGCCATAAAATATGACTGTAGACACCTAAAAAACCTTTAGAAAATAAAGTATTTTTATTTTCTAAAAAAATCCTGATGACATCATCATTTATTAATTAATTAATTACTTAATTAATTAATTTATTTTTATGCCATTAAATCCCTTTATCTTAATTAAAAATATTTAATTAAGAAATCCCTCCCAAAAATGTTTAAATCTTATTTAAACATTATTTCCTTATTTATTAATTATTTAATTAATAAATTGACCAAAAATCCTAAAATAAATAAATAATTTATTTTTTCTCAAAAGTTGGCCAATTTCCTTAAGACCAATAACCTCTTCCAAAATCTTCTAATCCTTCTTTAATTTTGATTAAAGGCTAATCTCATCATTTCCTACCCCTAATCCCAACTCAAAATATTTAATCAAGATTAAATATTAATCCTCATGTTTATTAAAAATATTTTAATAAATATCTCCTCAACCCAAACCCTTGAAATAAATAAAACTTTATTTATTTCATAAAATCTTATCCTAGGAAGTTCTAGACTCTTCTAGAAAGTTCTCATCCTCATCCAAAGCCTAGACTCTTCTAGAAGATGTCTTTAACCCTAATCCTAATCCCCTCCTAACCTTGTCACATTACCTAAACATGGGTTAAGACTTGCTAACTCAAGGCAAAGTTAACAAATATCTCCTCCTTCACCCACCCTCATTAATTGCAATCCACTTGCCATCCACTTGCCTAGTCCTAAGCCATCTCTAACCCTTCCTCTAATCATTTTTACAACCCTAAGCAAGCTTAAAACCCCCCTAAACCCTCAAATTCGAATTTCATGGTATCTCTCACAAATATCTTCAACCACAAAACTTTATAAAGCCCACAAAGTCATAAATGTTCTTACAAAGCACTTATGAAGGGTCTTTATGAAGATTTTATCCCTTGAGCCTCCTTTGTTGACTCGTCCTTCCCTTTCCTCCATCCTCTCACCATGTGACATGTGTCACTCTTTGATTGGTTGTAAGGAAGCACAATCCATGTGCTCTCCTCTCATGCAATCTAAGCCCTCCATGAGCTTTTTCCCATCCTTGCATCTTAGCCCTCAATCCCTCAAGCCTCTTGCCTATAAATTGGATCCTTCCCCTTTGCAAAATAACACAATCCATGAAGTAAAGTTATAATGCTATTTTGAGAGCCAAATCCATACTAAAGCCATCTATCCACACCAAAAATTCACAATCATCCATTGAAGCCTTTGGAAGCATATTGAGCATACATCCTATCCATTTAGATAAAGCCACTCAACAAGAGAGCTTCTCATTGAGAGAGCCCATTAATGGCTCATATTTTCAATTGAGAGCTCATCTTAGTCTATCTTGAAGTTTATGAATTTTTTTTAGTTTGTAGAAGCTTTATTTAAATTTGGTTTCTATTAGCATACTAACATTACTCATATACATTTTGGCACGCCCGGTGGGACCCCGCATGGGTCATCTTCATTAGCTTTTTAAGTCAAGTTTTGTATGTCATTTGCTGATTTTGGCTAATTTTGCTTATTTTTGTGATTGGTAGGATTGTATAAATTGGTTTTGTAGGTCCACATGAGCATGAAGAAGACAAAGGAACTCATAGTCTATCTCATAGTATTTGCAGATTTTTCAAGCTTATAGGTGGACAAAGCACTTGGAATTCTCCTTCCTCTTCTTGTCTATATTCTTCTTATTCCATCTACTTCTTCTTCTTCTTCTTGTGGGAGATCTTGGCCATTTTTTTTTTGAGGAAGCAAAATCATACACACTTCTTTTTAGTACTTAAAATGAACCCCCAAATCATACTTAAATCCATTAAAAAATTAAAAATTTGCAAAAAAGAAAAAATCTTTTAACAAGTGAAACTAAACCAATCTAATCATTTGCATCCTTGCAACATCAAGGTTTTAGATGCATTCATGCAAAGTTAGGAACACTTCATTTTTGAGAATTTAAAAAGAACTTCAAGTTTCCATTTCAAAAGGTTCAAAATCAACACTAAGTGCACACTAAAATCTAAATCAAACTCAAAGCATCAATCAAGGATAAAATGAACCTCATTTGCAAATATGTTAAAGTTCTTTTAAAAATCTCATGAAAACTAAGAGTCCTAAATGGTTTCCAAAATTGTCCTAAAAAGCTTTGTTATTTGTTCCAAACAAATGTCTTGTTGCAAAATCTTGAATATTTCTTAGGTTTTTTATGCATCAAAACAATCTAGGAATATCGTTTTTGGGCTTAAAACATGCAAACTAGAACACAAAACCTTGAATGAAAAGCAAAGTCCAAAGAGTCATTTTCATTTTTGAGTCCAAAAACAATCTTGAATGATCTAAGGTTAAAACAAAGCACTTCAAAGTTCTTAAAAAAACACACAAAATCTCAATCTTGAATGCTCAAAGGAAAAAACTTGAATGTTTAATCACTTGTCTTTGAATGCATGTTGCTAAAATCACTTTGAGTGCCATGGATTAAAATCAAAGTTTGTTTTTTTATGAATGCATGATTAAAACAACAAATCCAATCTTGAATGCCATAGATCAAATAATCATCTTTTGGAGCATAAAAAGAATCTACATTTTTGTAATCTTTTAAGTTATAAAAACAAATAAAAATGCTTTGAGTGAGTTTTTTGTTGGACTCACCCTCTTTAATCACCCATCAATTTAACCATTGGTTGCAATCTCAGTGCCATCTATGGGGATGGGTCTACCTAAGAGGGTGTTAAGTGCTCCACGCAAATCAAACTCCACTCACTTGGGTTTTTAGTGGTTTTTCTAAGTTATAAAATTCCTTGAATGCACATTAATCTCGCTCACACTTCATTTGGGCATAAAAATTGGACAAATCTTGATGTGGAGGGCCTCCGGGCGTGCACTTGAAATTGAATCTCACACACCTTTGTTTTGGGCTTAAAATAAACTCACACTCAATCTTGAATGCCTTAAAGAAAAATCAATCGATACTTAACGTGGAGGGCCTCCGGGCGCACGATTTTACCTTCTTGTTGACCCTAACTCTTCTTCTTGTTCGCATTCTTCGATCAATTTTATTTTTGTCAACGCTTCAAAGTTGGAATAAACATTGTATCTTAAACATGAGTGCTTGCAAAGTCTAGATCAGAAAAACTTAAGCGTTAGTTGGTAAAAGAACAAGTGTGTTTTTTTTTAGCCCAAGGTCATCCAAGTCTTCTCTCCCCTTGTCGTCTTTCGAGGCCATCTTGGGTGCATAAGATTAGGATCCAAAACCTTGTTTCTTTTTAGGAGGCCTGCTTGGGGATTTCATCACCCCTTGGGACGACCTTAGCTCCAGCGTTTTGGTGGAGTATAAAGATCGGGAGGTGAATCCAAAGACACCTCTCTTGGGATCAAAATTTTGTCACTTGGGCTAAGCCTCAAGGAACTTTATACCCTTGAGAAGTGAAAGAGGAGAAGTGGGTTACCGCTCCTCTCAGCTGTGTGACATCTTTTTGGTTTCATCTATGGATTTGGGCCTCACGTACCTTGCATATATCGAGGACTCCCTAGCTAAACCAAATTTCATCCTTGTAGAAAGCTTCCTAGGATGTTGGTGTGTTTGACGTGCTTGCTGAAAACTTTTGTCTGCTTGTTTGTTCATAGCTTTTGAATGAATATTTGCCAATTTTGGTCGAAATCCCAGAAAAGCAAAAATCTCCCAGCTCAAGGCATACTTAGCGTAGTCATTGCCTTATCAGAAAATCATCCAAGCTCCCCCGCTACAACCGAATCTATCTAATTCTTTGCCTTAGAACAATCCCAAATCCAAAGTCCATCCAAATCATCCCCCCAGCCAGCTAGCAACCCAATCCAAAATCACCCAAGCCTTTAAAGAGTTGTTGTCACTTTGCCAAAATTTGCTATCCAATCAATCTATCCTACCAATCAACCAATCTCACCAAGGTTATCCCTCTGGCAGAGCATTGTCTAGGGTAATCTAGCTTTGTCACTTGCATCCCTCATCACCTTGAGCTAAAGGTTGGGATCCACAAGTGGTCAATCTCATGTCATGCCCATAGGATCATTAGTCCATCCTCAAGTTGACACAGCCACCACCAAATCCAGTGCATGGGAAAGCAAAACTCTCACCTTTTGACAACATGCCCTTGAAGTCTTCCATCTACAGGAAAGCCAAAAATCTCCACCCAATCCTCCTTAGGTCTGTCATGCAGCTTTGACTCTCCCTAGGAAATCTTTCATCAGCCAATCCAAAATCTATGCTTAATCCAAATCCAACCATGAGCTTCCGTGTTCATCCATATGCAAGACCCCATCCCCATCAAACTCACCATCAAAGCATGAAGTACCAATCCTATCATGATGTGTTTGGTCGCATTGTCCTTGCTCCCGCCACCTCCTATTCCAATGATGATGAAAATCTTGTTGACTATGAAGGGTATATTGAAAGCCTTAGAAAAATTCCCCCAAGCATCCCCCAAAATCCAAGAGTTATTCCAAACTATCTAGTCATGCCATCTGATACTCCAGCTTGCCCTCCATCACCCCATCAACCAAGCTTCCAATCTTCCACCCCCATCACACTAGCTATTCCTATCAATCCACCTCCACCTTCGACACATGAGTCTCCAAGGAATCTCCTAGAGGAAATACAAGAAAAGTTGCCTCTAATAGTCGATAAGCCATGTCATCTAATCCAACCATGTGAAGTAGTCAGTGATGAAGCTTCCCCATCTATAATATCAGCTCCATCTCCCATAGCTATCATCCCCATACCATCCATCAAATTGCTTAAAATCCTTCCACTTCCTGCAAGCATCAAAATCCCACCACCTCTCAAATCCCTCCAAATCCTATCCACATCGCCCCCAAGCATTTCCCAAATCTCTCGTAATGACCCTTATGCATCCATCTTCTACTCACCCATCTCCACTACTGAATCTCCCATCTATCCATCCACTGCCTTTGAAGAATCCATCCCTTCACCTCCTATCGCACCATCCACTCCAAACCAATCCTATCAAGATCCTGCCCAAAAGCATGTTGACATCCCCCAAAGCATAAATGAAGATATCATTGTACCATGTCTTCCATCCATAGTGCAGTCACCATCTCCTCCATCTCCAAAACCTCAAGCCATATCTCCTCCACTACATGATATCTTGTCATCCCACTAGCTACATCAAGATCCTATCCTTCCATCTCCCCCACTCCATTCTTCCATCTTACCACCTATCCAAGCCATTCCACCATCTATAATCTACCCTCTTGGTTCAATTACATTCATCCACGGTGGCCCTCTCTCAGCAGAAGAATTAAGAACAGTATCTCCCCATTGCAATACACCTAATAAATCACTTCTACCATTTTCTGCAAGAAAAAAATTTCCTCAGCTTGTTCAAATGCTCAATCAATGGCATTATCAAGGTCAAGGTTTAGGACCACAAGAGCAAGGAATAAAAGAGCCTATTATTGCACAAAAAAATCTAGGATTTCAGGGTCTTGGATATGTATCCAAAGGCTCACCATCTAAAGGTGTTGGTACACCACACCCCCAAACCAAGCCTATCTCCAAGCCCACCATGCCAGCCTCCCATCACTCCTTCAAGAAATCTTATGTCATCCCCCCACCACCATCTTTGCAACCCAAAACAACCTACCATATCCCCCCTTCATCCGCTAAATCCATTTTGGGTCCCTATGTCCCAAAATCTACCATCCTCCATCCTCCTATTAGCCATCATAAAAATCCTATTCCATCCATTCCTATGCAAGATCAACAAAGGCACATATCAGGGCATATCATCGATCATCATCCCCCTACATGCTCTTTCATATCCTCTCCATCTCACAAAGCTTCTCCTAACCATCTTCCCAAAACTTACCACAACAATGTAAATGCCAACTTCAAAATGCATAAAGCTAAAAATCCACATCCTAGGCAATCATATGTCTATTCTAAAAGACATACTCCAAAAAGGAAAAATCCAATCAAAGAATGCAAAACAATGCAAAAGCCTATGAAAAGAAAATCCAAAACCATGTGGATCCCCAAGAAAAAATTTGAAACCCAATGCATAATGGCATCCACCATTGCTAATCCCCCATCTAGTGACTCATGTCCCCCATCTCCTAACTCCATCTTGGGTGCCTATATCCCCAAGCACGCTTCCACAAATCCTCCATCACGCCCGCATCTACCATCTATCCCCCATATGCTCTTTTAACACCCGTTCCAACATGTGCCAATGTTGCTCTTGCAAGCATCCCCATCTCATGCTCCTTTCCAGCATTTTCATCCCTCCATCTCCTACCATCAATCCCATCTAATCCAATCTATTGCATAAATCACACATCTAGTGTACCAATAGCTAGCAACAAAATTGAACATTCCAACAGCCAGTGAAAAATCCCAAAAAAGCCAAAATAGCTAAAGAAAGCCAAAATCATTCCAGCTAAGTCCAAAGTCAAAAAGTCAAAAAAGAAAAGAAAAATAAAGTGTCCACTGGTGAAAACTTGGCAATTCAAGCACCTTGGACAAGTACCATGATGAAAACTTGGCAAACAAGCGTCATGCGTAATCCCGCCATCCCCAGCTTAGCCTATCACCCTCATGCTTTTGGTCATCTCTTGACATCCAACTCCACCTTCCAATCTATCCACCTATCCTCCATCCTCCAGCTTTCATTTCACACCATCCACTAATCTTATGCAGCTTCAGCCAATCATCTCAGCTATCATCCATCTCCCTAGCCCCTTCAGCTTTTTCCATCCTAGCTTCAATCCTATCACATCCATCATAAGACCTCCTTCTGCATGTTATCTTCTAATTGGGGGCACTATATTCCTTGGAGATCTTGTCTTGTCCATCCTCCCTTGTCATTGGTATCTAGCTCTAGGCTATCCTCATGCAAACCTAATGCCATCTCTTTATATCCATCATAATCCTAGCTATCTACCATCCTATCCAGCCATCTCATCCAGCTCCTCTAGCGATCCTTGGTCACAAAATCTCTCATCATCATTGGATGCATCCTGCCAAATCCATATCTTTCACTATCATCCCACCCTTAGCTTTCACATCTTGCACAACATCGAACCATCCCACTATCCTATCATCCTGAGCTTTTGCCTACTTGTAACTATCTCGGTCCGTTAGCTTGTACCATATCTTGATTAGCTCACTTGTAAATATCTTGGTCTGTCAGCTTGTACATCCTCTTTAGCTTAGTACCATTGCATCTATCCAACATTCGTGTCAGTTCGTCCTTGATCAGCATCTTGCACCCATCGCACATCTTGGTTAGCTATTCCAATGCATCCTTTAGCTAGATTTCCTATCACCAAAGTGTTATCTTTCTTAGTTCAGCTTGCTAGATGCATCACTCATCCAAATTCACCAGCTTAGGTGCTCTCCGATAGGTCCTTGCAGGATATAGCTTTCCTCATGTCTGATCTTGGTCGGTTAGTACCTCGTCCTACCCATCTCGTTGGCAAATGGTTCTCTTTTGGATTTTCGCTTTCTTTTGATTTGGACTCTTCCCTATTGGGTCTTGAAATATCTTTTCCAAGCAATATCCTTGTTCCCTCCTCAAGGTTGCCACGATCTTCCATATCATGGTATACTGTGAATGGGGTAATCAGAGCGTAAGGTCTTGATCATGTCTTTTGCTTGTTTTCTTTTTTGCTTGTGGGTTACCCAGTGTCATTTCCACACTGCTTCCTCTGGGATTCATGTGTGATACTGGGGCAATCCTTGCGTGTTTGTTTTGAGTCAATTTGTTAGTCCTCTAGACAGTTGGTGAAAAGGCCTTAATGTTCTTGGTAACCTTGGCAATTAACCAACAGTCCTATAGCAAATCTAGTGCTCAACTACATGGTGGTACTTCTCTTTGAAGTATCCCCCCCACTCAAAAAGCTTCAATGGTTTTCCTTCATCTCCATTATCCCCCATCCATATCTAGCATCCGTCTCTCCTACCCCAGCTTATGCATCAGTATCTCTTTGAATCACTCCTCACCTTTAGCTTTAGGGATCCACAATCCTAGTCTTAGGGATCCACCAATCCAAATCAATCCACCAAGCCTCATCTTTCGAGATCCACAATCCTAGTCCTAGGGATCTCCGAAACCCATCTTCCGCCAATCTGACTCTTTGAAATCCTGTTGCATTAGCTTTTTTAATCCCCTCATCCATCTCCCTATCCTAGATTCCTTTTTATAGCACTCTACTCGTTCATCCTCCACCTTCCCTAAAGTCTTAAGCTTGTTTCCTCTTGTGTCCCTGATTTCTCCTTTGTCATTCTCCCATAGTGAGAGTTTGAGCTAATTTAGCCTCTTCTCTTTGTCAATCTAAGTCTCCTTGCTCATCTCAGATTCTTGTACTTTTCAAGAAGCCGTTGAGCCTCGCTTTCTCTCCCTGCCACCTTCTTGAGGGGGCATCTTGCAGTCCATTCTCTCCTCTTCTGCTCTAGCCTTGGGCATCTTATTTTCTTATCTTTGATGCCATGCCACTTGCGGCATCACATCAAAGAGGGGCAAAATGTAGACACCTAAAAAACCTTTAGAAAATAAAGTATTTTTATTTTCTAAAAAATTCCTGATGACATCATCATTTATTAATTAATTTATTTATTTATTTTTATGCCATTAAATCCCTTTATCTTAATTAAAAATATTTAATTAAGAAATCCCTCCCAAAAATGTTTAAATCTTATTTAAACATTATTTCCTTATTTATTAATTATTTAATTAATAAATTGACCAAAAATCCTAAAATAAATAATTAATTTATTTTTTCCCCAAAAGTTGGCCAATTTCCTTAAGACCAATAACCTCTTCCAAAATCTTCTAATCCTTTTTTAATTTCGATTAAAGGCTAATCTCATCATTTCCTACCCCTAATCCCAACTCAAAATATTTAATCAAGATTAAATATTAATCCTCATGTTTATTAAAAATATTTTAATAAATATCTCCTCAACCCAAACCCTTGAAATAAATAAAACTTTATTTATTTCATAAAATCTTATCCTAGGAAGTTCTAGACTCTTCTAGAAAGTCTTCATCCTCATCCAAAGCCTAGACTCTTCTAGAAGATGTCTTTAACCCTAATCCTAATCCCCTCCTAACCTTGTCACATTCCCTAAACATGGGTTAAGACTTGCTAACTCAAAACAAAGTTAACAAATATCTCCTCCTTCACCCACCCTCATTAATTGCAATCCACTTGCCATCCACTTGCCTAGTCCTAAGCCATCTCTAACCCTTCCTCTAATCATTTTTACAACCCTAAGCAAGCTTAAAACCCCCCTAAACCCTCAAATTCAAATTTCATGGTATCTCTCACAAATATCTTCAACCACAAAACTTTATAAAGCCCACAAAGTCATAAATGTTCTTACAAAGCACTTATGAAGGGTCTTTATGAAGATTTTATCCCTTGAGCCTCCTTTGTTGACTCATCCTTCCCCTTTCCTCCATCCTCTCACCATGTGACATGTGTCACTCCTTGATTGGTTGTAAGGAAGCACAATCCATGTGCTCTCCTCTCATGCAATCTAAGCCCTCCATGAGCTTTTTCCCATCCTTGCATCTTAGCCCTCAATCCCTCAAGCCTCTTGCCTATAAATTGGATCCTTCCCCTTTGCAAAATAACACAATCTATGAAGTAAAGTTATAATGCTATTTTGAGAGCCAAATCCATACTAAAGCCATCTATCCACACCAAAAATCCACAATCATCCATTGAAGCCTTTGGAAGCATATTGAGCACACATCCTATCCATTTAGATAAAGCCACTCAACAAGAGAGCTTCTCATTGATAGAGCCCATTAATGGCTCATATTTTCAATTGAGAGCTCATCTTAGTCTATCTTGAAGTTTATGAATTTTGTTTAGTTTGTAGAAGCTTTATTTAAATTTGGTTTCTATTAGCATACTAACACTACTCATATACAATGACTACAATCAAAGGTTGTCTATGCAAACATGAAGGATTTGCTTAACATCTAAATGGGCTCATTATTCATAAAGTTTCTTAATTTCTTATTACTTATTTGGTCCTTCTGCCAATTGCAGTTCTCTGACAAAGATATCACAGTTTTCATTTAAGGTTATTTAATATCCTCTTGAATTGTTAATATAGTTTTTAAATTCACTTCAATTATATTTTTGAGGGAAAGTCTATTTAAATATTTTTTGACTGGGGAATATAGCTTTTTAATACCTAGTTTCTTGACCTCAAATGTTCAATTATCCTATTAACTTGTTATGTATTCATAATAAAATAAAAGATGCGGTCAAGTATTTAATCTCTTATTTAGGGTTTATGGTGTGCCTAAAATTTCTTTTTAAACTAAAATGCCAATTTTTTCTTGATGTTGTTTCTAATTAAGTCCATTCTTTGTGTGAGAATATTAACCAATTTCTCTTATATGAAATTCAATTTTCTTGTTAATATATTTTGTATAACAAATTTACTATATATTGCATTTATAGAATGCTTCTGTCCTAGTGAAAGCCCCCCTAAAGAAAGACACAAGCTCTAAAGAATCAGACAGTGAAGAGTCTGAAGAGGGTACTATACAAAAGGTACATTTCTGAATCTCTTTGCAATGAGGATAATGCTAATTGACATACTAGTTTTCTTCAAGTTGTTTTTATCTTTGGATTTTCAAAAATCCTAGGCAGAATGCCATGTCTATTCAGTAGGCATTTGATGCTTTTGAAGTATCACTCTCATAATTGCATGCATTGAACTATTTGCATATGTAGATTACTTGAGTTTGTTCCTCAAGAGTGAAGCATTTTGTTGTTCAAATACTTTCTGCTTTGTAATTCTTGACAGATATCAAAGCATCTATTTATGTGTGCTACTACTAGTTCAATTGTCAAAAAAGTATTCATTGACAACTCTTATTTATTTACACAACTCCTTTTTTGTTTTTGTCATACCTGAATGCACGTTTTATTAAACAAATATTATTAAAAAATTAAGTACACTTTGCTAATTGTTTATAGTTAAGTTAGTTCCTTGTTTGAAATAACTTTATGGGTGTAGTTGAAATTGTATTTTTAAAAATTGATTGATATTTTCATTTTTGATGATATAAAACATGCAGTTTAAGATATGGTAAATGTTTAGCTATCATTATTGGTCATGTTCTGTAACTTGTTTGATGGTTTAGTTTTAAGAATGTTTTTCTCAAAAGACAAGTCACTTATTTATTAAAATAATGTTTGTTTCTTATATGGGACATATGCTTCTATAAGATGCTTCTTATGTGAAAACAATGTTAGTTTCTAGATGTGACAATTGGTTGGTTCAACTTATTTTCTATATTTCTGAATTATAGATGAAAATACTTGTGTTTAGGAAGTGTTTTAATTTTTTTTCAAATGTTAGAAACATGTTTCCAAACCCATTGCTAAATCTGTATCCAAATGAGAAAGCTCTTGTGAAGAAGAATCTTTTGAGGATAGTGATGATGAACCTACACCCCAAAAATTGGAAGCAAAGGTATATTACAAACATGTGATAATACTAAATAGTATTGTAGTGCCAAAAATATAGTTACAAGGTGATGGATATGGTAAATATTAGTGAATTAGAATGCATAGTGACTCAAATTATGTTTGTGTTAAACAAAGTATAGTTCATTGTCTCTGCACTAGAAAGAAAATTATGTAGAAGCATTTTTTTTTTTTTTCAAATGTTAGAAACTTTTTTCCAAACCCATTACTAAATCAATATCAAAACAATAAATCTCTAGTGACAAAGAAACTTTTGAGGATAGTGATGAAGAACCTGCACCCCAAAAATTGGAAGCTAAGGTATATTACTAAATAGCATTGTAGTGCTAGAAAGAGAGTTTGAGGTGATGAAATTGGTAAACATCATTGAAATAGGATGTGTAATATTGAGTTATGCTTGTGATGATAAACTATAGCTATTGTCTCTGCACCAATTAATTTGATGATCTTTCTATACTATTCTAGCAAATTTTTTCCCCCTTTTGTGCATATATTGTAATTTGGTATTCTTGTATAGGTTTCTATTGTTTCTCTTGTTATAACAAAAAAATGGTATTGTAGTATTGTTAATTTTTTCAAATGTCAGATTCTTGGTTTGAAACCCATCGCTAAATTGATATCCAAACAAGAAAGCTCCAATGAAGAAGAAACTTCTGACGATAGTGATGAAGAACGTTACTCCCAAAAATTTGAAAGCTAAGGTATATTACATATAATGTGTAAAATATATTGAAGGACTACAAAGAGGCTTTGAGGTCTAGAAAATGGTAAATATTAGAGAGTTAGGGTGTGAGTGGTGACTTGAGTTCTGATAATCTGTGAATATAGATTATAGACTATAGTACATTTCATCTACATCAATTAGATTAATAAATCTTGTTAGACTATTGTAGAAATAGCTATTTTTCTCTTCTACATTTTTTTAAAATTTGTATTTGTATATAGGTGAACCTATAGCTAATATTTGTCAAAGAAAAATAAAAATGCTAAGAAATATTTTAATACATTTTATTGATTCTTTGTTTCTTATGGCAAAGTTAAAATCTTGATGTATAGAATACACGAGGGAAAGCCCCTACAAAGAATGAAGAGACCAGTTTTGAAGAGTCCAACAGTGAAGAATCTAAGAAAGATATTAATCAAAAGGTAGTAGTTGAATTGGTTTCTTTAAGATGCTTCCTTCTAGTGTTTCTACCAGTTTCAAAGCATGGGTTGCAATTTATAGGAAAAGCTATGCAAACATTTAGGAATGAGGATATATTCATATATAATTTTATTAATTATAAAATTGTTAGTTCATTGTTTAGAAAAGCTTAGGAAGTAATGTATTCATGTGCTATATTATTATTAGTATCACAAAGGTATGAGTTGATATACTCTAGACACATCAAAAAATAAGTTAGAAAACAAGCCTTGATGCTGAATAATTTTGTAGGTGGAGGTTGCACTATTAATGGAAGAGTTAAATGCTCTTGTGAACAATATCTTTGATGTGCAGATTTAATGATTCAAAATAAATAATTTTTTCTAATGTCTCTAATTGATGTCTAAGTTAAACAGTAAAAGAATGAAAATGCTCAATAGGAAATCTCTCAAAGATTTAATGAAAGTCTTGAAGTTGACTTGCATATCCAACACTTGCAGGGAATGGGTCCCAAATTCAGTGGTGTTAATATTTGTAAGATAATTCCCCAATTCCTGAGAAGGGATGGAGTTGGACATATTGCCCCAGTTCCCTAACTAATTCCATAAAAGACCTGACTTTGATTTCTCTCTTTATATTATTTTCGCTTGTATTTATTTTTTGTTTTTACATTCTAATGAATCATTGGATGTAATTTTTTACATGCAAAGAGTTGAAAACTATCTGTACTGATTCAATAATATCATGTTTTAAATATCTGTTTCCAATAATGTTTGACTATTGATATTTAGTGGAATTTAATGTAAATGTGATGACTTTTTAGAAAAGAAAAGTCCTGCCAACTCAAGTTACCACTAAGCCAATAAAAAAATCAACAATCTCAGAATCTAAGAAGGTATAATAAACTAGTTAATTAGTTTAGGTTGCATTTAGCTAAGGCTACTAGTTATTTTGCTTAATTTTCCCTATTTAATTAATTCCTAGGTTTTTTGTGAATATTTTAATTCTATTACAGAAACTTCTAGTCGAAGCTCCTTCAAAAAAGGAAGAGAGTAGTTCTAAAGAATCTGACAGTGAGTTTGAGGAGGTGAATGTTCCTCAAAAGGTTAATATCTATCCCTATTCCTGGTTTTATTCTAAGTTGTCGTTTGAAGGGAGTGTTAATATTTTGTTCAAAACTTCCCCTAATATAAGGGCATAGAGAATAGTTGCACAAGAGTTATAAAGGAAATTGCTTTCAAAATTAATGTGATGAGCACACAATAATATTAGAAGTAACAATCAATAAATGGATGGTGTATCTTATGTACATAAATAGTAGTACAAATATATCTATTGTTACTAGTGCAATTATCAAGCAATATGAATGTTTCTCTGTTGTTCCATATTTACTGTCATCTTAAGGGGGATGCAAACTGCATCCAAAATCTCAAATCTCTGATATTTGTTACAGTTATTGTATTAAGGTCAAGTTTTTCTTATATCAACATTGGAATTATTCTATCCTACCTTCTCAAATATTGTCATTTTTCCCTTGGAGTGGTTGCGCATTTTTTGTCTGGATAAACTATTTTAAGAGTTTCATCAATGGTTAACTCAATACTCTATTATCCATCATTATAAGGAAGAGAAGAATGGTAAGTTGCAGATCAATGCTGAGTTAGTAGTAGGCTGATATTCTAATAGGTGAAGCGTAACTAAAATTATAAAAAGAAATATCCAAAAAGGAAAGCTAGTTTAGTGGTTATTAATAATTATTGGCATTCTATATTTATAATATTTTTATAGCTATAGAAATCTACTAGTCTCCAAAAATTGAAAGAAAATAACTCATGCAAGCTAATAGGAAAGGGGATTTTGTCTTGGATTAACCTAGGCAAATAAATCTAGGAGAAATCCAAGTTAACCTTGCGGAAACCATATTGAAAACATCTAGAAAAGAATATTTATGTCTTTGTTAAAATATTTCATGATACAAAATATCTAGGGAAAAATGTATTTATGGATAACCAAAATACATACATACTTTGAATTTTTCTTAATATTAATATTTAGAAAATAGACACTCAAATTATCCACCTGTTTTAAAAAAAATCCATTTGTGGATCCAAAATTGAGTCAAGACCAGGACATGATAGACAAGGCTTGTTAAGTAATATATAACCGAACCATAACAAAGATTAGTTCTCAATGCACAAAAATTAGATACCCTAATGTAAATTTTTGTTTTGCACTATTTAACATGTAATACTTTTTTCAATGTTTTAAGATTACCATATTGGTATAGAGGATATTGTATATTACATAAATGCAAATAACTTGAAGTTATATATCATTGCCTATTTTGTCATTTTTGAGGTGTTTATCTGTCAAATTAAACTTTGTTACTTTTGCCCCTCAATTTGTGAGCACTTGTCTACAATCTATCATTCTTTTCCTTTCATCCTGATGATGCATTGGAGTACTATCTTTAAAATTTGATGTAGAAAACTATGTCAATGTAGAAAACACTGTAGTTGCATTTGCATTTTCTTTTAGAAACAATCTTGATTCCAATAACAGGGACTCAAGATATTATGTCTCTATCTCTGTGTTTGTATTTATATCATTTCTTCAAAGTTACTAAATGAAATTTATAATGATGATAAGTGATAGTTCAATGACCTTTTGTCAAACATTAAATTGTAATATTTGAATTATTGATATATGGGCATCTGCATTTGATTCAGTTGTTTTGTGTTGTTGGGTTGGGTGGCTTGGACCACATTCCTTCCAATTCTAGGTTTTTGGTTCCCTAGAATAAGAGAGGGTGTAGGGGCAGGTGGTAGGGGTGGGTGGGAGGGATGTAGCTATTCCACTTGGTGAAAATCTTAAAATGAAGGAAGATACCCATGAATAGCTAGCGGCATATGGAGTATCTCTTTTATCCTTGGATAAAGGATTAAGTAAACTGAACTGAGTAACCCAATCAAGTATTACCTCCTATCTATAAGAATGTCTAATGCCTCGAAGTTGAATCAAAATGATACTATTAAGGAAAACCACATGATTTGATGATTGATTGTGAGGTTGCTTCTCAAAAGATTGACAATGATCCTGTAAACAAAATTCACCATCATTGTAGATTAACCATGTTGGCCCTTTTGTACAAGGTTGAGAGTAAATGTATGTTATAAGGAAAATGGTTAAATAAATTTGTAGATAGCCTTATGCTATTGTAGGTCAACATAAACACTACAAGGCTAGAAGACTTGAGTGGCCTCAAAACTTATTCTTTGATTCCACCTATAGTACATTGATTGAATTGGTAAGGATTCTGTGCAAATATAGGTAGTACCTCTTGTCCTAGTGTTAGGATCCAGTCTATAATAGTTTAGGCATTGCTAGGGCTTCAGAGAATTATGTGACTTATTCCTGTAATAGTTAATGTATACTTATATATGTTAGTGATGTTAAATACAATTTTAATATTTTATCGTGTGTTAAGTAATTGGTACTTGAGTGGCAAGAACAATTTCTGACAATCTAATTGTCATATTTTTTCCTATTTTATCTCTTCTTGAAATATGTCTATATTTAGTTATTTCATATCTTCTAGGTGAACAAGGATAGGATACTATGCAAATCTAGGTAGAACATGGTCCAAGGGGATTAGGAGTAGCTTGGCTTTGACCAGGGTTTTTGAATAGTTACATGTAGGATGTTAGTTAATACAACATCTATCTTTTAATTGATGATCTTTTAATTTTGAGTAACTAGTATTTATTTATTTATTTTTAATTTGATCATATTCTAGAAATCTGCCCCAAATCGCACTGTTAAGAAAGCAGGCAACAGTAGTGAAGAAGACTCTTTTGATGAGAGGGATGAAGAACCTGCTCCACAAAAGTTGGTACCCAAAGTATGTCATGTTTATATTTAATTTTGTTTTTGGTTACCTGATGGTGATATGTAATCATATTTTCTATTTGGGGATTATATTAACACATAAATACCTTCTAGAAAACTCCTGCCAAATTAATTGGTAAACAGGGAAGTAGTAGCAGTGAGGAGGAGTCTTCTTCTGAGGAGAGCGATGAAGAGCCTACACCTCAAAAATCAGTTCAGAAGGTACCAAACATTTTTTTCCATTTTCTTATATTTTGAGATTGCTAGTTCTCCTTTGTTGCATGTCCTCTCTTTTGATTAATGTGGCTGAGATTTATATATCTTACATTTAATATTCAACTTCTTTACATTTTGAACATGTAGCTTGTCTTATGAGGATATTGCAAAGCTTTTTTACCACTTGACCTTGTCCTAGTTGTGACATTTTCTTTTACATTGGTGGTTGAGTTTTTTTTGGAAATTTCTGTGATTAGAACAATTGCTTGGCCTATGTTATTTTCTAGAGTTACATGGTTGTTTTCTGATCTTTGTGTGCTTCGATATCTAGTTTGTGTGAAATATTATGTTTGTTGTTTATGTTTGTGGACATCTAATAGTGACTGTTAGAAAATTGTTATTTTTGTCATACAAGTACCAATGAAAGAAGGATCTTGTAAAGGGAGTGGGAAAACCTTTACTCATACCAAGTAATATAGATACTAGAAATGGTAGTTTCAATCTCTTGTGTTTACGTGTACACCATTTAAGTGGTTTTTAGGTCAAAACAGAATGAAAGAAGTTTGTTCCATTAATGAACTAGTGTTGAACTATATAAGATTTCTTGCTAAAATATAAAACATGTCATTTTTATTTTTGGTGTAGCTTTTGTTTATACCAAATCTTTTTTGAAAATTGTATGAATATAATTAAATTTGGGAAGATGTAGGCCAATATTTTAAAAATCAAATAACATTTTTGTTTGGCATGGTTGGAAAATCATGTATTTTTGGGTCCACATGAGTACATTATTCTTTGGTATATATCTAAATTAGTTGGACTTGCTACCTATAAAATTTTTATTGCCAAAATAGAATACATTTCATTTGTCTTTCTCATTTGGGGTAGCTTTTGTTTATACCACCTTTCTTTATTTTTTATCTTTGGATTTAGTCATTACCTAAAAGTTCATAAGGATTAAATTTGAAAGGTAAAGCTTTTTCTTAAATGTATATAAATTCTTGTGTATTTGGACTTCTATTATTTTGTTAATTACTATGTAGTTTATCTTACATGTAATTTCCTCACTACATATTTCACATTTTTGATCATTGGATTTATAGCCTATAATCTCACATGGAAAATATTTGAAAGGTAAAGCTTGTATTTTTCTCTCTCTATATATTCTTGTATGTTTCATAATCCTAATAATTATTGTGGTGTTTCATATTTTTAAGTCACTAAAATGTAGCAACTGACAAAAAAAGTTGAGGGGAGCAGCTTTGAGGAGGATGACAGCTCAGAAGAAAGCGACGAGGAGCCAAAAGCCAAGAAAGGCATTAATGTAAAAGAACATGCCTTCCTTTACCTATGATCATTTACATCTACTTTAATTTTTGAAGAGATTCTTCATATTATGAACAAGGTTAGAATTTAAAACCTATGTTTATTTTCTTGTAAATTTTATTGAATTATGTTGTTATAAATTTCATCAAAATTAGAGTGAGTTGTTTGAGTCCTCCAATATGTTTTATCTTATGCATTTCTAGAAGAAAACATTCCTTAGTTATTCCTTTTGATTCAGCTTAGATATAATTGTGATCTTTTTGCTTATTAGTGGTTGCAATGGTTGTATGTGAGATATGTATTTTCATGTTTGAGATATATTCTTGGATATAGTTGTATTTTTTGCCATTCTTGAAACTTGCCCAAGTAAAATGCTTTTCCCATTTTTAATGGTTATTTTTTTTTACCGTTGCATGCCTAGTCAGTAATGGTCTTTCCTTAATTGTATTTTTGCAGTTTATCTCTTGCTTCCTTTAGTTAATTTAAGACAAGTTCTCCCGTATACATTTTCAGATATTTGTAACATGTTAGTCATAAAAGAATGGAATTGGTCATAAGCCATTCCATGTCACATCCTTTGTCAACTTAATACTGTGAGATTTCTTGGGCAGCCCTTAGTTGATGACTAGGACTATCTCAAAACAATGGTGAGTCCTTGATCTCCACACTTATATTTCTCTTCATGGTTCTTGATAGTGAAAACAACTAAATTAAAAGCACACAGAGTCCAATTCATTCAATACAAGAACATAAGAGGACTCTTTAAGTTTGATGCTATTATTTCTTGTTGAGATTATATATTAAGCTCTAGTAGACTTGAACTTAAGACCTCCCAAATGAGAAGCTCACAATTTATCGTTTGGTAAATCCAAGATGGCCATGCAAAGACAAGGGTTTTGTGGATGATATTGTCAGTAAAGCATTCATCTAAGCTCTTGATGATTGCCACATTTCCATCACCCAAGACATCCAAACCAGAAAACTGCTCAACTTCTTCAGTAAACTTGCCATTATCATCTATAGGAGATAGTACTGGAAGCTTATATTTCATGCTAGTCAAAAAATCTTCTTGGCTATGGTCTAGAGTAGTATGAACCAGCCCCGTTCTAGATTCCATCATTATGTAATCTCCACCCACAACACTTCTTGATATGTGTCCCTCTGGATACTCCAACTTAGCCTTAGCCAAAGCCGTGCCAGATGAGGGACTCTAATGAATCAATTTCTAGCCTCTATAAATGTGGTTTTGAAAAAACATTTGCCCAAATACTTCAATCTGTGCAGCTTCATACTTTGAAGCAAGTGTCAAATAGGGATTGTCCCACTCTCCCCATATTTTGTATCTCTTAAATGGTTTCCTTTTAGCATATAACTTGTTGTGCATAGTTGTCGAGTTCACTTATTATATCAGGCATATTAATGAAGAAGCATATTAGTTACTGTCGGTGTTTAAGATAGTTTGATTAGTTACTATTGATGTTTTTTAGGTATTCTATAAAATAGTTCACATGCCTTGTGTATGATTTGACATTTTGCATGCAGCGTACACTCTCTCATCTGGCTGATGATGGATTACAGAGTGATCTAAAACAATGATGCTAAAAAACACACACAATCAAATCCAAAATGAACTTGCATTACAAATGGATTGTGGAAATATGATATTGTTAATTTTGCATGCATGTCTACTAGGACAATCACAACTTAAACATATAAATATATATATGTTTAAGTTGTGATTATCGTGGTAGACGTGCATGCAAAATTAACAATATCATATTTCCACAATCCATTTGTAATGCAATTTCATATATGTTTAAGTTGTGATTGTCCTAGTAGACATGCATGCAAAGTTAACAATACCAGATTTCCACAATCCATTTGTAATGCAAGTTTGTTTTGGATTTGATTGTGTGTGTTTTTCAGCATCATCATTTTAGACCACTCTCTATAATCCATCATCAGCCAGATGAGAGAGTGCCAGATGCATGCAAAATGCCAAATCATACACAAGGCATGTGAACTATTGTATAGAATGCCTAAAAAAAAAATTACACCAAGGCGTTGGTAGAAATTTCAGCCAAAGTGTGGTAGTTTTATACTAGCATTGGTCTAAATTTTGACCAACTCCTAGGTGTTTTCTACCATCATTGGTCAAAATTTTGACCAACACTTGGGTGTTTTCTACCATCATTGGTCAAAATTTTGACCAATGCCTGGGTGTTTTCTACCATCATTGGTCAAAATTTTGACCAATGCCTAGGTGTTTTCTACTAGGCATTGGTCAAAATTTTGACCAATGCTTGGTAGTTTTCGACCAAGCATTGGTCGAAATTTCAACCATTGCTTAGTAAAACTTGCACAATGGCTTTGGAAGGTTTTTGACCAACCAGCATGTTGGTCAAAATTTTGATGCGAAATTTTTTGACCAATTGGTTGGTCCAAATTTTGACCAACTTGGGTTGAAAATTTGACCAATCATGATCAAAAAATGAGCTCAAATGCACTAGTGTCTCTCATGGATCTAGGTAAGTCTGTGTTTGTGACATTCGTTGAGAGCTCAAGCTTTTGGTGCAATGGTAAATATACCAATACTATCAACCACTATGGAGGTAGTGGACAAATAAAAGAAAGTATTGTACAACAAAGAGCCTCATGTTGTAACATGCAATCTAACTAATTTAGATGTCCCATGTTTTTTAATCTATTCATCTATCATTAATTTATAACCCTTATTGATTCTTAATATCATGTTGTCACACCTTAATGTTAAAAGTGAAGTGTGGTCCAACAAACTTTCCCTTTAAATTCCTTTAGTTTAACCTTAATCACCACTTTGCAATGGAAAAGTAGTGGGTCAAAGAGATTAGTATAGAAAGTCTTTGTTATGTTTTGTACTCACACCCAAAACATTAGATACTTGATCACATCAATAAATTTAAGTTTCTAAATGTTGGTTGAAATAATTTAAGCTCTATTCAAATCAATAATATTTAATATTACAAGGTGGGTAAGGGCCTGGTTCAAAATGTAATTTTTTTTTTGGATAGCCTAGAAAAAGGCAAAATTATAGGTTGTGATTACAATAATATAGAATTATTATTAGATAGTGCATTGTAATAAAATTCTAGTTTGTACTATAGTTGAACTAGTTGTCCTGATTCACATTTGCTGTCAATATTCAACTATCCTTACTATCATTAATACTTCTTACCATCTATGATAGAAAATCGGAACCCATTCTATATAAAATTTTTTCACTATAAAGCTTCACAACTATTGTGAACTAGAAAAGCTTTGGCTATAATTTTGTGTCAGAGAATAAGATGATCTTGTCATTTTGTCTTCCAAATTGTTTGTTATCATATGGACATGTCCATTCATAGGCCTGATTGTAAGAACAAGTCATATTTTTTTAAAAGTAATTCTATATCCTTCAACCAATACAATAACAAGTATTCTATCAAACAATTTCAACCTTGATAATCAATCAATTTTGAGGCATTAAATCTGGGGATATTTTTTAAAGAAATTTTCATTCTCTACAATGCGAGGATGAAATGGCTAATGGATTGTTTTCAGTTTGTCTTCTTTTATTTGATATCATTGAGACCTCCTCTAAACCCCACAAATTTGTAATTTTTTTACCAATGAAAAGAGTAATTTTTTATTTTTTGTTTTTAGCTTTGTTTTTCCATGAATGATTTGAATATTACATTCATGTCTATTATTGTTTCTTTTCATAAATTGCATGCTAGAAATATTTTAAATTCTATTTATTTAATCCATACATACAAATTCCTATATCAAAATTTCTTCAACATGTTAATGGTTTTTGTGATTCTGAAATATTTTGTATTATAAATTAATTATGTTTTTGTAGAGTGCTATATCAAAAATAACAAGAAGTGACTATAATTTAAGCTACTGCTAATTGATCTTTACATTGATAAAAGTTGCTTTGAAGTTTGGGAGTTGAATCAAGAAAATAAGATTACAGTAACTACAATGTGGTAAAATTTGTTTGAAAATATAAATTAAAAGATTTAAGCTGAGGATAACCATAAGAATTACATGTTTTGCCAATTCATTTAGAATACAAGAATTTTAAATGGAAAATATGGTTTAAAATTACATACCTTGAATTGCGTGGCAAAAAACTTAAACAATGACCTTGTCAAAAAAATTGAAATCATGGTAAAAGAAATAAGTAACATAGATATATGGTGCAGCGCACGAGCACAAAAGCTATTATATGGTTTAATGAATAGTGTGTGGCACTAGTTGGATTTAAAACTTAACAGTCACAATTTTGGTTCCTTTTCACCGTTATAGAGTAACTTTGAACGTTATGGAGGAGATGGGTGATGGAGGTGTTGAGTGGACCCCACAGTACCACACTAAGTGGTCAAAGCTTAGTGTGCAATGTTTAAGCCGCACAAGGCTGGAAATGTCTGAGGTGTTGGCAATAAATACCCACTCATTGACTTATATCATGGGAATCAAATTTGAAGTGGCTATATTTGTGGATAGCTAAATAAAAAGTCATCACACTATCATTCCATCATTGAAGGCAATATGCAAGCTACTGGAAGCTAGTCTACCATATCAGGCACTAGATTTCAGAGCCCGCTAGAGATTCAATGAAGGACATTGTGAACAATGAAGAAGTCATACCATGAGCATGATTCAAAAATTCATGGAAAATGTCAAGGTTAAATCTCCAAGCTTGGCGAGAGTTAGAAGATTTGTATTCAAGAAAGGGAATATCATTGTGTACAAAAGTGATATTGCATCATGGTAATAATGCCCTATATATGTAATAGAGAGTGGGAAAATGGAGAGCTCCATCATCCCGTGTTGTGCAACTTTGGAGGCTCCCTGCAGTCTCTATATTAGTGTATTCATTTTAAATGGCAAAGTGTAAGCATGTTGGTGGATATGCCAAAAATGACTTTGAATCGCTTGATAAATCACCCAGATGACATGTACCAATGACTAAAACATAAAGGCATGTGGAACAGGCATCTTGAGTTTGGTCACTATTGAGAAGTATGTGTTGACACCCCGTTCAAAGAATAGAGAGATGCATTTGAAATGTTTGGTGAAATTTTTGTGATAGTTTTAGGAAAATATATCACTGCCGAAATACCAACAAGATCCTGCTTTATGAATCAAGAAATACAAAATCTATACAAGTCTTGACAAAGCTCACTAACAAAGTAAAAGGAAATGCAAAAATTACCAAAATATTATGGACTGTGTATGAGAGTCTTCCAACATATAACGAGAGATATCACAAATATCCAAAAAATATTAAAGAACATTTTGTTTGTAGAATCAATGCACAAGTGGTGGTGTCTACACTATGGAATGAAGGAAGAAGAAATAGAGCGCCCATTATGCATGATAAAGTTTTTTGGCATGTTTGTCAATCTTGACTGCTTCTAAGCTGATTCCAGGTAATTTTAACTTATTGGGTTACATTTGAGCCCAAGCAGATTCAAACTCTTGAAGAGATATGGTGAAACCCGGCAACCTTTGCATACCCAAGCTTGATGAATGCATGAAAGGGTGAAATTCATAAAGGTTTCAAACAATTGGAGAACATATGTTTGATTAAGTTAGGATCCTTTCATTCTCCTTACTATCACGACCTCATTCTCAAGCCTTCTCGTGAGCTCAAGAGAGAGAATTAGCTTTATAAACTATATAGATTCCTTATAAATGCGTTCACAACTTGGAATGATGAAGAGACACATTATAAATTTATGTTGAATTACCAACAAGAAAATATGAATGCATCATATATTCTCCCATTTCCACTCGAAAGGCAAGTGATCCGTCTCACATGATAGATATACCTTTCTTACAAGAATGTTGTAGGAGATATATGATTTATTGAAACAAATGATTATTTTACAAACTTAATAATATATTATTATGTTTGTAAATTTTAGTCGTGATAAAGGGAATCAAACATTATATTTTCAAAAAAATATCATTTAAGGATAGTTTCCAAGATTCAATTATAAAACTGAATGACAATTTCTTTAAGCTATTTATTGTAAAGATTGTTTAGAATGAAGGGCTTTGAATTTTTCTGGGTGTAAATTCTTTTTCTACAGACTTTATGCTATAGGAGGTAGGTTGATTTTCTATTTTGTAATATAGGATGGAAGGACAAAGTATTTTTAATTTCAAATTTTAGTTTGTGAGTGCAGAGAAAAGATGATCTTTGTTATCTTCTTGCATGTTTAGAGAATAAAAGCATTTGGGTATTAGCTATTTGAGTTTGAACTCTTGATTGCTTATTGATATTAACATTGAAATAATCTAGTTACCTCTAAAAGTCATTCTATCTCACTCAATCATGAATTTTTTTATCATTTTTTCTTTGAACCAAAGTTACTCATGTATTTGGAAGAATCAATATGTCCTTTTCTCTTTGCATTCTCTGTAATTTCAAGGTCCGAATAAATGGACTTTGTGCCATTTGTTAGCCATTCTTAGTTATTTGTCTTCTTTTACATCTATTACATTCTTACATGTGGGTGTTTTTGTGCATTTTGTGCTTTCTAATTAAAATTATTCTTGTTTGTAATTTGGTGGATTCATTAATAACCTCATATAGGGAATTGTATGCAGTACAATTCAGAGGAAGATTGTCAATCCCATGATAATATAACCAACTATTAGTGTGGTTTTTACTTCATTATGGGTGTTTGGAGTCAATTTAGATATTTATGTTTGAAGGAAAAATCTTTTAACTAACAACTTCCAAGAAATAAGACCACTTTTTCTAGAAACTTCTATTTTCACATTGACTTCTAATTTGAATTCAAGAACCTCTATTTTGGCATCGACCACCTAATTTCAAAATATAAATTCTATTCTTAGCCTTTACCCTAAAATTGGTTATTTAAGGCCTATCCTTGAGGTGAAAAGGAAAACTTTAGAGGAGTTTAGAAGGTACTGTGAGAAGGATTTTTCTCTAGAATCTAATAATATTGTAGTCCACATGACATGTGTTTTGGTCTATTTAGACTGTAATTCATGTAGTAATTTCTTGTTTCAAATAATAGAAATTTCCATTCTCTATTGTGTTAAATTCTTTTGTCAAATTGATCCCTCATCAAGTGGTATCAGAAGGATTTCTTGAGAGTGTAGATAGGTTGTTGAATATGAGGTGGTTTGCACCAAGACTATGGTTGTGGGTTGTGAGATACGTGTGAAAATTCCTCCACAGAGAAACTATAGTGAAAGAGTTATAGGTGTTACAGATGAGGGTTTTAGAGCCTCCCAATGGTAAGTGGAAGACTTTCAAGAACATTTGTGAAGAGGGATTGATATTGGTAGTGGAGATGAAAGTGAGGAAGGATTGTAGAAGAGGGAAAAGTTGAAAAGGCTTACGAATAGTAAATAAATCCAGAGACTAAAAATATTTTAAGGGTTATTTCCAAAATTAGGAAAAGATCTAGAATTGAGGTTCCCACATTTTTTGGAAATCTTAATCGAGAAGAGTTAATTGATTGAATTAACAATAAAAAGGAAACTTTATATATGAAGATGTATAAGATCTTAAGAGGCTCAATTTTGTGAAGGAAAAATTGAAAATTCGTGCTAAAATTTGGTGGAAAGAGGTCTAGATGGAAAGGAATTAAAGAGGAAAGGAGAAAATCACAAGATGGGTTTGGATGAAAGAAGCAATTCATTCTTGTTGACTATAAGCTTGACTTGTTCAAGAATATGCAAGGGTTAAAGAAAGTGGGAAAATTGATCCAAGAATATATATATATATATATATATATATATATGAGTTTTATTGAGTCCCCATCAAGATAAGGCATGTATAAAATAATAAGGAGAAGGTATGGGTTAAGACCAATTATTTAGGAGGAAATAAGTCTAGATAGAATGACCAACATCAAAGAGGAATACTAGTTTTCTTTAAGAGATGAGGAGAATATAAACATAGATGTTTGAAGGAAAGTAAAGGGGGTGAGACCAAGAAGAAAGGGGTAGTGGCAGGTCTTTTAGAATACAAAATGAGGGGCAGAGAAAAAATGAAGATGTGGGTACCATCAGAAATAAGAGAAATGAGGGTTTCAACGACTCTCATGATCAAAAATTATGAAAACTTAAGAGGAAGAGGTAGATTAAGGCCTAAACAAGGAGCAAGGAGATTTGCACCTTCAAAGAAATTTTTTTCCATTGTCATGAAGAAGGGCATTGAGACTATGAAATCCATCAACACCAATGAATAAAAATTGAGAGTTAAAGGCCAGGTGAGAGTCACACATATAGATAAAGAAGTCAAATTTAGGCATTTAGAGAGAGAGAGAGAGAGAGAGAGAGAGAGAGAGAGAGAGAGAGAGAGAGAGAGAGAGAGAGAGAGAGAGAGAGAGAGATCCTAGTTATTAGTGAAACTCTAATAATTAGAGAGGAAATAGATCAAAGGAAGAGTATATTTTACATTAGGTGCAAGTGTGAGGATAAATGTTGTGATGTGATTATAGAAAGTGAGACCACAAACAACTTGGTGTTAGAAGAAATGTTAAAAAGTTAAAGCTCAAGAGAGAGAGAAACACCTACATCCATACCTAATTTCTTTGTTGCAAGATGACCACAAGGTCATGGTTAATGAATAGTTATTGGAGAACTTCAAGATTGGAAGCTACCATGATGAGGTGCTATGTGACACTATACCAATAGATGCATGCCATATATTGCTAAAAAAGTTGCTAGAGTATAACAGGTGTGTTCTACATGATGGTCATGCAAACACCTATTCTCCAAAAAAGTATAAAGAATTTCATATGTTGAAACCCCTAATGAAGAAAGAAGAAAATGTATGCAGTAGGGTTAGGATATTTCTTTGTTGAGATAATGGGTGTTGCACACATTGCATAATATTGTTATGTTGTATTATTTTATTTTATTATGTATTGTTACACCTAGATGGATGTGCAACATGTAAAGATTCCCATGGGATATACTCAATGAGTTGTATTGTAACATTGTGATAATATTTCACGTAATTATTTAATATTGGGGAAAATAATTAAATTTTCAATATTAAATGTGAGCTCAATGGGTTAGGTAGCACATGGTTTATGTAGTACCACTTGGTTTTGTGGGACTTGCTACTATATAAGTAGCCATAAGGGTAGTTGTTGGTGCGAGAAGATAGAAGGAAAAAAGGAAAGAGTCGAGCGAGAGAAGGCTTGATAGGTTAGCCAAGGAAGCATTTGTGAAGGTTGGAAGCATGACATGGGATGTGTGGATTCACTTGTTCATATAGATTTCTTGGTTGTGGCTATGGATTTGAAGGCTTCCATGGTTGTATTGCAATGATGTTTTTGCTGAATAATACATAGTGATGGATGCTTTCGGAGGTTGGGTTTTTCCCTCCATGAGGGTTTCCCAAGATATATCTTGTGTCACATTTTGTGGGTATGTTGTCTATTCTTTTGTATGTGGATTTCAATTGCATATTTATTTTTAGATCTGTTATGGGTTATGTGGAAATGGTTATATACTTTGTTACAAGTTTCCTTACAAATGGTATTAGAGTTATGGTTTTATTGTTGTAACCCTAGATTGACTCCATGAGAATGCATGAGAGGATAAAAGAAAGTGCAAGATATATGAGTTGTTTATTACAGATTTGAGGGCTTTAGGTTTTTTATTATGATGGGATGTTGGAAAATTTTGGGCATGTGAAATTGTTGGACAAAAGGGTTTTTTGGATGTTTCATTTAAATGAGGGTTTGAGGGGAAGGTTGCAAAAATGACCTCCTAGGTAAAAACAGACCTCACCATTGGATCCAGGTCAATGTTTCCATAAATTTTGATATATAATATGCCCTAGTTTGGCCATGTTCAGAGGAAATGAAAGAGTTTTTTAGTTTTAGCCTGTGATTGTCGTCAAATTTAATCTCGTCAAAATTTTTGTCACAAAAATAAATCAGAATGAAAATGCTAAAGAGACTGTCTTAGTAAAATGGTCATAACTTTCTCTTTTTAGACTTCTTATAGGTGTTGGAAAGATAATTCAAAGAACTAAAACTAGGTGTAGGTTTGGTTTTGTGATTTTGATATTTTGTCAGGTTTGAAGGGCCCAAAAGTTAGATGTTCTTTATTTTGAGCACAAATTAAGGCATAATTTGGGCATATGGAGTAGGATTTTAGACTTTGAGTAGTCAACAAAAAGCTCTTAGAGAGCTCTACACATTGGTTTAGATTGTTGCAAGTTTGGTATGGTTTATTTGGTGATATATTTATTGAGTGTTTACAAATGTTGGAGATTTGTCTTAGATCCTGTTGTTGTAGAAGCATCTTTGACATTTGCATGGTGCATTTGTTATCTTCATGGTGTGTGAAGATGGTTAGATCTTGAGGACTCATGGGGTTCTTGGTTATCTTCATGATGTGTGGAGATGATTGCATCTTGAAGAATCTTATAGTTCTTGGTAAAGGTGTGGTTTATGCTTTCATTTGGCATGTCATCCTTGATGTGAGGATAGTTTCATTTTTATGTCATGGTATACTCTTGATACATGTTTAGAGTTGTGACAATTATAGTATGTTCATATGGAAAATGTTATATCTTTGGTTAAGATGTTTAGATCATGTTGTCATGTTTATGTTCCTAAGGCCATGGTTGGAGCTTTAACAATAATTTTGGTTTAGTCTTTGGGTATTGAGTACATTGATCATAAGTTGGATACTTCATGATATTTCTATGTTGCATTTGGAGTTGGCATGGATTTATTGGTTATAAGTGCTCATGGATACTTAGAGATGGAGGTGATGCTAATTCCTCTTGGATTATAGAAGTATTTGTTGGGATAGTTGATGGTTTCAATAGGAAGTCTAAGGGGTAGTCAAATAATATGAACTTGAGAGGATATTGTTCTTAGATGAGTCTTGGTTGAAGACTCGGATATCTTGATAAGAATTTGTATTCCCCATTCTTGGTCTACTCAGTGGTTTTCTACTTGAGAGGTATAGCCCATTTTTTTTTTCTCAAGTGCATTATGTTTATGCTTGTTTTTCATGGATATGGATCTTGAGCTATTGTACATTAGTTAGTTCTGGAAGGTTCATTTGAGAGATGGTTTATCATTGGTTATCTCTATGTACATATGTTGTTGTTTTGCTAGTTGAGTTTGGGAGATGGTTTTATATTGGGCATATTCCTTAGATTATGAAAGGTTATTCTTTGGGTTCGGAATGGTTTATGAGTTTAATCTTCTTGTGAGAGGCTTACATCCATGATTAGTAATATGGTATGGTTTGGGTGTTGTGAGGCTTCTTGTTGGGGTTTTATGGAGGAGATCATACTTTCACAGTTTACATCTAGAGGTGTGTGTAGAAGGACATGATACAAGTTATGATTTGCATATTTTTTCTTTGGTCTTGGTTTCCTTCTTGGATGTTCAATTTGCTTACATTAAATTTGAGATTGGTTAGAGATTGTGATCACTAGTTTGTGCTCATCTATTTTATGTGAGAGATGACATGGTTATTCTTCTATCTCTTTCCTTTATTGGTTGTGGAGAACTTGGGAGAGTATTGGAGACTTGTTATGAGAGTTGCTCTTGTAGCTTATTGTTTTATGTATTGTGAATGTCCTTGAGACTACATGGGTTAACTTATTTGAGATGTTGTAAGTGAATTGGTTATAGATTTGGCATTATCTTTTGCAATAGGAGCTTCTTGGTATATATGTGGTAGGTATTTCTCTTGAGGCTTGTGATTATAGGTTATAGATTGGATATGTTGATGATGTGAGATTCTCTTGGTATACCTTTGGAGGTATTGATAGTTGGTTGGGTTTGGCACTTGTTGTGAGTGCTATTTTAGCTATGGATATTTTGACAACTATGGATACATGTGATTACCTTTGGATCAAGTTTTTTGTGTTTGATATTTTAGTTGGTATAGGATTTTATGATCTTCTAATGTGATAGTTTAGGTGGCTTTCTCTTTGGATGGCTTCTATGTTTGTCTCGTGGTAGTGGCATAATAGGAGGTGGCTTCATTCATGTATGAGAAGTCAGACATTTTGATTTTTTTATGGGTATCAAGATGGAGCACTTTGTGTACTTTGATCCATGCTGGTGGATGTGCTAGGGGGGATTGTCTTGATCTTAGATTGGTTTTGACAATTGAGTGTCAACACATAGATGTTGAGTATAATATAGATGCTGAGTTACAATATGTGTCGAGCAAGACGTTCAACAAATGTCGAGTCATTAAGATACCGAGAAAATAGAAAGTGTCGAGTAAACTATATGTGTCGAGTAAATAATAGATGTCAAGAAAGTTCAAGTACAGAGCCAAACAAAATTTCAATATGTGCTGAGCATCAATAATTGGCAAGTATCGAGCAACATAGAATCAACATAAGAGTTTGTGCCTTCACAAACTAAGATGTAAAATGTTTTTGAGCTGACATATGGATAGATCTCAAATCTTAGAGATAAGATCAAATCTATTTGGATTCCCTTTGCAATCAACATTCTACCAATAAGAAAAATAGAAAGATTTGAGTGGGAAAATTAGATGAATCTCAATCATAGATTCATACCTAACCCTAAGTCACAAAATCTTTTTAAAGAGATGAAGCCCCATAATTTACAAAGTGTGTGAAAGAGAATGCATGTGAGGAGACAATGGTAGCAAAGATTTGAAGGAAGTGAAAGGGGTGAATTGATCAAGTTGGAGGTGACTTAGAAAGAATCAAAGTTATAGCATTTTTCATACCAGATCAATGATGATCAGGATGGATAGAATAAGGATCTAAAATTAGAAATATCAGATTGTAAGTGTATTAGATCAAACATTCTATTGTACTCTCTAACAATTGCTACAACATAATGAAATCCTATGGATTTAGGTTGGTTTAACAACCATTGTATAAAGCCTTTAACAGGGTGACATTCCAAGTGAATATTTTGTAAATCCTTTAGCCAAGTACACTTTTGATAGAGTGTTAAAATTCTTTAATAGGGTAGGATCTAAAAATCCTTGTAAGCCTTTAATAGGGAAAATCATGAGAATGGTCAAAATATGTAACCTTAACAAGTGAACTTTATTGCTACAGTAGTGAAGAGTTGTGGGTGTCATCCCCCACCCTAGTTTTACCTTCTCATTGGAGGGTTTATGGGTAATCATATTTGGTGTCAAGTGTTTATGTGGATGCATTTTATTTACATGTTATTTTCGTATATTTATGCATGCAATGTTTTAAAGTTTAATACTTCTGATTCACACCCCCCCCCCCCAAAAGTATACTTCCCACTTGTAAATCCCAATAATTGATATCTGAGCTAAGTTCTCATTAGGAGAAGCCTTACATCTTGGAGAAAAGATCTTGATTGTTATATTAATTATTTTATTTTATTATGTAATGTTGCACCTAGATGGATGCGCAACATGTAAAGATTCCCATGAGATATACTCGATGTGTTGTATTGTAATGTTATGATAATATTTCATGTAATTATTTAATATTGGGGAAAAGAATTAAATTTTTAATATTAAATGTGAGGTCAATGGGTTAGGTAGCACATGGTTTATGTAATACAACTTGGTGGTTTTGTGGGACTTGCTATTATATAAGGAGCCTCAAGGGTAGTTGTTGGTATGAGAAGACAGAAGGAAAAAAAGAAAGAGTCAAGTGAGACAAAGGTTAAGAGGTTACCCAAGGGAGAATTTTTGAAAGTTGGAAGCATGGCATGGGATGTGTGGATTCATGCTTGTTCACATAGATTGCTTGGTTGTGGCTATGGCTTTGAAGGCTTCCATGGTTGTATTGCAATAATGTTTTTACTGAATAATACATAGTGATGGATGCTTTTGGAGGCTAGTTTTTTCTCTCAATGAGGGTTTCCTAGGTTATATCTTGTGTCATATTTTTGTGGATATGTTTTCTATTCTCTTGCATGTGGATTTCAATTGCATATTATTTCAGAGCTGTTATGGGTTATGTGGAAATGGCTATATTCTTTGTTGCAAGTTTCTTTACAATCTTGTTGATGGGATAATTTTTTTGGATGGCATGAAACATCAACACTTATGTTGTGCTTTAATTCCTAGGGTGGATAAATAAGGTGTTGACCTTATGGCTAGACTAGTTGTCAATTAGTGACAAAACACTTAGTCATTTGGTTGCTTACACTTTTCTTAAGCACCACAAAGTAAACCTTGTAGCCAATGTAAATTGAGATAGTCATGGAATGTTAACTGAGCATAGTAAAAAGTAGTGTTGACTGAGATACAATAGTAACCAAGTTGTTACAATGTCAATGGAGCTCAATAGTGCTTGTTGAGTCATCAATGTTAACCAAGTTCCCTACCAACTCCCGAGTGATTAATGTGGACCATGCACTAGTGTCAACTGAGTACCAGATTTTTTCAAGTTCAATGTGTTGCCAAGTATCAACATATGACCCAAGTGGTTTTCTAAACCCAAGTCTCAGCAATGAGCTAACTAGGTGAAGATTGTTTAATATGGTATTGTAGCCAACTTTAGAATGTTATTATTTGGATTGGCATAAATATGAGATGTCTTGTTAAATCTAGATATAAGAAGAGTGTTAAGCTATGAAAAAAAAAATTAAGATTGACTAAAGGCTATAAGTAGTATAAGAGGAAAAATAAAGTCTCATCCATTAAATTAAGGTGATCATTACACATCAAAGGAATCCCATTTAGAAAACTAAGTTACATAGCAGAGATCAATTACTAATTCATCCTAACTAGTGCACTAGTCAAAGCCTCTAACAAGGTGGACTTAACTATCTTATGCAAAATCTCCTAACTGAGTACATACTTCAATGTATTGTATAAATCCTTTCACAAGGTGGACCTGCATTGCTCCTAATAGGGAAAATCACTAGAAGTGATCAATTGTAAGCCTTAACAGGCCAACTCTATAATGCAGTACCAAAGCTTGTGTGTATCATCCCCATCCTAGTTTTACTTTTTATATGGAAGGTTTCTTGGTTACCAAATATTGTGTAAGTGTTCTGAATGTTTTATTGCTTTCATTCTTTCATGCATGCAATTAGATTAGATTAGTCTATAAAGGATTTAATGGTGAATTGAACTTAAAAGTTTTATTGGTTCCTGATTCACCCCACTCTCAATCACCTAGCCTATTTGACATTTGTAACAATAGGTAGTAGAGAAGTTTCAGTAGAGTTTTCAGGTTAATTAAACAATTTTTAGTATATTTAATTTAATAATGTCCCTAATTGGTTGCCACCAGTAAGGTGATTAATCATTAAATAGACTTAGTCCCTTGAGCCAATTTTCTAAACAAGGTCACTCATAGGAGTTAGACTCCTACTGAGATTGTGGAGTTAAAACTATATCATCTTAAAATGGAAGCACTTCCATATTAAGAGTGTTTATCCCTCTAAGTAAGTGGTTTAGGGTCAGGTCAAGTGCCTTGAATGGATCTTTGACTTGGATCTAGCTTTTTCCCCTGTTCTGCCCCCTTTTCCACTTTCTTTCCACACTTTTTTGGCATTCTAGACTGAAATCCTAAGATTCTTGACTTTTGGGTCAAGGATAACCTCAAGGTTAAGGACAAACTTTTAGGTCAAGGTTGACCTAGTTGGCCTTGACCCAAGGTCCAAATTTGAATGTCATATGATTTTCAGATGTCAAGTTTCAAAAAGAATTGTTTTCCCGCTTCCAGGTTGGCTATTTTGATCTTTGAAATGTTAAAATCTTAAATCTCATTTAATATAGGTCCATTTATAAGACTTAAGGTTAATTATGATTTAATGCTCCCATGTTGGCCTTCTCTAGAAGTCTATGCCCTAGATCTCTATATAAGGAAGCCTCCTCCTCTCATTTTCTCTAATGCTCAAGAGAACAAGAACAAGGCATAAGGAGATGAGACAAAGCTATACTCTTTAATGATCAAGAATTCAAGAGTTATCAAGTCCAAGAAAGCATACATCTATAAGCATTCAATTCATCAAGGAGATCCATTAGTAGCCATTGAAGGATTCAAGATCTATGGAGCCCTCTTGTTGAAGATTCATCCATTTCCATCCAAGCCTCTTCCTAATCCAAGATCCATTCAAAATTGGTGTTGAAGATCTAATGCCATTTATTTGAGACATATTATATTATATTATACATTCATTTGGAGCATTTGTACTTGTCGATTCAAGGATTAAAATCTTCCACAAGGATTTCTATATAACAAAGGTGAATAGTTCCATTTACTTTGTTTATTCATATTACAATTTCAATTACATTTCAAGGTTAATTCCAAACTAGGGTTTAACTAAGGAAAACTCTCCATCTAACAAAAAAACCATTTTTCTTACAAGTATCAGTATGGAACAACAAATTTAAGTGTAGATTTGGATACCCTTTTTGTTGAACTTGTGGGATTTGTGAACATAAATTTTGTTGGAGTAGTGTAGGTCAAGGTCGACTTTTTGGGGTATAATTGTGCCTTGCTAATTGGGTCAAGGTTGACCTACCCTCATAAAAGAAAAACATATTTGAGTTTTGAATATCTTGCAGTTTTGGTTCAAGAATACAAAAATCAACAAGTTTTGAGATCATTTGACAGGGTTTTCAACTAATTCTTTTTTAGAGGTAAGTACCTTTTATTTTCTTTATTTCAATATTAGTCATCTAGATTTACTTTCCATATCATAATAATATATATGTATGTGTAAAATATGTGTTTAGGGTCTCTTTCATGTGCACTATTCTAAAACCCTATTCATCAACCATATTTTATCCTATTCATTTTGGTGAACTTGACGCACTTACCCTCTTTACTTTTGTGGGATTAGATGCCCTATTGTATTTTGTGGTGTTAGATTCCCTTTTATATCTTGTTGGTGTTAAATTTTTCTTTTATGTTAAATCCTGTATGCTAATTAAATTTCTTGCATTTATATTTCAAAAATCCAAAAAAATTACAAAATTTCTTTAAAAATACAAAAACATTTACATTACTTTGTGGAACAAGATGCCCTTACTATGTTTGTGGTGTTTCATTTCCTTATAAATTTCATTTGAATAGATTTTGGATATATCTAGATCTATTTTCTATACATTTATTTAATCTTTATCATGTGGCATAAGTTATTTAAAAAAAAATTCACATGCCTTATCGATAGGGATGATAATCCTCCTATTTGGAATGAACCTTTGGATTTGGATGTTGATTACTCGCTTCCTTATGAGGTCATTGTGAATGAATATACTTTTTGAGATGAACCCTTGGATAAAGAAATTTATTTATCCCCTCCTCATGAAGAAGATTTAATGCAAGAGGGTGATGTATTAATTGATGACTTATTCATAAATGATGATAACTCTTTTTCTAACACACACACTCCCCTTATGTAGACATTTTATAAGAAGAAGATGACATTATAGGTTCTTTACCTTCATTTGGGATTCCTCCTAGTGATGAGGAATTAGTAGAGAATGATATGAATTCCCTTAATGTTTCCTCTCTTTGTGATGATCTTATGGAGAATTAAGATTCTACCTTATCTCCTCCTAGGACGTCTTCTTTACTTCCTTCTTATGAATTTGTTTGCAGTGTTGAGATGACTAACATGGTTTATCTAGAACCTTTGATAACTACCAAAGGTTTTCCTCACATTACTATCAAAGGTAAGTCTATGAGGTCTTTAGAGTCTTTTAGTGACCAAGATTCTATAGCTCACACATATCATACAAGGAGTAACCTTCAACCTAATCTAGCGGTTTCCACTTCATTTCCACCCTCTCAACCCATTCTTACTCCTCCACCCCATCTTCCTAGCAAGGAGTATGTTTTGATAAACCAATTGCAAAATACCCCTACAAGGATCTCTTTATGGAAGCTTCTTCAAACTTCACCTACCTACTATGAAGCCTTGTAAAAAGCTCTAGAAACTCTTCCTACTCCACCTCCTAATAAAGAGAATGTCAATAACTTCTTAAAATGCATGCATACTATCTTGAGTGTTCCTAAAATTTTATTTACTCAAAAAGATTCACCTTCTAAAGAAGTTCAAAATCAATATGATGCTCTTATGGTGGTTGTTTCTATCAATAAAAGTATCATTCATAGGATCTTGATTGGTAATGGATCTGGGCTTAATTTTTGTAGCAAGGACATGCTCAAAGCAATTAATGTTGATCTTTCAACTATTCAACCTAATAATGTTTCTATACATGGCTTTGATATAAATTCTAAGAGAACTTTGGGAATCATTACCTTACCTATCAAACTAGGTCTGGTCATCCTAAATACACCTATCATGTTATGCCTAGACCTCTCAATTATAATCTTCTTTTGGATAGACCTTGGTTGCATGCTATCCCTTCCACCTTTCATTGTAAAGTCAAGTTTATACATAACAACATGATGTATACACTTCATGTGAATGATGAGCCAAATCCTTGTCTAAATATTCAAAACCAATCTACTCTAATTTCTAATAGTAATCCTTCTTCCTCTAATGTTGTTCCTGGTGATGATTGGGGAACCTTGGATTTTACTCCTACCTTTATTGGAGAGTATAAGGTTTCTGATCTTGATTTTATGAAGCCACAAAGAGAGTTTGAACAATGAGTTTTTACTTCTAAAGCTCTTTGTAACAACTTGTCATTGCTTCTATTCACAATGAAACTTTTAAATCTACTAATGATGACATAGTGACTAATGAAGCTCCATTGATTCCTTCTGATATGGCTTCTCATTATGGTCCTAGTTATCATTTCCTAGTTAAAGAAGGATTCAATAGTCAAACATGTGGTAAGCAGAAATAGGGAATTCAATTGCCCTTATATAATGGGGGGCATACACATTCTTATGGATTTGGATTTAATCCTCAACAAAAAATCAATGCTAACAACATCTCAAATAACACTTCAAAACATGATGAAACTATCAAGGATTTTGACCAAGAAAATATTTTTCCTAAATTCCTTCATGCTAAGATGATTACTAGACCTAAACACAAAAAGAAACATAGTCCACACTTAAAGACTCATCCTTTTTGTTTATATCATAGATTTCATGATCACTCTACTAATAAATGTCAAGCTACTAATAAATGTCAAGCTTTACATTATAAGATTAGGTAGCTCATTGATAGTAAGGTTATTTATATATCATGTGGCAATGAGTTGTATTTTAATCCTTTTTTCTTTACATAACATTTTTTTCCCTATTATGGAGCTCCACATTATGTAAACAAAGTTAGCCTAATATTTGGGGGCTCATTGTCTTGTATAATGTTGCGTATGATATAATAGGTCCCCCTTTCATCCTTGTTCCTATGCTTGAGGGGAAAGGATTTCATCTCCTTCTTTTCTGTCTTTTAAGGGTCCACTTTTCCTTGGTTAGGTAGTATCTATCTATTATGTGATATCCAATCATACATGGAAATTTTGGTTTGCATTAAGGATTTATGTCCTTAATAATAACCTATTTCATTATTTGACATTGAATTTCCATGGTTGATAAATTTCTCACCTTGGAAGTTGAATAGTGTGCTATCCCTCTTAAGAGTTAATTTTTCTCTTCTTGCATGATATCTCTTTGCATTTGTCCCTTCCAAGGCCTCATAGGAGTTGTGAGCTTCGTGGCTTGGATTGGATGTTGTCTATGGATATTGTCTTAATGTTGAAGAAAGCTTTATCTTTGTTCTTTTCTTTCCTTAACATGTCAAAATAGTATGTATACTTTCCATCTTAAGGAGGGAGGCATATATATGATCTCCCTTGTTCTATATTATACATTTTTATTCTAACCTTTTATTTTGCAGCATGATAAATCTCGGAAGGTAGCACACATAAGTTGCTAAATCTTGAAGAGACACACATTTTCAATTTTCAATATGATAAATACTATGAAGGTAACACACATAAGTTTCTAAATCCTAAAGAGACACACATTTCCAATTTTCAATATCCTAAATCTTTAGAAGGTAACACACATAAGTTGCTAAATCTTGAAGAGATATGCATTTTACAAATGTATTCTATGGTGATACAAGAATATGGATCCATGGGTACTTTATAAAAGTCATCAAAAGATACACTACATACATGCACAAATCCAATAGAATGCACACAACTTTATGGGGTGACTATCAAGATCTTTCTTGATGGGCCATCCTATCCTTTTTGTGGTTCATAGTGAGGTACAAACATATTACTGGGAGAGCTAGCCACTCCTCTCTCTCTCTCTTCTCTCTCTTATCTCTCTTATCTAGAGATGTTTCTCTTATTGTGATCATGGAGTTCATGAAGACTTGAGCCCCTAGGGGCTTGAAGATCTCTTTGTCTCTTTGAATTTAATAAGAGTATCTATTCATTACGATCTTCTTTACCAAGAGTTTGCATTGAGTCCATACTCTTGCTAAAGTGGGGGCTAAATGTATCATCTTAAAATGGAAGCACTTCCATATTAAGAGTTTTTAGCCCTTTGAGTAAGTGGTTTGAGGTCATGTCAAGCACCTTGAATGGGTCTTTGACTTGGATCTAGCTTTTCCCCTATTTTGCCCCCTTTTTCAATTTTATTATGCACTTTTCTGGCATTTCGGACTAAAATCTTGAGATTCTCGACTTTTGGGTCAAGGTCAACCTAGTTGACCCCAACCTAGGTTGAGTTCAACCTAGACCAAAGGTCCAAATTTCAAGGTTCCATGATTCTAAATGTCAGGTTTCGAAAAGAATTATTTTCCTACTTCTGGGTCGGTTGTATTGGTCTCTAAAATTTTAAAATCTTAAATTTCATTTAATATAAGTCCATTTCTAGGGGTTAAGGTTAATTGGGATTTAATGCTTCCATGTTATCCTTCTCTAGAAGTTTGTGCCCTAGATCTCTATATAAGGAAGCCTCCTCTCATTTTCTCTAATGCTCAAGAGAACAAGAATAAGGCATAAGGAGATGAGATGAAGTTATACTCTTTCATGATCAAGCATTCAAGAATTATCAAATTCAAGCAAGCATACATCTTCAAGTATTCAATTCATCAAGGAGATTCATTAGTAGACA
This sequence comes from Cupressus sempervirens, assembly GCA_028749045.1. Classification (NCBI taxonomy): domain Eukaryota; kingdom Viridiplantae; phylum Streptophyta; class Pinopsida; order Cupressales; family Cupressaceae; genus Cupressus; species Cupressus sempervirens. The sequence goes on along the minus strand of CM053789.1, from coordinate 478,581,692 downwards.
TTGAAGGATTCAAGATCTATGGAGCCCTCTTGTTGAAGATTCATCCATTTCCATTCAATCCTCTTCCTAATCCAAGATCCATTCAAGATTGGTGTTGAAGATCTAATGCCATTGATTTGAGACATCTTACATTCATACTTGTGGATACAATGATTCAAATCCTCCACAAGGATTTCTCTATAAGAAATGTCATTTACTTTGTTTATTCATATTACAATTTCAATTAAATTTCAAGGTTAATTCCAAAGTAGGGTTTGACTAAGGTAAACCCCCCATCCAAAAAACAAAACCATTTTTCTTCTAGGTACATGTGTGGAATAGTGAATTTAAGTGCAGATTTGGATACCCTTTTTTTTTGAACTTGCGAGATCCACAAACAAAAATTTCATCAAAATAGTGTAGGTCAAGGTCAACTTCTTGGGGTACAATTGCACCCCACTAACTAGGTAAGGTTGACCTACCCTCATAAAAAAAAGGATTTATGGGTTTTGAAGATCTTGTAGTTTTGCATTAGGAACACAAAAATCAATAATTGTTGAGATTTTTTGATAGGGTTTTCAGTCGATTCTTTTTCGAAGGTAAGTACCTTTTATTTTCTTCATTTCAATATTAGTCATCTAAATTTACTTTCCATATCATAATAATCTATATGTATGTGTAAAATATGGGTTTAGGGTCTCTTTGATGTGCACTATTCTAAAACCCTATTCATGAACCATATTTTATCCTATTCAAAAACTAACCATGATTCTAACTATAATAGTAATTAAACTTTAAAATAGATGATACAATACCACTCTTGTAAGGGGAAAACATATTATTTATATATTATCAATAAATGAAATTATAAATGCTTCCAATAATTTAACAATGTTTATTTATTTGTATTTATTTGGTATTTAATAATAATCTTGATTGATTTGGATTTAATTATATTTAAACAACAAATATACTCTCATTAATTGAACATTAAAGTTACTATTATAATTAGTTCTGGTTGTACGTAGGATGCTAATGCATCTATTGAGATGCATTTAATTCAATTTGACCAGTCAACCAATCAATGAGCATTGATTATTAAATCTTATTTAGACTCTAATATTATAATTAATGAAAATTTCTATTTTTAGTAATTTAAAAATCTTATTATTTTGATTTTTGATTGGTTAAAGCAATCATGAAAATCATTTTCGCTGGAGAAAAATAAAAATTTATGAACATATAGATATTTTCTTAGCTGATTGTAAAGATTTATTTACAACAAAATTGCTCTCTCTTACAATTTCTAGATGTTTTACCCACAAGATTATCTATTTGACAATAAGAAAAAGATGAAAAATAGTGCACACAATGTATATGTGTTGGGATTAACTCTGGATCATCTGGTTACCTACTTCATCGATGTTGGTAATTTCAAATCCCTATAGAATCCTTGCATTTTTATTCATAATTTCTCTATTTGTAGTTCAAACATTGGATCCATGTTCAATTTTTGGTGATTTAGTTGGTTTTACAATTGGAAAAATAGATTCTATACAATCATCCTAAATAGCACCATAGGCATTAGAGCCCCCATTAATTTCAAGTGCACCATTAGAGCTTGTAATTCCCTTGATGAATTTGGGTGCCCTAAGTCAAACACACTTGACATGAGCTCATCTTCTATGCTCAAACGAAATGCATCATTTATTATCATCACAAGAAAATGTGTGTTGTTGGACGCACTTGTTAGATGTGCGACATAAAAAATCCTTTAGTAGCAAGGGTATGAGATAATCATATCAATAAAAAATCATTATATTTCCAACTATGCTCTAGCCTATCATTTTCCAAATGAATAGAAGTGATCTACTAAAAGAACCTTCGTATTATTATGAAATCTAAATTTCAAATCATCAAAATGTATAGGAAATATTTTTTAAACCTATTTTCATAAAAATATCTAGCTCTGTATTCTCTTGAGAGATCCACCAATTAAACATCCACATAATTAAGCATTTCATCAAAAACATATACATATTTCATCAATCATTTTTTCAAAGACTGTAAAATATTTTTCTATATTATAATTCTTGTAAAGCCTACATTAAATATATGTACAACCTAACATCTTTTCCATTTGTACATATTGCATTAAAAAATTCAAATCTACCTTGGCAATGTTAGTAGGAGTAGACATAGGAACAAAGGCTCAACAAGGAGAAAATTCTTGCAAAGATTCCTGCATTTGTTTCAAGAAGACAACATACATTATTTTTTCCTCTACCCCATTAATAAAATTAGAAACCCCACAAGACTCCTACAACTGTAAGATGGATGAACGAGAATTTTAGGTTACAGTTATATTCCTTTGCAACCAAATCGACTGACATATTGATCAAAATGATTTATATTCTACTTTTTTGGAAAAGCCTTGTACAAGATGTTGAGAGATTGTATAAAAAATAACAACTAAAATTGAAGGGGGTGAAGGTAACCCATAGAGGGCTATCAGCTAGGGCATTTATATATATATTTGGTATATATACATTATGCATGTAATTTACATGGTGTATTTCTCAAGGTTAGAGGATATACTAAATAAATATATGAATGCCATGGAATGGGCATGTTGTATAGATGGGCTAGGGGGTTATATTTGTGTTGCTGAGAGGAAGTCATCTTGATAAAATTAGTGACAAAATTTGTGTTGAAATTTGAGAAGGGTTATAGTATTCTTAGGGTGTAATTAATGGTGGTTTTGCATAGATTTTTTGTGGTTTCAAGGGGCATAGATACAATTTTTGCACATATTTTGTTTCAATCCTGGATAAGCATTGGGTGATTGCATGGGAGGAAGAAATATTTCAAGGCATGAACTACATGACTTTCCTTGTGATAATAAAAATGGTGGGGAGAACAAGAGGAAAGTGAAAGGAAAAAAAAGAAATGTCATCAAACTTTTTGCTTTCAATATGCATTTGTATAAAAGATCCAACTCCAAATTTAGAAGAGTTCAAGATGTTCAACCATGAAAAAGAGATGTACATATGTGGAAAATTCCATATGTTCTATTTTCAACCTAATATATAGCCATGTGGTGACTCATGACTATTAGTTGCATATTGGTTACAGTTGAAAACAGACCAAACAATTGCATTCAAATAAGCTAGGTTTAAATTAAATATATCCTATTAATCTTAGATTGGTTTTGACATATGAGAAAAAATATACTTAAGTCATTTACTTTATTCATGCCAAACAAGTAATACATGTTGAGCATAAGTTGTTAGAAAGTATATGCTGAGTGATAGATATTTAGTGCATGTCAAGTAAATAGTGAGTGTTGAGCCACTTAAGTACCGAGTCACTCAGATGCCAAGTAGATAGTATGTGCTAAGTGATTCAATTGTTGAGCAGATAGTCCATGCTAAGTTATTTAGATGTCGAGTGCAAGCACTGAAGTAGTAGTTGATGTCAAGCATCAGGGACTTCAAGTGTCGAGTTACACAATTTTGATATAGTTGTTTGTAATGGCACAAACTTCTATGTAAATCATTTTTGGGCCAACCTAAGGATTGATTTATGATCCTTGTTGATAAGGATGAACCTTGATTGTGAATCCCTATGCATTACATGCATCCAATAAAAAAAAGGGAAGGTTTAAGTGGAAATATGGGTGAATCACCTAAGTCACCTAGGTCTTCTTAAGGAAGAAAAATCCTAAACTTTCAAAGAATGTGAAGGAGAATTGAAGTGATTTTTTCATACACAAAAAGAGCATTCATGGTGATTAAGGTGTTATGAATTGAGTTACATTGCAAATTTAGTTAAAGGAGAAGAGAGGAAAGGAATCAAAGGATGGAAAAGATACATCTAATAAAAAAGGATCAAGTACACATCATTTAGAGGTGATATGATATCAAGGAATAGAGTACTAATTACAAGATCATTTTCAAGACATTCTAACAAGTGAATCAATTCAATCTCTTAACAAAGTAGTCTTGACAGCCTATTGTAAATCCTTTAACAAGGTGCTTGCTTCATTATAAGTTAAAGTCCTTTTACTAGGCACACGTTTAGTAGGGTTTTTAAATCCTTTAACAAGGTAAGATCTAACAATCTTGTAAGCCTTTAACAGGGTAGACCTTTCACAAGGTAGATCATGTTTCATGGTCAAACATTGTAACCTTCATGGATACACTTTATTACTACAATAGTGAAGATTTGTGGGCATCATCCCCAACCCATTTTTACCTTCTCCTTGGAGTGTTTCTGGGTAACCAAATATTTGTGTCATACATGTCTTGAATAATTTACTTTCATGCTATGGATGTATATGCTTAATTTGGTATTTCAACTTACATGCATAGATTGTGAGATGGATGTGTGGTGAATAGTTTTAGAGGTTGAAAGTTTTATGTTTCGATTCACCCCACCCCTGCTTAGAGTTTACTTCTCTATTATATTTCCAAAAAATTGGTATTAGATTTTCTAGGTCTCTGAAAGTAAAGCTTTGCAACTTTGAGGAAAGATCTTGGAGATGGAAGTCTACATATTGGGAAAGACAATTGGGAATTAGAAGATTGAGATACAACTTGCCTTACATCAGCTCAATGAAGTAATAAATGATTTGAAGATATCAATAAAGAGAAGGAAGGAAATTTATATTGAAGAGAATGACACAAATACTAAGAGATTAACACTATTGAATTGTTTGTTGATGGAAACACAAGTGAATTTGATGAAGTTGTTACAAATCTAATGAAAAAGAATGGCACCCTGACTGAAGAAGTTAGAAATCTAAAGAGAGAGCAAGAATTCAAATCTATATCACTATGTGAGGTGACTAGGTAGAAAAAGAAAGCTAAAGATGAAAAATTCATGATTGAAGATGACAAAAGGATTTTGACCAATAGAATGGAAGAGAAAACATCAGAGGTAATTAGGATTGCTAACATGCAATTGGAAACTTTGGATCAAATGATGATTGCAAATCATTAATTGAATGCAAAGGATATTGAGATCACAACATCAAAGTTACAGAATGAACAATTGAGAAATGATCTAAAAAGAGAAAAGGAGTTTGCTAATAGTTTCAATAAACATAGTGAAGCCATCAAGTACTTTGAATAATTGATGAGATTCCCTAGATCCAACAATGATACTTCTAGATTGGGATACACAAGTACTAAAAAGAGAGAATCATTGACATAAATGCAACAAACAAGGATATCAGGTACAAGAATGTAGAACCAAGACCTCAAGCACAAAAATATTTGAAGAATATTATTATAACTATTAGAAGTATTGACATAGAGCATATGAGTGCAAATCCAAGCCTAAATAGTTATCAAACAAGTAGACAAAGATAAAGCACAATGGAAACTCTTATAATTGGGATTATAATATAAGGTATAGTTGTCATTATTGTTAAGAGTATGGACATGTTTCTAAAAATTTCATAAGAACATATTTTAGAAGTGACTATAGTAGATGATTGAGTCAAACCACATGTTTTAGCTGTTTGAAAACTGGTCACATAAGCACAAATTGTCTGACAAGGTCGAAGTCACCAAGTAGCAAGTTCAACAAAGGAAAAGGAAAGGAAAATATTTAGAATGTGAGAGATGAGATGAAAAAGACATGGAAAAGAAAGGAAGATTGCAACACATTAAGTTCAGAAGGGATCACTTCACCCAATGGGTCAGGTGATCACACCTCCTCTAATTAAGAAATCAAGAGGTATGTGGTACTAATATATAAAATATTTACTATACATTAGTTCCAAGGATTTAGAAATGAAAATATTACATATGCATGAACAAAGATGCAAAGTGTTGTTAATAATCTATAAGAAATCTTTAAGTTTTTCTAGTTTTCATATTACTGCCAAGCATAAAAAATTTCATTGTGGTTGCCAAGTGAAATGGGGACTTCATGGAAGCTGAGTGAGTCAAAATATTTATTGAAGCCAAGCTTACAACTATGTAAGCACTAAGCATTAAATGCAAGGTTTTGAGGTCTATATGATTGATTTCCATTTGACATGCAGAAAAAGAAAAAGGTAAAATTGAAATAGATCACACTAGTGTTTGCAAGCCGAATTCAATAGTTTCTCAACACCCTAATAATAGATTCACAAAGGTGTTTATCATATGCCAAGCTATGTAGTTAAAATTTTTGCAAACCCTAGTTTATGTTATGGCATCTAGTTCTTCTATTGCTAAGATTAAAGAAGGTAAAGAAGTTTTGAATGTGCAATTGATAAATGATGAGATCAGAAAACCAAACTTTAAATCCATACTGATATCCCTTACAAGCAAGATCAATCTTGTGTGTTGCTGACGATACCACTAAGAGTTTTGATGATTCAAGATGTAAGATGTCACTATATATGTAAGGTGGTAGTGTAGGAGACATGGAAATTAGAGAAACCAATGAAAAATTGTGTGAAAATAGATTATTGAAGGATGAATTCAAAATAATAGAAAGGATAGGTTTGACCCATGCCCTAGATTTTCCAAATGTCTTCAAGAATGAATGGATTAAGATAATCCTGGGTAGAATTCATGATAATTCTATTTGGTTGGATAATGGATCTATGAAGATCACTAAGAAAATTGTACATAGAGTAATATGGTATCCAATGCTTGACTGACCTAAAACAATGAGAAATGAATCTAAAGAGGTCATTGAGAAGAATATGGGGACAATGTGGAACAAATGAGGGATGATAATTGATACTATTTGAGATCCACTAATTGCATTTGTAGTGATGATAATAGCACATAAGTTCTATTAATCAAGAAGACTCAATAGTGTACCATGTATTGTTATTGACATGGGCTATAAGATAGTAAAGAAGGATCATACCTATGACCTTGCTGAGTTATAGATGCAACAACTTTCAGAAAAATGGGAGCTATAAGGAAGACCAAAATTGCACAGTATAAATTTGGCCCAATTCTTGTATGTATGTTCTTTTATGTATAGAATACATTCCCCACATTTGGTAAAGTGACCTGGAAAAAAAACAAATCTATTGTAGTGTAGATAGGAGAGTTTACTAAGAAACTTGGGAACAATTTTGAGTCAGTTATGACTAGTTATTTTGAAGACTTCAAAAAATCATTGAAAAAGAGACTAAGAATACTAGTTTCATTTGTTGAGAAATGATGTTTGCTTTCTAGTTGATACTGATTATACTTATGGTCAAGCTATCATTCCAAGGGTTAGGTGGCTAAGGCCATTAGGCTATAAAATCAATGTTGATGAAGCCCCTACAACAATAACAACATTACTTGTAGAAGATGTAGATTCTAAGGCTACTACCTTTGAAAAATATGATGTGGCCAAATCTAAGATAACAATGGATTTGAAGATTGCCTTAGTCATTAGGAAAAAGAACAAAATTGTGAAGAAGTTAAAGGAGAAATTTGGTGAAGGAGTAGATGAAGAAGATGAAGAAAAAGAGGATATATCAGCTCAAGCACCATTGGCCTTAACTCAAGGTCAAGGATAAGACCAAGTAGAAGAAGTGGAAATTGAATAAGGTGTCAAGGGAGAAGAAGTTAGTGAAGCACTCAAGCAAAAGAAATGAAAAGCTAAGACACTAGCTACTAGAAAATTAAGGAAGGTTGCAAAACCTAAGGCTATAGCCCCCTCTACAAGAGAAAGTACAAGGACTACTACAAAGAAGGTTCAAGAAGTAGTCAAGCCAAAGGAGAAGAGAGCTAGCCAAGATGGAAAGGGTGAAGAATCTCAGAAGAGACAGATGAGAAAATATGTTGCTCCAATTGAATCTAATGAAGAGAAGACCAAATCTAATGACAAAAACCAGTTTCAAGTGGTAAGTCACAATCCTTCTTTAGATATAGACAATATATGTGAGAATATAAAGAACAATGTTGATTTATTTGGTCTCTCACATATTAAATTTGATACACTTGAAAAATTGAGATGAACCAAGTATAGGAGTCAATTTATGCCATGATGAAAAAATTTAAACAAACTCCAATTGAGATTGCCAACTCTCTACCAAAGGAATTATCTAATAGAGTTGAGAAAAAGTGGCAATATAGTCTAGGCATAGAAAGACAAATTAGAGAGACTACACTGGCTAGAGTACTGCCAGAACTGGATGGGGAATCAATGGCCAAGGAATTGAAGAAGCATACTAGGAAATTTGCACCAAAATACAAGTCATTCAACATATTGTAGAACAAGATTGAGGATATTGTACAAAATACCACTTTAATTTGGAAATCACTATATGGTTTGACAACACCCAAGGCAATAATGCAGGCACCTATTGAGGTAGGTGAGGACAAAGAAGAGAAACAATAGGTAATAGAGGTAATTATAGTTAATATTGAGCCAGTTATATAGGAGGAAGACACTGGAACAAATGTAGATACATAGGCACCAACTGAGGATGAGTAGCAAACATAACAAAGTGTTTTAGATATAGTAGTGCCAAGTGTCAGTCCTCCACATGAAGTATATATAAAATGTGAAAATGTAAATATTAAGGATGTTTTTGATTCTCACTCTGAACATCAATCCCCTCATAGCGAATGACTTGAAAAAAATTAATAATGGAATCCACTACCTAGGCCAAAATTTGTGAGAATTCTATACTGGTGACTGTTGATGAGATTGAGAAGGCAGATAAGATATCTACTAGGGAGGGAGTGCAAAAACAAGTTACACCTTCAATCCCTCCTCAATTTTCTATGATACAACCAACATTACCCTTTGTGGTATATCAAAGGAAGGAGCCAACTCTAGACACCTAAATCTAATTACACAAATAGGTAATCATATTTAATCATCTTCTAGGGCATGATTGATTAAATATTTATTATTTAATTAATTAATCATCATCCCTTAGTTAATTAACTTATTTAATTAACTACAGTCTAATTGATAAAATGAAATGATAACCCAAAATCAATTTATCAATTAAAACCCTATTCCTCTATTAAATTAAATAAATCTTCAAATCTATTTAATTTAATCACACATACCTCATTAAATATTAAAAAAACCATTTAATAAATTATCCAAACCCCTAAAAAAATCCATAAAGCATACCTGTACCCCTAATCCAACCCATTACACCATACTAACCTCACTTAGCCACCTAACTAACCCATCCCATCAAAGCTAAGTCACTTGCCCACCTAACCCCCTTTCTAAACAAAGTCCAATCCCCCTCCTAAACATGTGCACAACTTTAAGCAAGGGTTAAGACTTGCTAACCCAATCCAAAGTCAAAAAGTCTCTCTTATCCTCTTGCATCCCTATCCAAGAGCATTTATGGTTCTTACATGCCATTAATGCTTCTTACATCCCTCTTACACACTCATCCTCCCTCATTATTCCCTTTGACCAACCCTTATCCCATCCCCTCACACTCATCCTACTTGTGACAAGTGTCACTTCCTTATTGGCTCTAAACAAGAACAATCCATGTGCTTCCCTTTCAAAGCATCTTAGCCCTCACTGACTATTCTTTCATCCTTGCATCCTAATCCTCTATTTCTCTACACCTTAGCCTATAAATAAATCCCTTCCCTTTTATAATCAAAAATCCACTTTTATGAAAGCTTATAATGCTATTTTGAGAGCCTAAAAATTACCAAAATACCATCATAATGCTAAAATCCATCCATACCTTTTTTGTTGAAACCCTCACCCATATACACACTTGGTAAAAACACCTACCCATTGGAAGCTTGAGCACACCATAAGCATACATCCCCTATCCCATCAGGGGCATAGCTTCATCATTATAAGTTATGCCCAAGGAGCTTACCATTCTTGGTTTGCCTTCATTTTGATGATAACCTTGTCCTATCATAAGTGTTAAATTATTTAGTTTTGTGAATGCTTTTTATTAAGTTAGTATTCCTTTATTACACTACTAAATTGGGTGATACATTTTGGCATGCCCGATGGGACCTCGCATTCAGGTCACCATTATCATGCTCTTTTGTTTATTTTTAAAACTAATCCACCTAATGGTTTGTGCTTATTTGTGAAAACAGGTGGTGTTTTAACATTTTTGTAGGCACCAAGGTCTCTTATCAGGAAGCACACTTCCAACCATAAAATAAAATTCCAATTTAAGAAATATTTCAACACCTTATATTCACAATCTCATAGCCACAAAATAATGATCTTATAGTTGTGAAATTGTGACCCCGTAGCCGTAAAATTGCAATCTTTTACCAGTAGGAATGCAAACCTGAGGGTGGAATCAGAATTTGTCAGTAAAAACCCTCTCCATCATTCTTGTTGACCAATACTCCCTCAAGAATGCACATTATTACTGATGGGATCATTGTAAAACCTATGAGAATGCTTGACCAAAATAGTCACACCTAGAAATCCAATTTTATCTTTTCATCCTCAATCTCACGAATAAACTTGCTAGTGGGAATGCATTCCATTAACCTATGGGATCACTCTTTCATGGGATTGCACTATGAGTATTTTTCCATGGCCCTTTTTTCCTCTCTTTTTTTTTTGACCACTTTCTGTACCATGATCTCACACTATAGGATTGTAGTTTGACTCATGAGATTGCTACTTTTTTTTCGAAAAAAAAGAGTACAAATCAAATTTTGACTTTTTGTGGTTATGTAAGATAGGTGTTTTTCTAAGCATTTTTACGCCTTTCAAAAAGAACAAAAAAAGTTAATTTTTTCTCCCATAGTTAAGCTTTAGTTTTTGGGACTCTTGGGTGACTAATCAAATTGATTTTTTGTAGCATTACAGGTTGAATAGTTCTAAGAAACCACTAACCATGTTTCTTGCAAGTTTTCATTACATGTTTTACTACTCATGGAAAATAAACTTGCATGGTTAAACAAATCTTTCATTCAATGGATGTCGCCCAAATCAATCTTGAATGCCATGGATCTAATAATCATTGCTATCCCACACACTTCAACTTTGGGCCTTAAAAAGAAATCACTCAATCTTGAATGCATAAATGAAATGGCTCATTAACTCATTCCTTATTGAATTTCTCATGTTGACAATGCTTGACTTTCTCATGTTGACAAACTCTCAATTTCATTATTCTAATGATGCGATCAAGTTGGAAAGAACCTTTTATGCCATAAACACAAGTGTTTTCAATCATAGATTAGAAAATCTAAACCATCAACAGGGAACAAATGACTATCTTTTAAACCCAAGATCACTTATGTGTTCTTGTTTTACACTTTTTAGGAGGCTTGCTTGGGGATTTCATCACCCCTTGGGACAACCTCAACTCTAGCATTTTGGAAGAGTATAAAGACTAGGAGGTGAATTCAAAGACACCTCTCTTGGAAGCATAATCTTGTCACTCTTGGCTAAGACCCAAAAAAATATATACCTTTGGGAAGTGAAGGTGGACATTTGGGTTACTGTCTTCTCTTAATTATGTGGCATTATTTTCTTTCATCTATCAATTTGGGCCTTATGTACCTTGTGTATATCAATGACACCCCTAGCTAAGCTTATATATCCTAGTAAAGCCTTATAGCATTATTGATGTGTTTGACATGCTTGAGTGTTGTTAGCTAAAGAGATCACTTATATTTCCTTTGAGATGGTTGTTAGAAATTCCATTCACAACAACCCTAAGTCTAGTTTTCTCCACTTTATACATTGGTCAATCATTCTACACACATGAAAAGCATACTTAACGTAGTCACTAGCTCATTAGAGATTCATCCAAACTTCCAAAAACATTATCATCCTAATCACATCCTTTATTACATCATTCTATGTCTTCCATCAAGTCTTCCTTATCTTAAGCTAGCTTTGTCTTCTTAGTCATCTCCCACCCCATTTTCCATATCCTTTGGATTCAACCTTTCCTCCTATCACATTCTTAATCCAAATCCAAATCTAAGCTTACCTACATATCCTAATCTGTATTTTCATATTCCTTCTATTCATATTTCATCCCCAAACATAATACCACAATCTTATTATGATGAGTTTGGTCATCCCACCTTTTCTCCCACTCCATCTTCTTCCAATGATGATGAAGATCTTGTCAACTATGATGGGTATATTGAAAGCATTAGAGATATTACTCCCAACATCCTCCAAAATCCAATCATTCCTCCAAATTTTTCCACCATTCCTCCATGCATACCCACTAGTACTCCTTACCATTCCTTTAACAAGCGAAATCCATTATTAAACTCATCCTCATCACCTTCCTATATTGTGCCCACATTTTTCCTCTTATACATCAATTATATCTCCATCTTCCTCCACCTTCATATCCCAGTCTCCACCATTCCAAAACAATTCTATTAGCTACATCCCTAGTCCAAATCCACCATCCCAATATCCTCCACACCACTTTCCAATTCCTCCAACCAATCCCTGTCATACAATGCCTCACCCTAATCCCCTTACTCTTCCTAGTCCAAGATGCCTACCTCCAAGAAATTTTACAAGGAAACCCAAAAAAATCCATCTCCCACACCCATCATTCCTCTCACATCATCCTATCGCTATCATCCCTATCTCGTCCACCCCACTTATCAAACCCCTTTCATCTCCTACCTCCCATTCATCAAATCCCTCCAAATCCAATCCACATCTCCTCCTCCTAACATTACCCAAATCCCATATAATGAATCCAATGAGTCCCTCCCCCATCAACTCATCCCCATTGAATAACCTCCTATCCATCCATCTACCTCACATAAAGACACCATCCATACTTCTCCTAGCATACCATCCACTCCCATTTAATCCTATCAAGATCTTGCCCAAAATCATGTTGAAATATCCCATGACACAAATGAAGAACCCATCATCCCACTTATTCCCTTACATGATCCACTTTTACCATTCACCCCATCTAAAGAGTAGTCACTATCTCCTCTATATCAAAATCCTACCATCATACCTAATCCATCTCAAGATCCATTTCCATCAACCCATCCAAATCAAGATCCTATTCTTCCATCTCCTCTAATTCATGATCATATACCCTATAATCCATGATGATAGATCCATAGAAGGAGAACTAACTATCATATTCAAAGCTTTGACTCCTTTAGCTAGTAATAGACTAACATCTTGTGTTCCAAATAAACATTGTATTGAAGAAAGAAATAAACATGTATCTCTAGATGTTGTTATCCCTTCTATCCCTACATGGTCCCAAGTCCTTCCATCTTCATCCCAAAGTTCCCATCCATCTTGTTCTACATCTATTTTGGGCCCTCATCCTACTACTTCTTTTCAAACCTCCATTTTGGGTTATTATATCCCTTATCTAAATCCCTCACCCTTTCCATCTATTTTGGGTCCTTATATACCTAATATGAATCCTTTATCTCCTCCATCTATTTTGGTACCTACTCCTTCCTCGTTTCCATCTACTTTAGGCCCATATCCTTTATTCCCTTCATCCATTTTGGGCAATTATATGCATCCATATCCTATATTCCAATCCATCATTTCATCCCATCAAATCCACAAGCTAGATCATTAAAGACACTTATCCTTGAATCCCTTCCAACCTCCAACCTCTATCATTCCATCCATAAACCCTCCATATCCTCCATGCTCTTGTTCCCATACCATGGCTAATAAAAGCATATTGTTTGCCAAAATAAAAAATCATAAATCCAAAAATCCACAAAAATCTAAGTATTGATATGTCCCTTCTAAAATACATGTTCCCAAAGAGAAGCATTTGATCCAAATCAAAGAAAAAGTCAAGGGCCACAAAAGCCCAAGCTAAAAAAGTCAAAAATCATGTGGATACCCAAGATACTCATGAAAGACCTACATCTCAAAGAAATCAATTGGCATCCATTCCCTCTACTCAAAAAGCCTCATTTGTTCATACTTTATCCAAATCTCTATATATACATCCTTCACCCCCCTTATCCACTTTTGGTACCTCTACTTCTTATCCTAAAATTCCAATCCTCCATCTTCCAACTTTAATTTTAGTCCTTACATTTCTCTTCCTCCATTTTCTCCTTAACCTCATTTAAAAACATCTTTCTCAGTACTTCATCACCTTTCAGGGTGTGTGCCCATGATGATCTTTCCATTTTCCTCGTCCATTTTCCCACAAACCTTATGTCTTCCTATCCATTACCTAAAAACTCCCACCCATCATTCTACTTATATAATCCATTCCTTTTCCACTCTCTCCCTTCCTACCAACATCTATGAGTAAAAATGCATCAAAAAAATAAAAAAAATAAAAAAATCATCCATTAGTGAAAACTTGGCAATTCAAGCAGCTTAGACAAGTACCATGATGAAAACTTAGCAAACAAGCATCATGTGTAATCCCTTTATCCAAATGCTCTATATACTTGGGGGCATGTTCCATCACCCACCATACCCATCTTATCCCACTAAACCAACCACATCTTATCCCTTTCACCTGCCATCATCCTTCGAATCTTGATGAAAATAAAGTCCACCCACAGATACATGGCTTTGGTCATCATTTTGACATCCATTTCTCATCAAAGTTTGTATCCACCTATCCTTTATCCACCCACTCTTCCTTCCATATAATCCCTCCACCTCCTCTTTTTCCAAATCTTATCCACTAATCATCACTATCCTCTATCTTCCTTGCTTACTCACCTTTCCTAACCTAGTTTGCCTCTACCTCATTATCCTCTTATCATCCAACCCTCTATCCTATCACATCCCTCATAAAACCTCCTCTTGAATAAAATATAATTGGGGGTACTATATTCCTTGGAGATCATGTCATGTCCATCTTTCCATCCCCTCATTCTAGCCCTATTTTCATCTTTTCATCCCCAAAACTGTTCATCTCCCAATCCTTATCTTTTCACATTCCTCCATCCAACCTTCTACCATTCATACCTTTTTCTTCTATCCTTGCACTTCCCACCATCTATCCCTCTTTCCATCATCTGGTATATCCCTTGTCATTATTATCTAGGTCTAGGCTATCCTCATATACCCCAATGTCATCCATTCATATTCTAATGCTTCTTCTCAAAGTCTACCATCAACTACACCATCCCATTGCACATATTTCAATTTATCCATTCACCTTCCTCATCTTTTTCCCAACCTTGTTACAAGCTTTGAGCATACCCCATTCATCATCACTAGGATACATCTTGTCCACCCATTATCATTAAGTATATCATTCCCTTATCCATATCACCCTATCCATGTTCTTTTTCTATCTCCTCATCCTAAGCTTTTCATCCACTATGTCCTCATCCTAATATTTTTCATCCTTGCTATCTTCTCATCCTAAGCTTTTTATCTGCTATCTTCCCATCCCAAGATTTTCATCCCCTCTATCTCCTTATCTTGAGCTTTCCCTCTATCTCCTCAACTCAATTTTTTTATCCACTATCTTCTCATCTTTATCTTTCATGCTACTATCCTATCATGGTGAGCTTTTGTACAATAATCCCTTGTAAATACTTTTCTTTGTCAATTGTATATTCCTTATGTGTCAGTCCTTCACTTGGTACCATTGTATATCTCTAATCTCTTTATGTCAGTTCATGCTTGATCACAAATTGTAGTTCTCTTGGTAAGGTGCTTTAGTGAATCCTTGTATGAGATCCCTTGTCATCAAAATGTTGTCGTAATAAGTTTTGATTGTCTGTATGATCCTAGTCCTTGATATTACTAACAGATCCTTGTAGGATGCATCCTTCCTCTCATCTAATCTTGGTCTATCAGTATCCAGTCCTACCAATCTATTTGGCAAAGGGTTAACTTTTTTATGGATTTAAATTTTCTTTCAATTTATTTTCTTTTTTTGATTTCAAGTTTGGTTCTTAAAATATCTCTTCCAAGTGATTTGGGTTGTTCCCGGCTCAAGGTCACCATGATCTTTTATATCATGGTGTGCTATGAATGGGGAAATTTGAGGGTAAGTTTTTGATTAGGTATTTTTCATATTCTTTTCTACTTGTGAGTTAGTCGGATATGATCCTTGCATAGTCCAAACATGTGATCACTTTTGGTTACATTGTGCACTTGAGAAATATCATTTGCTTGTGGGTTAGTCAGTATCATTTCCATCTGATTCTTTCAAGATTCATGCATGATGCCAGGGCAATCCTTGCATGTTTTCTTCATATCAATGCTATGTAATATTGGTGCAAAGGCCTTGATTTTCATAGTAACCTTGGCATATCTCCAATATTCCTATATCAAAATAAGTGCTCACCTACATGGTGCTGCTCCCCTTTAGAACACCCCCATGCTCAAGCTTCAATGGATTCCTTCACACTTCCATCCTATCCAAGCATCCCATCCTATCAAAACATCACATCCTATCTAAGCATCCCATCCAATCAATCCTACAATCATGATCCAACAAACCTATCAATCATATAGTATCCAATCATGCATAATCATAATCATAGCTCTTGCATCAATCATAATCTTTGACATCACGAATCATAATCTCTCCCACCCTACCATCTTTCAAATCACTTCCCTAGGTTCAATTTAAAACAACCAATCACCCTCCCCCTTCCCCCTATAACCAATGTTCTTAACCATTGGTTATTCTTTTGCACAAGGTTTTCCTTTGTATCATTCTCCCATAGAGAGAGTATGAGCTTCCTTTAAACTCCTCTCTTAGCCACTCTCGCTCCTCTTGCTCACCCTAGATTCTTATACTTTTAAAGAAACTATCAAGCCTTGCCTTCTCTCCCTACCACCTTCTTGAGGGGGCATCATGCGCTCCATTCTCTCCTCTTCTATCCAAAACTAAGGCAACCAAGTTGCTTCAAAAATTATTCTTCATGTAGTGTATATTTGAACTTCTTTGAAATAGTGTTCTTTTAACACTATGTCAAAGAGGGGCAAAATGTAGACACCTAAATCTAATTACAAAAATAGGTAATCATATTTAGTCATTTCCTAAGGAATTATTGATTAAATATTAATTAATTAATTAATTAATAGTTATCCCCTAGTTAATTAATTAATTTAATTAACTATAGTCCAATTGATAAAATCAAATGATAATCTGAAATTAATTTATCAATTAAAACCCTATTCCTCTATTATATTAAATAAATCTTCAAATCTATTTAGTTCAATCCCACATCCCCCATTTTATTAAATAAATCATTTAATAAATTATCCAAACCCCTAAAAAATACATAAATTGTACCTTTACCCCTAATCCAACCCATTCACCCATACTAACCTCACTTAGCCACCTAACTAACCCATCCCATCAAAGAAAAACCACTTGCCCCCCTAACCCCCTTTCTAAACTAAGTCTAATCCCCCTCCCAAACATGTGCATAACTTTAAGCAATTAAAAGGTCTCCCTTATCCTCTTCCGTCCCTATCCAAGAGCATTTATGGCTCTTACATGTTGTTAATGCCCCTTACATCCCTCTTACACACTCATCCTCCCTCATTATTCCCTTTGACCAACCCTTATCCCATCCCCTCACACTCATCCTCCTTGTGACAAGTGTCACTCCCCTATTGGCTCTAAACATGCACAATCGATGTGCTTTCCTTTTAAAGCATCTTAGCCCTCCCTCACAATTCTTCCATCCTTGCATCCCAACCCTCCATTTCTCTACCCCTTAGCCTATAAATAAATCCCTTCCCTCTCACAATCAACAATCCACTTTTATGCAAACTTATAATTCTATTTTGAGAGTTTAAAAACTACCAAAATACCATCATATTGCTGAAATCCATCCATATCTCCATTGTTGAAACCCTCACCCATATATGCACTTCATAAAAATACCTACCCATTGGAAGCTTGAGCACACCATGAGAATACATCCCCTATCCCATTAGGGACATAGATTTTTCATCATAGGTTATGCCCAAGGAGCTTACCATTCTTGGTTTTCCCTCCTTTTGGTGATAACCTCATCCTATCATAAGTGTTAACTTTTTTAGTTTTGTGAATACTTTTTATTAAGTTTGTATTCCTTTATTACACTACTAAATTGGGTCCACATTGGCACAAAGTAAGCTAGTCTTAGTCACTATAAGGGTAAGTGAACATGATAAGGATGAGACAGGTGAAGAGCAAAAAGTTAAAATAGAGAAGACTGAAGGAACACAAGTTCAAATATGTCAAGTAGATATTCCTACACCTACAACACAAGAAAAAGGTGCATGTATGAATGTAGAGAAGGAAAAGGATAAAACTAAAGAGCTAGGTATGACTACCAAAACTAAGGAGCAATTAGCAATACAAAAACTGGTAACTTTACCAAAAATTGCTACTCCTCCTAGTCAAGCTCTTCATAGGCTGAGTATAGAAGCTATAGCCCTAAAATCATCATGATCAAGCCCAAGAACATCTAAGGTAGACGAAGTCACATCATTTTTCAATGTGAACTTGGATAAGGTGATTGAGTTTCCCAAATTACTATCACTATTGAGTAAATGGGCATACTACAAGATGCTCTAGCAAAGAATAATCAAGAATTGCTCAAACAGGAGCATAGATAGATGTAAGACTTGAAAAGTATCAAGGACATTTGCGTTGATGCATTCAATCTATTGGCCCTAGAGGAAAGCAAGCCAATAATTAAACAATTAACTAGCTTAGTGGAGAAGCTAAATGACATAGACCTAAATTCAAATGTAAAGTTACTCAAATGGTCTAAGAGAAAGTTTCAACATAAGGTTGATGAAAAGATATCAAGTGCTAGTGCACTATCATAGGTTGAGTTAGCAACCAAAATAGATAGTGTGAAGAAGGTACTAGAGAACAACTTCTCTTTGTACACCAAATTGTGTAATCTTGCATTTTCACACAAGAAATAAGGAGTCATATTCTAAGTTTGGAGAGTCATATACAATCATCTGGTATAATACTACCAAAGTCTCTAGATCAGTGAGAAACATTTTAGACATCTCCTCAACTCCCAAAGTCAGTTAGTAGTGTTACAAATAGATGAAGTGAACATCAAGACTAAACTAATAAGTATCTAGTCAATTTTTACTCAACACATGGAGATATTGCACAAGGAACTAGACTTTTCCAAAAAACTCATGAAGAATGATCCGTATCTTTCTACTCATGAAGGCTTAGTTCACCTTTCTTCTAAGTTTTCCATCTAGCTCAAATTATTGGAGGTAGCTTGTGATAACTAGGATGCAACATTGAAAATCATGCTTGAGGTCCACACAACATTTTTGGACAAACACACTCTAAGTGGATAACTCTTTGACATTAATGTCAAAATGGGTGAGAAATAAGGTATGGGAGAGATAAGATGTATAGGGGAGATAATATTTTAGAGGGAGATGATAGAAATAGAGTACATACAAATTTACTCAATAAGAGGAATAATTTTGAGTTCAGATAGATACAAAACAACACAATCAACTTAGGGGGAGTTATTGAATTTTGAGGTATGATTGATAAGTCATAGGCTTTTGAAAAAGTTTTAAGTTTTGAAATTTTGTATTTATGTGGATATTATTTGAGTTATGCTTGAAAGGCTAAAGGTTATTCATAATTATCATGTATTTTTCCACTCATGTCAAAGGGGGAGATTGTTAATCTCATATTGGTTTTGACATATGAGCCACAATATCCTTAAGTCATTTACTTTGTTCATGCCAAAAAAGTAATACATGTTGAGTATAAGTTATCAAATATTATATGATGAGTGGTAGATATTTAGTCCATGTCAAGTAAACAATAAGCATCAAGCCACTCATGTGTCAAGTCACCTAGATTCTGAGCAGATAGTATGTGTTGAGTGATTCATATACCGAGTAGAGAATACATTTGAGTCATTCAAATGTAATATGGGCACATCTAATCAAAAAAAGGAAAGGTTCAAGTGGAAATATGGGTGAATTAGTACCATTGATTCATACTAAACCCTAAGTCACCTAGGTCTTCTTAAGGAAGAAAAACCCTAAACTTTCAAAGAATGTGAAGGAGAATTGAAGTGAGTTTTACATGTGCAAAAAGAGCATTCATGGTGATTAAGGTGTTATGAATTGAGTTACATTGCAAAATTAGTTAAAGAAGAACAAAGGAAAGGAATCAGAGGGCAACAAAGATACATCTGATTAGAAAGAATCAAGTACACATCAGTAGAGAGGTGATTTGATATCAAGCAAAAAAGTGGTAACTATAGGATCATTGTTGAGACATACTAACAGGTGAATCAATTATATCTCTTAATAGAGTAGTCTTAATAGGCTATTGTAAATCCTTTAATAGGGTGCTTACTTCATTTTAAGTTAAAGTCCTTTTACCAGGCACACTTTTAGCAGGGTCTTTATGTCCTTTAATAGGGTAATATCTAACAATATTGTAAGCCTTTAACAACGCAGGCCTTTCATAGGGTAGATCATGTTTCATGGTCAAACATTGTAACCTTCATTGGATGCACTTTATTACTACGGTAGTGAAGATTTGTGGGTGTCATCCCCACCCCAATTTTAGCTTCTTCTTAGAGGGTTTTTGGATAACCAAATACCTTGTGTCATGTGTCGAATATTTTACTTTCATGCTATGCATGTATATGCTTAATTTGATACTTTAGTTTATATGCATAGATTGTGAGACAGATGCATGGTGAATAGTTTTAGAGGTTGAAAGTTTTAAGTGCTAATTCACCACCCCCTCCTCCCATAGTTTACTTCCCTATTGTATTTCCAACATATCCTATAATTTATTTTTCCTTGTATTTTATGGTAATATTAGATCATTGGATTTAAGGGACATATTATACACATTTTTTATTAGTAAGTTTAAGAACAAGACATATTCATGATCACATAAGATATCATGAATATGTATTTATGACAACTTATGAAATTGAGAATCAAAGTTCTTCTTTAATAAATATTGAACATATAAAAAGTATTTACAAGGAGTAGGCTAATAAGAGGTAGAAAAAAAATAAGGCTTGAGAATTAAATATTTTACATTTGATTATACTTCCAATATTGAAAATTAAAGTTTTTGTATTTGATCATGGAGTTTTTTATTTTTTATGTTTACATTAATATCCAATTGTGACAACCAATTGAAATATTTCTTCATAAATAGAATACTACTTTATATTTGATACAAGCATTAAAAGTACAAAAAATATTCTAAAGCAATCTCAATAGAACTGAGGGGAAAAGATGACATTAAAAATCATGAAATAATTTAAGGACCATGTGTATAGTTTCTTCATTCTACCTATATTATATTTTCCTCTTGTAAATATCTAATCACACATATCTAAGCTCAAACTATAAAATACAATAATTTCATATATTTGGTGGAGCCTTTGTGTAGGAGCACCCTCTAATATTCATTCCTTCTAGCCATGGAAAAAAAGATGAGATTGGATACAAGACTTGAGCATATTTTTTTCTAACAGGCACCCCTCTAATATGACAACTTACGCGAGAAAGTTCTAGTATGAGGAGTTGTGATTGCATCTATCCAAATTTATCACTTCAATGCACTCAATGATAATTTAGAAATATTTAACCTTATTTTAATTCTTCTAAATTATTAAAAATAATCCCCTTACCTTTACATTTTTCTACCCCACCACAATTCTATAACGATAAAGTAATATAGAGGAACTATGACACTTTATGTCTCTTATTTTATTTTGAAATATAAATAATTTAATATATTTATGTAAGATAAAAAAAGATTCAAAATTATTTTATTATAAAACCTTTCAACATTTTATAAATGTATGTACTTCTATCAAAAATAGAATTTATAAACTAATATTGTAATATATTTATCTTAAACATATTATAAAAAAATTAGAGATAAGTTTTAAAGATTTAATTTAAATTAATACATTAGAATTTTTTTTTTCTCATTTATCTATTTGTGAATTCTTATTGGTTCTTTGTGTGAACTTATCTTCCTTACAATTTATAGTTAATTATTAATTATCAATAATATTATTTAGCTAACAAACTTTATGTATTTACTTTTATAAGGTGTGAAAATGAAATAGAATCCTTGACCAAACAAGATTGTTGGAAAATTTTAGTTGCCAAAATTAACAAAGGTAATATTTTTAGTTAAAATCTATGATACATTTTAAAATTAAAAACGTATTTAAATTACCACCAAATCCAATGTGAGACAAATTAAATGACACCATATTAGCATTGATGGATTTGATCTCTCATGTGTGATGATTATAAATTAAAGTTATAATATCTTTAGTAATTTATCAACTTTAAAAGCTAGCATAATGATAAAAGGAAACTCCACAACATGATTAGATTAAAATGTTATGAAAATAGAAACCAAAAATAGGTAGGGGAATTGACCATTGTAGTTGGTTGAATTATCGTGCATAGTGTTTGCACCATTGATAGTTGTTAAGCTACCTTTGTATCTTTATCAAGAATACTCTTGTGATGCTCCTAAAATGATGTTAGTTCTAGTATTTTTGTGTCACCTTGTTTTAATTTTTAATATACATTTGAACTAATGGATTTGAATCATCAATTCAAAACCAAACCCTTAATGTCCTCACATCAATTTTTTCTCATCTTTAGGCTCTACTAAAGAAGTCTTCTTTGGGTCAGTCAGTTTTACGTATTATAGTAAAAGGCTAATTTAATTTAATTTATTAAATTATCTTTACTCCCTTCTTAAGATTTCACTTTATGCACCTTGCATCTTCATTTAATAATTAATTATAAATTATTAAATGCCATTTACCTTTTAGGGTTTTGATCTCCTTCATAAGGATTGATCGGTTGTGAATTCATTTTATTCTATTTTGCACAAGTAAATTCAATCTTCTTGTTTATCAAGAAAACCCTTCTATCTTTACCTTTCTTTCTTACTTGTACCAAGTTATTTGTGTGCAGGATATCCATAGATCTCTAAAATTGTTCATCATAAAATTCTACATGGTATCAGAACCTTGCCAGCACCTGCATGTTTTTGTTTGAAGAAAAAATAAAAATGAGGGTTTGACAAAATAGATCTAGTGTTTTCTAGGTATTTTTGTGAAAATAGGGGTGTCTTTGATTTTTGGACCACTTTGAGGCAAAATAGATCTCACGGTTGGATTTATAAGGCATAAAAACCCCTATTTTCATATAAAGTTTGTCAATTATGGACAACATTGACTTGGGAGGCAACTTTTTTTTGCATACTAGGTTCGTACAACCATTGGCATGCAAAACGAGATGAAAAATTGCAAAAAATAATATATTTACATTTTGAGCCTTTTTGGCCCTTAGATGGTTTTAAAAACTACCAGTGATTACCGAAGCCACTAGTAGTGACTACCAATGGTTATCCAGATCGTTGTGGTCTTTCCTCTACTGGTTGCTCTAGCTCATTACACCCATCACTACCACTCTGCTCCTGGGCCACTTCCACTTCATTTTGTGACCAATGTCACCTTTGCTCTATCACTAGGATGCTTAGTGCCTCCTTGCCCATTCCATGGTCACATTTGGGTTTGAGGGCCATTTCATAAGCCCCTATTCAATTTTTAAGGGCTTTGTAATTTTTTTTGCTTTATGGGGGCCCTACAATTTTTTTACTTTAACTTGAGAATACGGGGGTCTTTTTTTGATCTAAAAGAAGTGGCAAAAGGATGATTCAAAGATAGAGACGATGACATGGGTAGTTTTTGGCAATTTTTCCACTTTGGTACCTATTTTTGTGATTGAAGGCTGGTGATTTCTTCAATCTTTTGGAGGCGTAATTTGTTCATTATAGATCCATTTTTCAATCTAGAAAAAGTGTTGGAAAGATCTTCTCAAGCCCTATTCTAATTCTTTGTTATTTTTCATCAATATTTCTCAAAGGTACATGTAATTCTAGACTGAAGTATTTTTTCCCTCTTCTTGTTTACACATTTCTTCTAGCAGCTAATGTTTAGTTTTTTGTATTGTGGGCGTGTTTTTGTGTTATTTTTTTTTTCATTTACATTAGTAAACCAAAAATTTTTAAAAACAACAATCCAAAACCTTCTAAAACAATGGATGAGACCTTTTCCTTTCTAGAACTTTTAACCCCTCATAACTATCACACATGGAAGATCTTGATGACATGACTTCTCTGATCAAAAGTGTTGTGGCCTTGTTTAGATGTAGTGCAACCAGTTTTACAGAGGCCTTTTGAGGTCATGAAGCATAGGAACAAGATGGATGAGGAAATAGGGTTGATTGCTTGACAGGTATCTAATAGTCTACATTTTCATCTTGATCGGTGTAACACTCCTCTAGCTATGTAGACCAATCTTGAAGGCTTTTTTGGTATAGTGAATGCATTTAGGACACTTTAGATTGAGGTAGAGCTTACCTCTCTTATACCAGATTTTTTTTCCTTCCATTAAGGACTTCTTGATGAAGTTCAATCAACAGAGATCTTTATTGTAGTTTATTGGGAAAACCAAGACTGATACTAAGTGCATCTACTTGATTCTTTTTAAGCTTCATGGAAACTTTCAATTTTTTACTTCTACCTTCTATTCCACCAAAGATGCTTTGGGCAATAGATTTACCATGCCATCCTTTGAGGTTTTTTGTGATTGTTTAACTTGAGAGAAAGATAATCTCTCTTAGTTAAATTTTGTTAGAGGATCACAAACTTATGCATTAGTATCTCATCAAGGGAGGAAGGAGAATACACAAGAATATCATTCTATAGAGTCTTAGATTAATTCTAGCACTCGTTGTTCATCAGGATCACCTTCTCCTGAGGGGTGCAAACCAAAGATAGAAAGACCAAAGTGTGAGCTTATTGAAATAATCCTAATCATGATGATTCATATCTCTATGAGAAGAAGTTAGATGGTTATGCCAAATAAGTCTCAGATTTGACTACTCTACTTTAGAATAGAAACATCGATATTCCTTCTACTTCTCAGAGATCATCTTTGTAATCACCATTTCAATTAATTGTTAAAGATATGGGAAAGGGTCATGCACTATGTGCAACTACTACCCCACCCTGTTCTAGATGGTTATTAGATTTAGGTGCTTTACACCATATGTCATCTTCTCAGGATTTGTTCTCTTCTTTTGAGACTTCTCCTACTCCACACATTTTGATCTGGGGAATAACACAGTTATGACTATATGTGGGAAAGGTTCTATTGACATTGATGATGGTACATTTCATGATGTACTTTGTGTCCCATCCTTTTCCTCTAAACTTCTCTCTATTTATCAGATTACACACAGTGGGATAGGGAAGATAGTTGAGTTTGCACAAGATTTAGTACACATTAGAGA
The DNA here is from genome assembly GCA_028749045.1 of Cupressus sempervirens. Classification (NCBI taxonomy): domain Eukaryota; kingdom Viridiplantae; phylum Streptophyta; class Pinopsida; order Cupressales; family Cupressaceae; genus Cupressus; species Cupressus sempervirens. Next base: position 478,556,456 of record CM053789.1, on the reverse strand, counting down.
TAGTGAAACATGCAATATTATTTCTATAGGGACTGTTGATCATGATTCCTAGCTATATTCCTTCTCACATTTTGGTCCACCATCTCCACTATCAGAGACTCACTCTCCTTCTTTATGAGAGACTATTGAGGTGAAGTCAAGTTGTTTGAACTTATGTGTTGTTCCTAAGACTAGTGTTATGACTTCTACAACTCCACCTCTTGTTCAAATTTCATCTATCACACATGATTACTCTTAAGCATTTCCTACTATTGTAGCTCTAGGCATCAAGCCACCTACTATAGCTGTTGAGGATATATCAAAGGACACACATATCCTCTTAGATGATAGATTCAATACACCTATTATCCCACCTCCTTTGGAGATTCAATTTCAAGATCCTCATGCTTTCTCCTTTGAGCATTAGCTAGGACTTCCAACTGCACCTTACATGCATGGGTTTTATTATCCTTTTCCATTGCTTTTGTTTCCTTCATATATGGAGCCACATTGGTATGTTCATTGACATAGTAGTTCTATCATTCTAGGGGTGTATGGAGTCTTAATCTTCTATCATCGAGATTTCATTGTACTTATGGTCTTGAGAGAGTCTCTTTAGATGTTTCATTTGTGCATCCTTTTCTATCTCTTTTTTGAGCATGGTTTTTCCCACTAGGTTTTCTCTATTTCTCCTTTTTGTAGAGATTTGATTGTGATTGGGTACCACATTAGGCCTTGTTGCCTCTACCCAAGTTTTCTTTTAGCATTTTAGTTTCCTTGCATTGTTTGTAGCTACATTGCTACTCATCTTGGGGGGGTGTTAGAGTAAAATGTTTATTTTATTTTATTTATTTTATTACCTTTACTCCCTTCTTAAGATTTTACTTTATGCACATTGCATTTATATTTAATAATTAATTAGTAATTATTAAACTTCATTGACATTTTAGGGTTTCCCTTTTATGTTTTTGATCTCCTTCATAAGGATTGATCAGTTGTAAATTCATTTTATTTTGTTTTGCACAAGTAAATTCAATCTTCTTGTTTATCGAGAAAAATCTTTTCTCTCTTCTCCTTTCTTCCTTCCTTGTAATAGGTTATTTTCATGTAGGATATCCATGGATATATGAATTTTTTCATCATCAAAGTTTACATTAACTTGGGTTGCATCCTTGTAAATTAATGTCTTCAAGTGAAAGGTTCTAAACCTTTGAACCATTTTGAACTCTTGAACTCCTTTGAACCGTCTGAACCATTTTAAATGATTTCGAACTCTTGAACTCCTTTGAACCATTTGAACCACTTTGAATGTGGTTCAAGATGTTCAAATGGGTTCAACAATAAAAATGTATGTCACATACCAATGGTGGTGGGCCTTATTTTCTAATACTTGGAAATTAAGTGTTGTATTAATTCAACAAAGTTTAGAAGGGTTTAGAAAGATATGCAAACTAGGGAGGTACAATGAAGATGACATGGAAACAAAGAGAATGGAGACCTCACTTTATCATTTCTATATGATAATAATTTAAAGTTGAGTTTAAGGGAAGAAGTATTGGTCCCAACTAGTACTAAGAGGGGGTTAAGTCAATGCCATCTCCAAAACTCATTATTCTCTTAATTGTTTCAAACACACTAAATAATAACTATGTAAACACTAGTACAACTATAAATATAGCAAAATAGAACCATGAAAACTCTCACATAAATTTATTCTTCAATGGAAATATATATTTTTATGTGGAAACCCTCAACAAGAGGAAAAACTATGGTGGGAATAATATACCCACTAGCCTTTTACTATAGATGAAAGGTAGCTTAGTTAAGAGTTACAACTTGTTCCTTTTGAGAACACATCATGTTAAGAATGTCTACAGCCTATTAGGATTACAATCATCCTATTAAAGCTACCTTGTTAAATGATTTTAACACTCCTTCTGAGAGGTAGCTTGATAGAGGATTTATCATATGATTTCTATTGAAGCATGCTCAGTTAATATATTAAAAAATGATAATAATAGTTAGAGATCAATTAAATGTGATCTAGAATATGTAGCATAGCTTACCTAATAGATCTATCTAGTTTATACCTTTAGAACATAACTTGATATCCTCTTGCCACTTAGGTGAACTCGATGATAAAGTATGTATCACTACTCTTCTCTTTATCAAATTCCTTCTATCTGTAGTCCATAATGTTTATTTTGGGTTGATGTAGCCTTTTGTCTTCTTCTTCTACTCAAAAAATCTTCTTCTTCATTCTCTTCTTGATTCAAAATGGTTTAGTGCATCATATTATTATTTCTCTAAAAAAAATTGTGTGCATCTCCATTCACACACTATCTTCCACACACACCAGGTCTTGTGTCCACACACTATTTTTAGATGGGTAAAGTCTTTTATTTCTAGGTGGTAAAACTCTAGAAAATTATCCCACACAAACCAGTGAATTCAAAATTTGAATTCTATCATTGAGAACTTCACAAACAACTCATGGCACCTATGTCATAGGGTATAGACTAGTAGCTCTACTAGTCTTCTTTATATCTAGCTTCAATTCTTTTGTCCTTTTTGTTTTTTGTCATTCTGTCATAATACTAATCCATATGAATGTTTTTCATGTCTGCATCTCCTATGTCACAGTGATGACTCTTCATGATGACTATAATAGTTTTCACCTTGTCTTCATCTCCAATGCATACTAGTCTAGATATTTACCATACACTAGAAGGTATACTCTTCTTGATTAGTTTCCAATTAATGAAAAAAATTGGTGTGTGAAGTATTGAAAACACTTATTGACCTTCATAATGCCAATAATATTGATTGGTTCAATAATCTCCCCCTTTTTCAATGATATAAAAATTCATGCTTCCACAATCTGAGATTTTTAGCGGTAGAATCTTCACTAACAAATGGAATTGTCTATTTTCAACCATATTATTTTTGACTCCCCTATGTTTCTTTAGCTATAGTTAGTTATCTTTCCTTGTTCTTTCATATCTTCATTTACTTCTCTTTTCTTTTATATCTCCCTCATTGTTTGTTTAGCTCCATTTTAGGGTCTTCTCCACCTATGGTTTATTTTCATCTTCTTTCTCTCTATCTATTCTTTACTTCTATTGTCTACCAATTCTTCCTCTCTTCAATCTACTCAACACTTCATCTCCTTCAAACTTTATCTCCTTCTTTTTTTGACAATTCATTCTCCCCATTTATTTCAATAATGAAAAAGGTTCATAGTATGTTGGGGTATCTGGCTTTTGTAACATCCAAGTGTGTCTTCTATGACTAGTGTAGGTTCCTAAGTGCCAATACAAGAATTGTAATCTCTAGTTATTGACTATCCATGAGGATAGTGAATAGATTTTTTCCCCTCTTGTACATGTCCTTGGATGATTCCTATCTCTGGGGATAAAAAACTATTGTATCTTGAAGAGTGTAGAGGTTATCTTATGTTTCTTTTTAGTGATCCTAGTTATTAGATGTAGCTACTCTTAGATTTGACCTATGTACTCGATTGTTGAACTTGTTGTGATGTCAAATGATGGTTGGATGACCTATAGTGATTCATCTAAATTGTTAATATGATTTTGTGAATTTGACATCCTTATGAGAATAGATGAATTATTCTTCGAAAAATCCATTACATTTTCCTTTTCTTTTGCAAGTTCCCTTATGTGGTGCTCAATGAGTTGTTTGAGTTTTTATTCTTGTTTCATCTTGCCTATATCACTAGTTGACTCCTTGAAGTTTGTATTCTTGAGTAGCTACTTAATTTGATCTATGATATCTACATCTACGTCATACTTATCATCCATAAGTAGAATTTAATCACCTTTCATGTCTTTATCAATATTCTTTCTAGTGCTTACTTTAGAAATTATTGACTAATTTCTTTGACATTTTGAACTAATTGGTGATGATGATTAATTTGACAAAGAAAGATGCAAAGCAGACTCAAATACCAGTCACAAGGGCTATCACAAGGGCATCTTCACAAAAAGCCAAAGAATAAATCAAAGAGAAGAAGAAGGCTATTGAACAAACTGATGAAGAGCCAAGAAAAAGAAGAAAAATATGTAGCTCAACCATATTCTAATGAGGAGGAAGGAACATAGTCAGAAGACATCAGTCATTTCAGAGTGGTAATTCATCCTACAAAATCAGCCTTAGATAAAATCTATGAAAATGTTTAGAATGCAAATTTTACCGATTTAAAAAGTATTGACTTCAACAAGCTCAGTAAAGAAGAGCAAATCAAAATAGAGGAATCAGTATACACCATGATGACTGAATTCAAAACTACACGTCTAGAACTAGACAATACTATGCCTAGAGAACTATATAAGATAATTGAAAACAAATGGCATCATTGTCTAAAAATTGAAAAGGAGATAAGAGAATCTACCTTAGCTCAGGTGATGCCTGACCTAACAAGAGGTCAAATAATGAAGGCCAATAAGAAATATAGTGGCAATTTCACACCAAAGCATAGAGCCTTTGACATTTTACAAAACAAGATTGAAAATGTAGTCAGTAAGTCAACAAAAATATGGAAATTGATATATGGCTTGACTAATGTCAAAGATGGAGAAGAAGATCCCCTTGAGGGAAAAAATATAGAACATGAAGAGCCTAGTGAGAAAGAGTAGGAAGAGACAAAGAATACGGAAAAAGAAGAAGAAAAGAAAGAAGAAGAAGAGAAGAATGAAGAAGAAAAGAAAGAAGAAGAAGAGAATAAAGGAGATGAAAGGAAAGATGAAGAGGAGAAATAAATAGAGGAGGAGACACAAAAGCAAGATGAAACAACAATAGTTGAGCAAGAGCAACAACAAGACCAGAGTGTGCAAGACACAGAATTACCACCTTCTATCCCTCCTCATGTACCAGTGAAACCAACATAAACTACAACTATATAGGATGTTCTTGAAACTTCTACTTAGAACATAAATCCATTGACTGTAGAGGATCTCAAAAGAATCCTTGACCAATCCACACAACAGGCAAGATTATGTACAAATCTAGTATTGGTCAGTGTGGATGAATTACAAAAATTAGTTGAAAACACAGTTAGAGACAAGGTGAAACCACAAGAGCCACCTTCCATTATCTCTATAGCTACTGGTGGTCAACCTCAAATGTAAACAATTGTTTCATCAGGAATCGTTGACACCAAAGCACAAAAGCCAAGTGAAGCAGGAGATAGAGAAGTAGAACAAACAGGACAGATTGTTACATCTGATCCTACAGCACAAACACAAGGTGCACTTCCAAAAATCACCATAATTTACCAAGGAAGTAGATAGCAGGAGGAGAAAATAGAGGAAACTCCTAAAGAGCAAGAGGCAATACAAACATTAATAAATTTTCCTACCTTTGGAACTCGTTCACAATAGCCAAGTAGTGATGCTGTGCCACTACAGATATCTGCACCAAGATCAAGTTCTACAAAAGTTGCAAGGGTACTTCACTATGGAGACCCTAAATTAGATGAGGAGATAGTCATACCAAGTTATGACTCAAAACCAATAAGCATTGAACAAATCAATGAGGTGCAGGAAGCATTAAATAGAAGAAAGCGGCAAGAGATACTCATAAAGGAGTATAAACAAAAGCAAACACTACATGAAATTAAAGACATCTTCATGGATGCCTTTAGTATTTAGTCACCAGATGAATCCAAGCATATAATAGAACAATTGACAAATATTGTTGACTAGGTGACAAATGCAGAACAAGAGACAAATGCAAAACTTATGTCCAATGGTCTACAAGAAAATTTCAAGGGAAAGTTAATGAAAAAATATCTAGTGAAATAGCAATTTCACTGATTGAATTGGAAAAGGTATTAGACAAAGTGAAAAAGGTACTTGAGAATATATTCTCATTGTACAACAAGCTGTGTGACTTTTCATACTTCACACAGGAGACAAGCCAAAGAATAATGAGTTTGGAAAGAAATCTGAAGATTTCAAGCACGCAACTACCCCAAGGCCCAGCTCAAAGTGAGAAGCAGTTCAAACAAACGCTTCACACTCAAAAAGAAGTGGTTGTGTTAATAGCAGAAGAGGCAACCATTAAGGAAAAACTAATACATTTCCAATCCTCCATTATCTCACATTTGGAAGTACTCCATAAAGAACAGGTCCATGCAGAAACTGTTCTCAAGAAAGATCCTAATCTTTCTACTTTAGATGGACTTGTTCACCTTGCTGCAGAGACTGCCATCCAGCACAAGTCATTGGAAATTGCTTTGCAGAATTGGGATGCAGCTCTCAAAATGATTATGGAGGTAAATAGCACATTTTTGGTGAAATATGGACTTAACCCTTAGAACCCTTTGACATAAGTGTCAAAATGAGGGAGATATTATGAATAGGGAAAATAGACAAGTTAATAGGGGGAGACAAGATAAAAAGGGGAGCATGATATACAGCAACAAATTTTGGTTACCAAGATAGCACATATAATGGCATAATCAACTCAGGGGGAGTTACAATACTTTTGAGGTATATATATTGTAAATTACACAATTTTGCTCAAAGTTTTCATTTAACCTCTGTATATACCAAGCAGATTAGTGAATGTAAAAATAAGGATAGATAAATAATGCTTAGTTAAGTGTTTTTTTCACTCATGTCAAAGGGGGATATTGTTAGTCTTAGAATGGTTCTTGACATTTGAGTGCCAACACACTTAATCATTTTCTAAATTGAAGCCGAGCACACTATGTATGCTGAGTCAAGAAAACCAACAGGTGCCGAGTGATCTTCAAGTGCTGAGCAGCCTTCAGGTGCCGAGTGAGAATCAAGTGCCGAATGAGTTTAGGTGTCGACCATGATACAAGAGCCAAATGGTATTTAAGTGCTGAGTCACAGACGTTGCCGAGCAAGACAAAAATGCAATAGGAGCCGAGTAAGCTAGTTTATTACATGTGTCGAACATCTGGAATCAGCAAGTGCCGAGTAACACAAAATGTGCAAATGAGTTTGTAACTTCACTAATTAAGATGTAAACTATTTTTATGGCTGACATATGATGAATCTCGAAAGATTAAAATGATAAGATTGAATCTTTTATTTTTCCTATGCAATCTACATGCAACCAATTAGAAAAATGGAGATGGCATGCAACCAATAAGAAAAGTGCAAGGAATAAGTGGGAAATAGAGATTCAATATGGATTGTAGATCCATATCTAACTCTAAGTCTTCAAGTGTCTTTATAAGGAAGATGAAATCTCATTTAATCATATAGATGGATGAAGGAGAAAACAAAATCACAAGTGGAGTTCAGAGTTCAGAGTAAAAAGACTTAGATGAAGAGATCGGCAGTTAAAAATCCATTTAATCAAGAATAAAGTAGGTGACACAAATGAGTATCAGATCTCAGAGGATCAAGGTCAGAAGAAAGAAGATCAAGTGCCTATATTCAACAATCAAGGATTGTAACCTATCAAGTTTATCATATCTAATACTCTCTAGCAATTGTATTAGAAAGGAAATCCTATATTGATAGGTTAGCTTAATAGCTATTTTGTAGATCCTTTAAATAGGTGATTAAATCCTTTAACAGGGTAACACTTCATGTAAAGTGTTTGTAAGTCCTCTAACCATGTCAATATTAATATAGTGTAAAGCCTTTAACAGGGTAGACCATCAGAAGTGGTCAAACATTATTGCTGCAATAATTTTGTGGGTATCATCCCCACCCCAGTTTTACCTTCTTATTCCTGGAGGGTTTCTAGGTTACCAAAATCTCAAGTGTTATGTGGTGATGCATATTTTTTTCTTCATGATTGTTAGATATGTTTACATGCACGCAATCTATTTTTAGTTAAATTGTTTTAAAGGTCAAAGTACAATACTTCTGATTCACCCCCCCCCCCGCCCCCCTCAAAAGCATAATTCCTATTTGAATATTCCAACAATTGGTATTAGAGCAGAGTCCTCTCAAGAAGAAGCCTAACAGCTTGGAGGAAAAGATCTAAAGATGGATGTTTTCAAACTTGGAAAGGTCATTGAGAATCAGGTGATAGATGTACATCTCGCTCTACACAAGGTAGAAGAAGCTAGAGTGGAATTAAGAAATCCTTGAAAAGAAGGAAAGAGATAGCCATAGCTAAAAATGACATAAACTATAGGGAGATTGATACCACACAATTGTTTTCCAATGGAGACACTAAAGAGTTTGATGCAGCAATAGCAAACCTGATGGAGAAAAACAAAGTTCAAGCAAAAGAGATAAGATCTCTCAAAATGGAACATGAATCACAGGCCATAATGTTATGTGAAGTCACTGAACAAAAGAAAAGAGCAGTTGAGGACAAAGTCATGATGGAAGATGACAAAAGGAATCTTGCGAATAGACTGGAAGAAAAATGTATTGAATTAACAAGGATCTCAAACATGCATATGGATACACTAGCTCAAATGATGAACCTTCATCATCAACTTAATATGAAAGATATTGAGATCTCTACTTTAAAAATGCAGAATGAACAACTATAGAATGAATTGAATAGAGAAAAAGAGGTAGAAAAGAATCTCAAAAAGTCAAGTGAAGCCATCAAGTACTTTGAAAAATTGATGAAATTTCCAAGATCAGCCCATGATACATCAGGACTTGGATACAATAGCACTGAAGTTGGTGAATCATCAAAGAGTGGCGAGCAAAGAAGTGATAAAGGTAAGGATTCTAAACCCACTTGTCATTATTATAACAAACAAGGGAATACTACTAATGTTTGTAGGAGTAGAAGAATCAATCAGCCTAACACACTCAAAAGCAAGGGTTGCTGTTGTTGGCACTAAAAATTGCATGGTCAATTTTGAGCACCATTGAAGAAATTCAAGCTTATAAATGCTTTTTAATGCCTATGCACCTGACTGTCCATTTGAGTCCCCTAAGGTGTTTAGTGTTTCTAACACCTTCCATTCAGTCTGCCTAAGCATTCCATGATGATAAACTGTTGTTTTGAGCCATTTCGTGAAGTCTCGTTTTGAGCAAATGTCAAATCTGCACTTTACCCTTAGTGTCATAGTGACAGGAGGCCTTGTTTGCGAGTGAATATCTTGCACCCAAAAATGTTTCATGACTTGCCACTTTGGGAGTTTCTAGTGTCCATATCCAAGAACCTATGTTTCAAATTTTGGGTCGTTTTGAGTCTGTTTGACTAGGTTTTGAATCCCTCAAAGTTGGTCATTTAAATTTTTCATGTTGATGCACTTTGCACACATTTTTGGGAAGCCCTGTTTGACATGCTATAAATTTGACCCAATTGACCCAAATGTTGAAATTTTTGTTGTGTTGCATTGTAGATGTCAGAGACTTGTTATGTTTCAAGTTTTAGCTTATGACGAATCCGTTTGATCAGTTTTCAAACATGATTCCAAATGGAATTTCTAACTTTTTACCGGTGTCATTATTTGCAGATTGTTTGGTAGCCCTGTTTGGGAGGTTATATCTCCTAATTCATGATAGTTCAAGTCAAATGGTTTTTTCCCCTATATTGTCCATTAAAAATACTACAAGTGTACCAATTTTTAGAACTTGATGAATCTGTCTTCACACTTTCCCAAGGTCATTCCATTTGTAAAAAATGATATTTCATTGATGTCCTATATCCTTTAAATCCAGGTAGTCAACTTTGTACCCTTTCCAAATTTACCTCGTGATTTTTCATGTTTTGAAGCTGTAGAATCATATTTTCCTCTTTGTCTAGAATCATATTGTCATCATGACAAAGATTTAATGCCCCAGTTTTCATTTCCCCATGTGCCCATTTGCCTAGTTTTTTGAGCCAATTTCAAACCCAGTTTATTGTTTTCTGACATGTCTTCATGCAGGTGATTCTGAGAAGGCAAATTTGACATTGAATATCTTTTGACTGTGAATTTTTCATGAGACAAGATTCGACAGGGTAAGAGTGCACAGAACAAAGATTTAGTGTGCTGAGTTTTGGAGCCCGGTCAGGTGTTCAAATCAGTTTTTAAAGCCAGGCAACAAGCCTCTTGACAAAGTTTTCACAGTGGTGCAAAAAGTGATAAAATGAGTCTTAATTAGCAGTTCAGTGATTAAATTTGATTTCAATCAGTATAGTGGGTTCAATAGATCAATTTGTCAGTTCAGTCGTTTGAAAATGATTTTTTCTTAGCCGGACCCACTTTGGGGCCCGACTAATTATAGTAAATTGATAAAATCGATAAGATGTGAAATTGAAGATATTCAGAGACTAACATGATATTCCAAACATTCATAGTGATTTGTTGTTGACTCTAGGGATGGGATTAAATTAGACAAATCATGGTGACATTATCAATGTGTTGAATCCAACCATTGTTGATGTTGATTGTCCTGCAAATATGCAAATGGGGAAAATTAACTATGCAACTATGATTGAAGAAATATGTGTTGCCAATGCTAGAAATGTTCAAAAGAGGTCCTAAAGTTGGAGAGTGTTGATATTCATAGTGTTTTTAATATCAAAGCTGAGGAAGCCAACGGTACAGATCTGACTGAAGAAGATTGTACTTCAAATAATGATAATGGATTCGGGGCAGATAATTTTGACCATGATTTGAAAAATGTGTTGAGACTAGATAGCATTGGTGTTGACAATGCTTTGAATATTAAAGCAGGATATGTTGACTTCCTCGATGTTACTAAAATAAAGAGTGTTATCAATGCTAAGAATGGTTTGCAAGATGTTACTAATCATCTGGAAAAGGTGTTGAAGTCAGATACTATTTTGAGAGTGATGTATATATGAGAGCATTAAGAAAACCTTATTACACGAACTTGCTCACATGGTGCACTCAGAAACATGATACAAACTTTAATGTACAAAATAAATAGTTGAATGAAGAAGCTATCGCATTGGAATGGACAAAATCACGTAGCAGGATGTTGAATGGATTGAGGTAGACAAATGATATAGATGAGTTCTATTCTTTTGATGAGACATATAATGCGCATAAGTTTGGAGGGAATCCTTTGCATGGTTTTTTAGAAGGTTAGGCTTCTGTAATAGTTGTAGCACTTTGTTGTGTCGTAAATTCTATTGGAATTGGGGTTGACGCAAGCCAACAAGCTCATTCAGAACTTGATCCAAATGATTTTCAAGATCGTGTCAATGTTGTTCAATCTGAAACCATCATTGGACCCGATCCAGATGATTGTCTAGAAGCTAATGCCATGGCTAAACTTGACCTTGATGACCATTGGCATAGGGAAACTATTGTCTATCATGATCTTGACAATTAATGAGAATATTTTAGTGAAAGACTACGCTGGGCAGCAGAAAAGACCAAGGACAGTTTGGAGGATGAGAATGCTATAGTCTGCATGTAAGGAGTAGTGAGCCTATCTGACATAGGACAACAAAGTTAGAACTCCACACATAGCAGGACCATCCACATCAGTAGCAAGTAGAACATGTCATCAGGAAGGAAGTTTGCACCTTGGAATGGAGAGTTGGAGCAATAGGAATAAGTTGCAGTTGAAGAAGTAGCTCGTGCATCAAAGAAGAAGCCAATAGAAACTTTTGTTCATGCCAGTCAAAGCATTAAAAGAAAAGGGAAGAAGAGTCAACGCCAAGCTAAAGATGATAAAGCTCACGCTAGTTTGGATAGGGGTCCCATTAAAAAGAATAGTCTCATGTAGCATTTTCAAAGGAACAGCTCCACGTAAGAAGAATAGAGACCATAGGCAGCAAAAGAGAGCCTCACACAATTGAGAAAGGGAATTCACATAAGAAATCTATCATATTATGAGATATTTGCATGAGCAGAGGTACTTCAAAGGAGAATTTCGCAGGGGAGCTAGCTAACATGGATAAGAAGGTAACATCCAAGAATAGTAGCCTTGACCCCATGCTAAAAGAAAAATAGTCAAAGCCGCAGTTATAACAAATAGTTCCACATGCCAAGTTGAGAAGAGAAGATAAAATTTCAAAAAATGAAACCCTCCACAGTTCATGCAAAGCACAAAGCACAACAAATGAAAAGCAAAAAACTCACGGCAGGAGAGCAAAAGTGCATGAAAAGTTAAGGGATCCGCAGTTTCCAGAATCAAGGAGGAGGCAAAATATTTTAAAAGCTAAAAGGCCAACCTGCGAATGAAAAGAAAAAAAATAGCAGTGATTCATGCTTTGAATAGAGGACGCATGTTAAGGAGAATGAAAGGAACCCATGCCTATAAAAGGTAAGGAAGACAGCGTATTGAAGGAAAGCTATCAAGTTTAAACCCAGCTCATGTAAGGAGGAGCAATCCGCATGAATACAAGAAGGAACTCCCATATGAAATAGAGGAATATTTGCAAACATTTTGTCGCACATGGATGCCGAGGAAAGATTTTTAAGTGTTTATATGCTAAAGTGCAAAGAATTAGTAGTAACTTAAAAGAAAGAGCCTTTTGAAGGCAAAGCTCACGCTTGAGGGTCCTAGTCGATAGTAATGCCTAGGTGATGTCAGTGAGACAAGTGCAATGTTTTACATGAAAATCCAAGTACGCTAATGTGGCACCACAAACCAAGATGCAACCAAATGAGGACAAGTGTCCCGATCGGACGGTGCTCGCTTCCTTGCATTATGAAGTTGTAGGGTAGATAAATAATGCAAAAAAGTGGGCTTGCAACATGTGGCAGCGGGCCCACTTGGTAATGACATGGCAGATGCATGTTTGACCAACCAATCAAACAGTGCCACATGGCATCAGTCAAATGGAGGGCTAACCATGGAGTGAAGGGATACTAAAAAATTATAGTCTTTTAAATAAAATGATTTTTTTTGTCATTTTATGGGTGCACGTTTAGAAATTCTATTAAATCAAAAAGGGGATTTATTCTAATGTTCAGACATTAGATATTTTAAATTTTTGAAATTTAAAATTCAAAAGTGCAGACCTGAACTTTTATAACAGGGGAGTCATTTTCAAATTGACCTTCTAGGCATTTTTAGGAGGCTAGATATGCACTCCAATATACCACTAGAATTGGGAGGATCTAAATTTTCCAAATATGAGGCTAGTTTTTGCATAGGAAGTAGTTGGTTCAAGCTACAAGAGGTTTTCTTTTATGATTCCTATCATGTAACCGAATTTAGGTATCAAAGCTCAGAACTGATTTCTAATGAGGTGATGACTTGAGTATGGTTAAAAGTAGTTGAAATGCAATTTGGGTCAAATTCTGATAGTATTCACTCAGTAAAATCTCAAATTTTCCCAGTATTTTCATAAGGCAGATCAAATTATTTAGTAAATCAAAAGGTTTTCATCATTTGAACAGAGATATTTTCCAATCAGTTAGAATGTGATGATGAAAACAAATCAGATTAGATGGGTAGACGGAGGAAGGAGGTTTTGCAACTAAACAAGATGAAATTCCAAGTGAACACATGTCATTCTAAAATTAGATCCGGGAATTCTTTCTTTTCTATATCTTTCTTTCTCTGATCCATTGTAAGGGTTCTATTTTTTTGTTACTATGAAACCATTGTTGGTAGGAAATTTGCATTCATTCTGTGAGACCACTTCTTTGGATCCAGAACTGTGATTCCACCTCCATTCTTCAGAAAATTCTTCTTGTATGAACAACAGTAGTGCAGATAATACAAATAGTTCAGACATGTTAGGTGTTTTCATGTTTTGATTGCATGCATTTAAATTTATTGTTTCAAGGAAATTAATACCAAGGAATAGGAATTTAATTAGTTTCATTCTGATTCTCATCTCCTTCATCAGTGATCTTCAATGTTTTACAATCTCTGAACAAAGAGATTAGGTTTTATTTGCAGCTCCTTAAGGCTGTATGTTAATTCATTGTTGCTTATAACCCAAGAGGTTGTGTAAATGCTTCAAAGAATCAACGGGGTTGCAGGTTTGCTAATGGGGATATCATGTAAGAATGAGGTTCAGATTGAGCATAGATGTCCATTTACAAGTTAAATGGATAGATCAAATATCTAAAGATACACATATGTCTTAGATATTCATATGTATGCATTTGATTCATGGAATCGCCCAATAGATAAGGCACTGGTCATTTACAAGATCACTTGTTCATGCTGCTGCATATTAGGGGTTTTGTTGAATTCAAAATCTTTAAATCAAATCAATTTAGTTGTTCATGTTGAAGTGGGCATCAAAATTTAACCCTCACTCAGCTTTTGTATGTCATAGGTTTACATTTACCTACCATAGATCTGTGTCATTTCATGAGTTCTTAGGAGATATAAAGGGTTTTCATCTGCTTAATAGATTCAGGGATATGTTTTTGCATTGGTATGGTATCAATTGAATCTTAGGTCCACCCACCTAGGTTTAGCAGAGCCTGAAGTAGAAGAAGGGTCATGCCTTATAGTTGGCCTATTGTTAGAAATGGCATGTTGAAAATGGGAGTTAGCTGCCCCTAGATGTGTCACTTTCTCAATGGGATAATTGAAAACCCTCCAGCATTTTCAAACACCAACAACTATAACAAGTGCAACATGCAAGGACATATGACTCAAGATTGCAGATCCAAAGTCAGAAGGACACAAATATTTGATGGACATTGTCATAACTGAAAGAAGTATGGACATAGAGCATTTGAATGCAGATCAAAGCCTATGTGGACACAAAACTAGCATGTAAGAAGGGACAACTATGAACACCATTACAATTGGGACTATAACACCTAGTATAGCTATCATTATTGTCAGGAATATGGACATATAACCCAAAACTACATAAGGACACATTTCAAGGGGAATTATAAAAGATGATTGAACCAAACTACTTGCTTCAGTTGCTTTAAAACTAGACATGTCAGCAAAAACTATCCTGCAAAAGCCAAGGCACCCAAGACTGAAGTAAATAAGGGAAAAAAAAAGATTAATGCGGAATACATCAGAAAAAACATGAAGAAAACATGGTAGAAAAAGAATGAATCAAGTTCATCCAATGAGAGGGTCACTTCACCCACAAGGTCAAGTGATCATTTCTCATTCAATTAATCACAAAATGAGCCTACAGGGCTGATACATATAAAGGAAGTATCATACATCAGCCCTAAATCATGAAGAAGCATTGCAAAGTATAAATATGCATGAGATAAGATGCTAAGACTAAACTTGAATGATGATGTCAAGCTGTCTTTGGATGTCGAGTAAAACTCTAGTGGAAGCCGAGTTACTAACAATGACCGAGCCAATAGTGGATGCTGAGTTAAATAAACTCCAATGGAAGTTGAGTAAAGAGGAATATAGTGCAAGCTATGTAATGTTAAATCCTTTCGAAGCTAAGTGGGCAGTTGAGCATTTAATGCGATGAAAATAGGGTATATTATCGCGATTTCAATCATTCTTCCTCATCACAATCAAGAAGCAAAGAAGAGAAAGAGAGCAGAGCGACTTCATAGCAAAGAATTTAGCGTTCCAAGTAGATTCCAACTACCTATAATGCATTTTCATCGATCCTAAGGTATTTTCATTTGTGTCGAGCTACGCAGTTTCATATTTTTGTGTAAAATAAACCCTAGTTTGCACAAATGGCTTTGAGCTCTGAGAAAACCCATGAAAAAGAGTCATTTGAAGTTCAATTAGTATCTAATGAGGTTAGGCAGCCTGATTTCCATCCCATTCCTAAAGTTGCATACAAAAATGACCCAGCCAGAGCCCTTTCTCACATACCCCCAAAAGTTATAATTGTTCAAGACGTAAGAAGATGTTATAATTGTAAGATAGGAGCCATAGGAGACATGGAAATAAGGGAAGCCTATGAGAAGTTGTGTGTAGATGGTGTTTTGAAAGATGAATACAAAATTTGTGAAAGAAAAGGTTCAACATGAGTTTTGAGCTTTCCAACCGTATTCAAGACAGAATGGATCAGACTTGTGTTAAGCAGAATTCATGATGGAAGTCTATGGCTAGAAGATGTTCCTACCAAGATCACAAAAAAAATCATTCATAGGGTAACTGGATATCCTACCCTAGATCGGCCCAAGACCTTAAGAAGTGAATCCAAGGAAGTTATTGAAAAACACACAGGTGCCCAGTGGAATAAAAGAGGAATGACAATTCATACCATTCAAGATCCTCTAGTTGAGTTTGTTGTTAGAGTGATTGTACATAAATTCTATCAATCCAACAAACTCAATAGTTTGCCATGTATTGCAGTAGATGTACATTACAAATTGGTGAAAAAGGATCATACTTATGATCTTACAGAACTGCAATTACAACAAATTAATGAAAACCTAGCTAAGAAGGACAAAGGGTGCTTAGTGCAAATTTGGAGCAATTTTGGTATGTGTATTCTTCTATGTTCTAAATGAATTTCCCTCTTTTGGAAAAGTTACATGGAGAAATGATAAAACTATCATATCCCAAATTAATGAATATATAGAACAAATGGGAGACAATTTGGCCTCACTTATGACAAGTTATTTTGAAGATTTTAAGAAATACATGAAGCAAAGAGTAAGAATACTAGTTTCCTTAGTGGAAAAACATATTAATGATATATGCTTCTTAGCTGATATTGATTTTACCTATATCCAAGTAGTAATTCCAAGGGTAAGATGGCTAAGGCCATTTGGTTATGAGATAAACATAGATGAAGCATCCGCAGCAATAACTGCATTATTGGCGGAAGAGACAGATAAGAGTGCCCCACATTTTGGCACTTATGATGTAGTAAGGTCAAAGGTAAAAATGGAGTTAAAGACTACCTCCACAATGAAGAAGAAAGACAAATTGATGAAGAAAATTAAAAAGAAATTTGGTGAAGGAATTGAAGCTGAAGTAGAAGAAGAAGATGATGATGATGATGAAGATGATGATGATGATGAACAAGAGCAAGGCCAAAAAGAATTTACTCAAGGCCTAGGTGAAGACAAGGAGGAAGGTGCTAAGGAAAAATAAGTCAAGGAAGCACCAACCCAAGCTAAGCCAAAGAAAAGAAAGGCAACAGTGCAGCCTCCAGCCCAGCCTAAAACAAAGAAAGATGCAAAGCCAATTCAAATACTAGTCACAAGGGCTACCAAAAGGGCATCTTCACAAAAAGCCAAAGAACAAATCAAAGAGAAGAAGAAGAAGGCTATTAAACAGATTGATGAAGAGCTCAGAAAAAGGAGAAAATATGTAGCTCAACCAGATTCTGATGAGGAGGAAAGAATAGAGTCAGAAGACATCAGCCAATTTAGAGTAGTAAATCATCCTCCAAAATCAGCCTTAGATAAAATTTGTGAAAATGTTAAGAATGCAGATTTTACTAATTTAAAAATTTTTGACTTCAACAAGTTTAGTAAAGTAGAGAAAATCAAAATAGAGGAATTAGTATACACCATGATGACTGAATTCAAAACTACACTTCTAGAACTAGACAATACTATGCCTAGAGAACTATATGAGATAATTTAAAATAAATGGAATCATTGTCTAAAAATTGAAAAGGAGATAAGAGAATCTACCTTAGCTCAGGTGATGCCTAACCTAACAAGAGGTCAAATAACAAAGGCCAATAAGAAATATAGTGGCAATTTCACACCAAAGAATAGGGCCTTTGACATTTTACAAAACAAGATTGAAAATGTAGTTAGTAAGTCAACAAAAATATGGAAATTGATATATGGCTTGACTATTGTCAAAGATGGAGAAGAAGATCCCCTTGAGGGACAAAATATAGAACATGAAGAGCCTAGTGAGAAAGAGGAGGAAGAGAAAAAGAATATAGAAAAAGAAGAAGAAAAGAAAGAAGAAGAAGAAGAGAAGAAGGAAGAAAAAAAGAAAGAAGAAGAAGAGAAGAAAGGAAAAGAAAGGAAAGATGAAGAGGAGAAATAAATAGAGGATGAGACACAAAAGCAAGATGAAATGGCAACAGCTAAGCAAGAGCAACAACAAGACCAGAGTGTACAAGACACACAATTGCCACCTTCTAGCCCTCCTCATGTACCCATCACACCTGTAGAAACTACAACTATACAAGATGTTCCTGACACTTCTACTCAGAACATCAATCCATTGATTGTAGAGGATCTCAAAAGAATCCTTGACCAATCCACACAATAAGCAAGATTATGTACAAATCCAGTATTGATCAGTGTGGATGAATTAAAAAAACTAGATGAAAACATAGTTAGAGACAAGGTGAAACCACAAGAACCACCTTCCATTATCTCTATAGCTACTAGTGGTCAACCTCAAATGCAAACAATTGTTTTATCAAAAATTGTTGACACCACAGCACAAAAGACAAGTGAAGTAGGAGATAAAGAAGTAGAACAAACAGGACAAATTATTTCATCTGATCCTATAGCACAAACACAAGGTGCACTTCCAAAAATCACCATAATTGACCAAGGAAGTAGACATCAGGAGGAGAAAATAGAGGAAACTCCTAAAGAACAAGAGGAAATATAGACATTAATAAATTTGCCTA
Source organism: Cupressus sempervirens (assembly GCA_028749045.1). Classification (NCBI taxonomy): domain Eukaryota; kingdom Viridiplantae; phylum Streptophyta; class Pinopsida; order Cupressales; family Cupressaceae; genus Cupressus; species Cupressus sempervirens. The sequence goes on along the minus strand of CM053789.1, from coordinate 478,538,057 downwards.
CCTTAGGAACTCCTTCACAATAGCCAAGTAGTGATGTAGTGCCACCACAAATATTCACACTAGGATCAAGTTCTACAAAATTTGCAAGGGTACTTCACTATGGAGACCCTGAATTAGATGAGGAGGTAGTCATACCAAGTTACGACTCAAAAACAATAAGCATTGAACAAATCAATGAGGTGCAGGAAGCATTAAATAGAAGAAAGCGGTAGGAGATACTCAGAAAGGAGTATAAACAAAAGCAAACACTGCATGAGATTAAATACATCTTTATGAATTCCTTCAGTATTTAGTCACCAGATGAATCCAAGCATATAATGGAAAAATTGAAAAATATTGTTGACCAGGTGACAAATGTAGACCAAGAGACAAATGAAAAACTTATGGAATGGTCTGCAAGAAAATTTCAAGGGAAAGTTAATGAAAAAATATCTAGTGAAATAGAAATTTCACAAATTGAATTGGCAAAGGTATTAGACAAAGTGAAAAAGGTACTTGAGAATATATTCTCATTGTACAACAAGTTGTATGACTTTTCATAGTTCACACAGGAGACAAGCCAAAGAATAATGAGTCTGAAAAGAAATCTGAAGATTTAAAGCAAGCAACTACCCCAAGGCCCAGCTCAAAGTGAGAAGCACTTCAAACAAATGCTTCACACTTAGAAAGAAGTGGCTGTGTTAACAATAGAAGAGGCAACCATTAAGGAAAAACTAGTACAGCTCCAATCCTCCATTACCCCACATTTGGAAGTACTCCATAAAGAACAGGTCCATGCAGAAACTGTTCTCAAGAAAGATCCCAATCTTTCTACTTTAGATGGACTTGTTCGCCTTGCTACAAAGACTGCCATCTAGCACAAGTCATTGGAAATTGCTTTGTAGAATTGGGATGCAGCTCTCAGAATGATTATGGAGGTAAATAGCAAATTTTTGGTGAAATATGGACTTAACCCTTAGAACCCTTTGACATAAGTGTCAAAAAGGTGGAGATATTATGAATAGGGAAAATAGACAAGTTAACAAGGGGAGACAAGATAAAAAGGGGAACATGATATACAACAACAAATTTTGGTTACCAAGATAGCACAGATAATGGCATAATCAACTCAAGGGGAGTTAAAATACTTTTGAGGTATATATATTGTAAATTACACAATTTTGATCAAAGTTTTCATTTAACCTCTGTATATGCCAAGCAGATTAGTGAATGTACAAATAAGGATAGATAAATAATGCTTAGTTAAGTATTTTTTTCACTCATGTCAAAGGGGGAGATTGTTAGTCTTAGAATGGTTCTTGACATTTGAGTGCCAACACGCTTAATCATTTTCTACATTGGAGCTGAGCACACTATGTATGTCGAGTAAAGAAAACCAACAAGTGCCGAGTGATCTTCAAGTGTCGAGCAGCCTTCAAGTGTCGAGTGAGAATCAAGTGTCGAATGACTTTAGGTGCCAACCATGATACAAGAGCCGAGTGGTATTTAACTGTCGAGTCACAGATGATGCCGAGAAATACAAAAATGCAATAGGAGCCGAGTAAGCTAGTTTATTACATGTGTCGAGCATCTGGAATCAGCAAGTGCCGAGTAACACAGAATCTGACATATGATGAATCTTGAAAGATTAAAATGATAAGATCGAATCTTTTATTTTTCCTATGCAATCTACATGCAACTAATTAGAAAAATGGAGATGGCATGCAACCAATAAGAAAAGTGCAAGGAATAAGTGGGAAATAGAGATTCAATATGGATTGTAGATCCATATCTAACTCTAAGTCTTCGAGTGTCTTTATAAGGAAGACAAAATGAGTGAAGAGTAAAAAGACTTAGAGGAAGAGATTAGTAGTTAAAAATCTAGTTAATCAAGAATAAAGCAGGTGACACAAATGAGTATCAGATCTCAGAGGATCAAGGTCGGAAGAAAGAAGATCAAGTGCCTGTATTCAGCAATCAAGGATTGTAACGTATCAAGTTTATCATATCTAACTCTAGCAATTGTATTAGAAAGGAAGTCCTATATTGATAGGTTAGCTTAACAGCTATTTTGTAGATCCTTTAAATAGTTGATTAAATCTTTTAACAAGGTAACACTTCATGTAAAGTGTTTGTAAATCCTCTAACCAGGTCAATATTAATACAGTGTAAAGCCTTTAATAAGGCATGCCTTTAACAGGGTAGACCATCAGAAGTGGTCAAACATTATTGCTGCAGTAATTTTGTGGGTATCATCCCCACCCCAGTTTTACCTTCTTATTCCTGGAGGGTTTCTGGGTTAATGAAATCTCAAGTGTTATGTGGTGATGCATATTTGTTTTTCATGATTGTTAGATATGTTTACATGAATGCAATCTATTTTTAGTTAAATTTTTTTAAAGGTCAAAGTACAATACTTCTAATTCACCCCCCCCTCTCAGAAGCATTATTCCTATTTGAATATTCCAACAATTAATTGAACCTTGTCTAGGGTATTCTACCTTAAAATAAAATAATATACATACTTGAATGGATGTACTTTGTGGTTTTATTTTTATCTTTGTCAGATTCATCATCAACTACTCATGAAACCATCAACTTAGGTCAAGTGGGGAATTATTGTAAATGATTTGACTTATGCTCTATATACTACTTTGAAGGGAACACTATTTGGTTTTCTAGAAAAATAAGCTTGGTAAGAAATCTTAATATATAAAAACCTCATCTTATGGCTTAGTATATCATCTATGGCCAATGAGAGTTCTTCATTTCTTTTTTTGGTCATCCTAGCATCTTCATCAAATGTGGTTTTTCCAATCTTTAGCTTTACTCCAGTATTGTTAAACCCTACTACCCTCTCTATAACTTGCTTAGTGATTTTGTAGGTGTATCAAGCTATATGTATCCTCTATGTACTCTGAGTAGTACAACTCTCACCCAGCCTTCCTAAAATAATTCAAGAATATCTACAATATTGTATATCAAGAAACAAAAAAGAGGTTACAAGGTAAGTCTCAAATAATATATCTAGCCAACAAACCAAAAAATAGTAAAGCTCTGCCCATGGGCTAATACAAAGAGTTTACAAGAATATCATGTTGTTTATATAATTAAACATAAAGATTACTCTTCCTCCTCTTTACTTGACTTTGAGCTAGTGAACCTCATAGGAGAAGGCATAAATGACATAGGTGGACCTTCTCTTTCTTCTACTTATGCCCTATAGTTACCTTCCCTTCAAATCTTCTACACCAAAGGCTCATTAAACCCATCCTCCAATGTGTTTCTTTCTTTCCACTTCATAGTACTAAACCCATACTTGAGATCCTTTTTAGTTAGCAATCCCTTACCTTCCAACATGAATTTTTGGAATTGCTCCTTCAACTTGAAAATAGTTGTTACCTACACGACAATGTCAGCCCCTATGCATCTCCTTAGAGACTCAATAAAAATTCTTCTTTACCTTGAAATATATTATTGTCCCTAAATTTCCATAGACACCAAAGTATAAATGAAGAGAGAATAAACCAAAACATATTTAGATTATTGATGCCACAAATTTTTTTACCATATATAATATTCTCAATAAAAACATCTTCATTAAATACAAAACTAAACATATACTAGATATCTCAAGCAAAAGGAAATTGGAAGAAAAAAATGAGCAACTTATATTAGGATCTCCTCTTGGCTTAGTGAATGACAACTTATGCAGAAACAATCTCCAAAGAAAGAAAAAATAAATAGGCTCTATAGGTCTAGCCCAAAGATGGATAAGGATTTTTTTCCAATAATTATGGGAAAGGGAGAGATTCCAGCTGGCATTAAGATGATCAAGGATAGCAGTTATGGAGGTAAGGGTGGAGTAGACATACTTGGATCTAACCAGGTGTAAGGAAGAGGAGTCATGTCATTTCAACTGACACAAACAAGATTCATAAGAGAAACAACTCATTCTAACCCTTGAAGCATCAAGCGCATTAACAATCATAGAGAAAGTTTTCTTATGTTCCTGAAGGGAGAGTCTAGATTTAAGCTCTATCCAACCTATAAGATTGTCATTACATAGAATGTCTCTAAAGGTTTTTATACTAAATTTGGCCCATTTCTTAGCTAAGGAGCCTTGTATCAAAGCTAGAGGTTTAGAATTTCTTTTTATGTTACACCAAATAGAGTTGTTGCCACACCAAATGTTACTATCCTCTATTCTTTAAACATTACCAAAAAGGGTCTCACCTTAGCCCAACTTTTCTAGATTTCTTTGAAAACATTGGATCCCCCCACCATTGTTTTACATTCAAGAGCTAAAAATTCTAATACTTCTCTCCACATGGATAGCCTCTAATCAAATTATGTCTAATAAGAATTTTTCAAGAATCATCTCCTTATGTTTCTTTAGCAATCCATTTCAAAGCTAAGGCTATATCTTGAACTCTTAAGTCTTTTAGTCCAAGACCCCATAATTCCTTACTTTTTGTGCACCAATCCCATCTATTAGCATGATTCTTACCAGTACCCTTCCCATTAGACCAAAGAAAGTCTCAGATAATTTTTTGTATATATTCAAACTAATTAACATTAAAGAGTCATGCTGATGCAACATAAATAGAAGAGAAGGAGAGGATCTTTTGACAAACTTGTACTCTACCTACCAAAGATAGATACACAATGTTCCATTAATGTAGTCTTCCACTGAATTTTTCTTTGACCCAATTCTATACATTATTAATACTAGGGTTGATGGCAAAGGTAATTCTAAGATATTTAACTACCTGGTTAGGTCCCCTCTAACTTATACCATACTTATTGAACCATGAAGGAGGATTAGGGTCTCATCTTAGAAGAATGGACTTAATTATTGATATTTTGCTTCCTAAGTCTATACAAAATAGATCCATTTTAGTCATTAGGTGTTTCATATTAACCTCATCAAGTTTGAATAAAATTTCTATGTCATCTACAAATTGGATATTTGTTATCTCACTCTCATTTGGAAGGAGAGGGCTTGAAACCTTAGGAGACAGAAAATTATCCCTTAGTAAGTAGTGCAAGGCTTTTGCAACTATTAAAAAAAGTGATGGAGCATCCCTTCCTAATGGAACTTGACAATTCAAAGAATTCCAAGCTCATAACATACATAAATTGGATAATCTAGATTACCTTGCTAAATATACTCCTATCATAAACATGAAGATATTTGTGTGATATTGTGCAGAAATCTAATCATTATGTGATTGGATTTTTTGGACAATGCATATGTGGACATAACAATAGTCCCTCTAGCTGCTCAACAACTGAAAGAAAAACAAGAACATAATCAATCAATATTGGAGATTTCTTCAGCCCTAACTTATGATGAGTTTGATGCCCTAAAATAATGCAAGAATTCAAAGGAAATGTGGGATAAATTGAGTACCATCTATGGAGGAGATGATAATGTCTTAAGAGACAAATTAGAAAGTCTGAGAGGTAAGTTTGATGAAATGAGAATGACAGAAGGTGAGAACATAGTGAAGTACTACACAAGAATTAAAGAGGTTGCCAAAGCTATTAGATGAGCTAAAGGAAAGATTGAAGATGAAACTATAACCAGAAAGGTATTAGAACTCTATTTCCTATTTATGCTATTAGGTTTTCTGCAATGCAAGAATTGAGATGCGCTCCAAGTAATGACCTAACTCTGGAAGGTGTAATTGGTAGTCTTACTTCTTTTGAGATATCTAATTTTGATAAATACAATCCTACTATTGAAGAAACTACTTTTAAATCACAATTTATTCTTACCAAGAAAGGAAAAGGAAAACATGTAAAAAGTGATAGTCATGCTTTTGATGATGAACTTGAAACATTGATAGCTAGGAGATTTGGAAGAGGCAAATGAAAATAAAAAGGTAAGCTTCCCATAATCCATTTTTCATGGAACAAGATTGGTCATATTGTTGCAAGGTCTCTTGATAGAGGAGACAAGGATAAAAGGAAGGAAAGAAAGTACAAAGAAAGAAGAGATGACTGGGACTTCAATCAGAATAAGGAATACAAGGACAAAGGTAAGAAATCATGTTATATTATTGAAGAAGAAAATGATGCTACATCTAAAAATAATGATGAAGAGGTAGTCTATGTTATTTATGAAAGATGATTCTGATGGAGATGAGAAAATTGCTTTAATTGTTGAGATAATGGGCGTTGCACACATTGCATAATATTGTTATATTGTATTATTTTATTTTATTATGTAATGTTTCACCTAGATGGATCTGCACCATATAAAGATTCCCATGGGATATACTTGATGAGTTGTATTGTAACATTGTGATAATGTTTCATGTAATTATTTAATATTGGGGAAAATAATTAAATTTTCAATATTAAATGTGGGGTCAATGGGTTAGGTAGCACATGGTTTATGTAATCCACTTGGTCATTTTGAGGGACTTGCTACTATATAAGTATCCAGAAGGGTAGTTGTTGGTGAGAGAAGACAAAAGGGAGGAGGGGAAAGAGTCGATTAGGACAAGGCTTGACAGGTTAGCCAAGGGAGCATTTGTGAAGGTTGGAAGCATGGCATGGGATGTGTGGATTCATGCTTGTGTCATAGATTATTTGGTAGTGGCCATGGCTTTGAAGCTTTCCATGGTTGTATTGCAATGATATTTTTTTCTAAATAATACATGAAGATGGATGCTTTTGGAGGCTAGGTTTTTCCCTCAATGAGGGTTTCTTAGGGTATATCTTGTGTCACATTTTTTGTGGGTATGTTGTTGATTCTCTTGCATGTGGATTTCAATTACATATTTATTTCAAATCTATTATGGGTTATGTGGAAATGGTTATATATTTTTATTGCAAGTTTCTTTAGAAGTGGTATTAGAGCTATGGTTTTATGGTTGTAACCCTAAATTGAATCCATGGGAATGCATGAGAGGATAAAAGAAAGGGCAAGATATATTGGGTTTCATAGATTGTTTATTGCATATCTAGGGATTTTGGATTTTTTTGTTATGATGGGATGTTGGTAGATTTTGGGCATGTGAAATTTGTTGGACAAATGAAGTTTTTGGATGTTTCATTTAAATGAGGGTTTTAGGGGGTAGCTTGAAGAAATGACCCCTTAGGGAAAAAATAAACCTCACCATTGAATCTAGGTTGATGTTTCCATAAATTTTGATATATAATATGCACTAGTTTAGCTATGTTCAGAGGAAATAAAAGAGTTTTTAGTTTCAGCCTGTGATAGCTGTCAAATTTAAAACTATCAAAAATTTTCTTACAAAAAAAAAATTCAGTGAAAATGGTAAAAATATTGACTTAGTAAAATGGCCATAACTTTCTCTAAGGATATCAGATTTCAGACTTCTTATAGGTGTTGGAAAGAAAATTCAGAGCACTATAAAATGGTGTAGGTTTGGCTCTATGATTTTAAAATTTTGTTAGGTTTTAAGATCCTAAAAGTTAGATGTTGTTTATTTTAAGCACATATTAGGACATAACTTGAGCCTACGAAGTTAGATTTTGGACTTCAATTAGTCAACAGAAAGATCTTGGGTAGCTCTACACATTGGTTTAGATTTGGTGCAAGTTTGGCAAGATTTATTTGATGATATATTTATCTAAGAAGTATATGATAAGTATTGACTATGGTAACATTATGAGTTTATGACATTGTATATTTTGGAGATTTGAGTTTGATGTCATTGTATACCTGATTTATATTTCAAATTGGTCTCATGATGATATGGTTATCAATATTTGATTTGGATATGTATTATGACTTGTTGGGTCTACAAGTTGTATAGTGCTATAAGCGGTCTATACTTACATGTTGCATTTATAGATTGGATATGGGTTATCTTTGCCCATTGATATTTCATTATCGATGCATATTCAGATTGGTGGCTTGGATTTTGGTTTTCTATGCCCTAAGTTACACAATTTTCTAATTTTTCTTCATGTTGAAGGGGATGAGATGTTGTTGCTAGGCATAGTCATGTTGGAGGATTGTGTTGACTATTTATGCTGAAAGGTTGGACACATTGAGAGTTAGTTGCTTAGTTTATGGATGAGAACATGGTGTCATGGATTTTGGCATGACATAATTGGATATATGGGAACATCCTTGATGTTAATTGGTTTGGATTCCTTATTTAGCTATGGTGGTATATCTTCTTGGTTGAGGATCATGGTTATTTGGTTTCTTTTGAGGAGCCCATGATGTGTACTTTGAGTTCTTTGATTATTTGATACCTTGGTTAATTCTCATGGTTAGAGGATGGTTTTTTCATTATTTTTCATGGATAGCTTGGATACATAGTTTAGTGGGAGCTTATGATAGTGATAAGGTGGTAGTGTAGAATTATTTCCTGGTTTGGTTTGTATCTTCCTAGTTTAGAGATCTTGGTTTCACTTGGTATTGACACTTTGGTTGTGTGACTTGGTACCATTGTTGAGTGAGAGCTTTTTGGAATTGATATATTTATTAAGTGCTTATAGATGTTGGAGGTTTGTCTTAGATCCTATTGCCATAGAAGCATCTTTGAAATTTACATGATACACTTGTTATCTTCATGGTATGTGGAGATGGCTCTTCATGGTATTTGGAGATGGTTTTTTGTTTATGATATGTGAATATGGTTACATCTTTAGGACTCATGGGGTTCTTGTTAAAGGTGTGGTTTATGCCTTCATTTGACATGTTATCCTTGATGTTAGTATGGTTTCATTATTATGTCATGGTAAACTCTTGATACACATTTAGAGTTGTGACATGTTATAGTATGTTCATGTGGAGCATGTTGTCTCTTTTGAGATGGTAAGATCATGTTGTCATGTTTATGTTCCTGAGGTCATGGTTGGAACATTGACATTGATCTTGTTTTAGTTTCTTGGTATTGAGTGCATTGATCATAAGTTGCATACTTCATGATATTTCTATGTTGTATTTGGAGGTGGCATAGATTGGTTGGTTAGAGGTGCTTATGGATACTTAAAGACAATGGTGATGTTGATTTCTCTTGGATTAGAGATGTGTTTATTGGGAAAGTTGATGATTTCAGCAAAAATTTAAAGGGACATTCACCTAATATGGACTTGAGAGGAGATTGTTCTTAGATGAGTTGTAGTTGGAGACTTGGATATATTGATAATCATTCTCATTCCCCACTCTTGGTCTACTTGGCAGTTTTCTACTTGAGAGGTATAGCCCATTGTTTCTCTTAGGTGCATTATGTTTATGCTTGTCTTTCATGGATATGGGTCTTGAGCTATGCTACATGAGTTATTTCTAGAGGGTAGATGATTTAGCAATGGTTATCTCCTTGTGCATATGTTGTTGTTATTTTGGTTTTATATTGGGCATATTCCTTGGATTAGGAATGGTTTATGAGTTTGATCCTCTTGTGAGAGGGTTACATCCATGACTAATTATATGGTGTGATTTGGGTGTTGTTGTGGATTCTTGTTGGGGTTTTATAGAAGACACCATACTTGTACAATTTACATCTAGAGGTATGTGTAGAAGGACATGATATAGGTTATGATTTTCATGGTTTCTCTTTGGTCTTGGTTATCTTCCTAGATATTTGGTTTTGTTTACATTGGATTTGGATTAATCGGAGATTGTGATCACTAGTTTGTGCTCATGTCATGTGAGAGATGACATGGTTATTTATTTATCTCTTTCCTTTGTTGGTTGTGGAGAATTTCGGAGAGCATTGGAGATTTTTTATGAGAGTTGTTCTTGTAGGTTATTGGTTTGTGTTGTGGATGTCCTTTAGACTACATGGATTCAATTCTTTGAGATGTTATGAGTGGATTGCTTATAGATTTAACATTATCTTTTGCAATGGAAGCTTCTTGGTATATATGTGGTAAGTATTTCTCGTGAGGCTTGTGATTGTAGGTTATAGATTAGATATGTTGATGATGTGAGATTCACTTGGTATGTCTTTGGAGGTATGGATAGTTGGATGGGTTTGACACTTGTTGTTGGCATTATTTCAGCTAAGAATATTTTCGACAGCTAAAGATACATGTGATTACCTTTGGATCAAGTTTTTGTGCTTGACATTTTAGTTGGTATAGGATTTTATGATCTTCTAATGTGACAAGTTTGGGTGAATTTCTCTTTGGATGGCTTCTATGTATGTCTGGTGGTAGTGGCATAATAGGTGAGATCATTCATGTTTGAGATGTTGGATGCTTTGATTTTGTTGCAGGTACTAGGATAGAGGACTTCATGTACTTTGATCCATAATGGTGGATGCACTAGGAAGGATTATTCCCTTGTTTATTTATGTGGCTACAAATTGACCCTATGCAATGTATACAACAAGTTTGAGATTTCTGAGATAATGGGTGTTGTACACATTATATAATATTTTTATATCATACTATTTTATTTTGTTATGTAATGTTTCACCTAGATGGACATGCAACATTTAAAGATTCTCGTGGAATATACTTGATGAGTTGTATTGTAACATTGTGATAATATTTCACGTAATTATTTAATATTGGGGAAAATAATTAAATTTCCAATATTAAATGTGGGGTCAATGGGTTAGGTAGCACATGCTTTATGTAATCCACTTGGTGGTTTTGACAGACTTGCTATTATATAAGTACCCACAAAGGTAGTTGTTGGTGAGAGAAGACAAAAGGGAAAAAGAGAAAGAGTCAAGTAGGACAAGGCTTGACTGGTTAGCCAAAGGAGCATTTGTGAAGGTTGGAATCATGGCATGGGATGTATGGATTCATACTTATTCACATAGATTGCTTGGTAGTGGTTATGGTTTTGAAGGCTTCCATGGTTGTATTGTAATGTTATTTTTTGCTAAATAATACATGAAGATGGATGTTTTTAGAGGCTAGACTTTTCCTTCAATGAGGATTTCCTAGGATATATCTTGTGTCACATTTTTTATGGGTATGTTGTCAATTCTCTTGCATGTGAATCTCAATTACATATATTTATTTCAAATCTATTATGGGTTATGTGGAATTGGTTATATATTTTTGTTGCAAGTTTCCTTACATTAATTTCTTACGTAAATAAAAGTGATGGATAATTGATAGTGGTTATTCTAATCACATCACTGGTGACATAAGTAAATTTGAGGATATTGGACCATACAAGGATAGTTGTATTAAATTTGGTAATTGATTACTGGTAATAGAAGTAAATTTGAGGACATTGGACCATACAAGTGATGCAATGCAAGGTAGGAGAATTACCAAAGGAGATGTCCTAGCCCCCAACAAATAACCACACAACAGAAGATAAACAAAAATGCAAGATTTGAAGTCAAGTCACAATAATCTATTCATAGATATAACTAATTACATGTAATGTGCTAGGTTGTAAGGCCTTCCTGGTTATAATCAAATACAAAGCAAGTAATAGTTCTACAAGATCCCTTAAGATCCAATCCCAACCCCAGTCCACATCCACACTCTAGTAGAAACCTCTAAGGAAGATCCAATTGGTACTCACAAGCCCACCAAGCAATCTCCTTGTTTCACAAGCCTTGGCTAATAGCCTTTCTCAAAATTCACTCCTCTACCACCTTCTCTTCTCTAAGATGGATGAATAATGACTAAAGACTTCACCAAAACCCATACTTATACCAATCTAATCCACAAGGCAATCAAGAAAGCTAAAAACTAAATAAACCTAACATTGAATAATTGAAAAGCCATAAGTCGGCCTCCAATAGAATTAAATACCAAATGCCTTTAAAGTCTTACAAAATTTATTAAATACATTAAAATTAATTACCCAAGACCCAAATAGGCCCACTCAACTTGACCAAAATCTCTTAATCATGTAGGATAGCCAACTACCTCAGGATGCTCTTGATTAGACTCCCCAAGTGTGAAAAGATGTTCTCATTAGCTGGAATAACATCTTTTAGGATCCAACATATAAATCCTAAACTAGGTCTTCACATACATGTCCTCCAAGTCTTCAACTTGTACACTCTTTCCCTTGCTCTTCTTATGCTTCTTCACCTCCATCCTCAATGTTTCACAATTTTCTATCCATACTAATCACCATTTTAGAATCTACCAACTCAACTCAGCTACCAATACTCAGATTCCTTCTATCGACATCTTCATTCTGTAAAGGAATTAGGAAATTATTCCTACCACTTTTCATAATTGTAAATACATTCTTGACACAATCATGCACAACCTTCCAATCATACTACCAAGGTCTACCAAGAAATACATGATAATTGTTCATGTCCACAATATCATACAACACTTGATCCTTATACTATCTAATATGAAAATCAACAAGGCACTGCTCTCTCACTTCCAAAGCATGCCCATCTTGCAACCAACCAATCTTATAAGGATAAGGATGTCTCACTCTCTTTAAACCAATTTTTTGAACCATCTCCTTAGTAACAAGGTTATTAGTACTACCGCTATCCATAATCACATTGTAGACTTTACCACCAGACTTACAATGAGTCCTAAAAAAATTACTTCTCTGACAAGATTCCCATGTCCTCTGACCAACCAACACTCACCAAGCCAATAAAATCTCTCCCTACTGAGGTTCATGGTCTTCAACCTCATTCATAGTAGTAGCTCTACCATCCTTCTATGGACACTCATAAGATCTATGTCCTTCTTCATAGCATCTAAAACAAGTACCCTTAAACTCACCTCTACCTATCTTCTCTGCTACTCAATAGGTTTTGGTTCATCTTCTACACTCAATCTACCCTTTATCGAGTAGTCCTACTTCTCCTTCCCTCGACAACTACCTTGATTCTTCCTCTTCATATTTTCTTCTTCTCTCAAAGCATATTGATAAGAATCCTCAACTAAAGAAATATTCAACATACCAACCTCATCCTGAATATTGAATCTCAAACCATTAATGTACTACACTACCTTCTCCTTTGACAATTCTTTATGCCTAGACTGAATAATCAACTTGTAGAACTCCTCAGTGTAATCTTTCCCAATCATATCTTTTTTCTTTAGATTTTGAAACCTCTTAAACAACTCAAGTTCATAATCACTAAGAATGAACTTATCCATCAATTTGGTCTATATCAACCTCCATCTAGTGATCTTCATTTCACCTTCTTCTTCTCTGTCTCTTTGCAGTTCTTTCCACCAAAGAGCAACATGTCCCTTCAACTTAGTTTGTGTCAACCTTACTCTAAGTAGATCCCTAATATCTTCAAGCTCAAACTAGTCTTCTAATTCACCAATCCAATTAACCAGGTCTCCAGTATTTAAAGTACCCAGAACTTCAACTGAGATCCATGTCTAGCAAACTGGCCAACCCTATTTCCCATAGGTCTCTCCACACGATTAGTTTTGGCCTCACCACTCAATCTAGTAACTTCAAATTCTTCAACAAATTCTTCATAACCATCTTTAGTACTCATATTCTAAGGTAGACCACCTATAGCACTTATGATCTTAGCGATCATATCACTCTTCATCAATGCCATCTCAGATCTAAAACTAGCTTTAACCTCTTCTATTTTAGATCTAAAATATTCTTTAACCTTCTTTGAGATCCTTTCTTCCACAACATCACTAATATCATCAATTTCCATAGGGTCCAATCTTCTCAGAGGCATCTTCGAAGATTTTTTCAAACCCTAATAAATTTGCTTCACAAGATCCTAGTGCAAACTGCCTCAACTTTGATGCTTGGTCTACACACTCAAGAACAATATTTTCTCTAATACCAATTTATGTAGTGCAAGGTAGGTAAATCCCCAAATGATATATCCTTTCCCCCAATAAATAACCACAAAATGGAAGATAAACAATAATGCAATATTTGAAGCCAATTCACAATAATTTATTCATAGATATAACTAATTACATAAAATGTGTTGCATTGTAAGGCCTTCCTAGTTATGGCGAAACACAAAGCAAGTAATAGTTCTATAAGGTCCCTTAAGATCCAATCCAAACCCTAGATATTCTAGATCTACACTCTGTAAGAAACCTCCAAGGAAGACCCAATTGTTACTTGCAAGCCCACCAAGCAATCTCCTTGTTTCTCAAGCCTTAACTACTAGCCTTTCTCAAAAATTCACTCCTCTACCACCTCTTCTTATCCAATATGGGTGAATAATGACTAAATACTTCACCACAACCTCTACTTATACCAATCTAAGCCACAAGTCAACACAAAAAGCTAAAAACTAAATAAACCCAACATTAAATACTTAAAGAGCCACAAGTTAGCCTCCAATAGAAATTAAATATCAAATGCCTTTAAAGACTTGCAACATTTATTAAATACATTAAAATTAATTATCCAAGACCCAAATAGGCCCACTCAACTCCACCAAAATCTCTTAATCATGTAGGATAGCCAACTACCCTAGGATACTCTTGCATCAACAAGGGTAGCTATGTTAAATTTGGTAATGATGTTCTATGTCTTGTGAAAGGAAAGGGGTCAATTCAACTAACTAATAAAATCAAATGTGACAATGTTTATTAGGTTGATGGACTTAACTATAATCTATTGAGTGTTTCAAAATTAAACAAATAGGGGTATAGAGTTGAATTTCATTACAGGAAGGCCAAAATATTTGATGTTGATGGTAAATTGATCAAAAGTGGTGATCAACAAAGAGTTAACTTGTTCTATCTATATTTATCTAATAAGAGATGTCTATTTACACAATATGAAGATATTTGGTTATGGCACAAAAGGTTATGTCATGTAAATTTTGATAGTCTGGTTAGCATTAGAAAAATGAAAAGAGTAAGAGGTTTGTCAAAATGAAAGAGACCTAACAATGCTATGTGTAAAAAATGTCAACTTGGAAAAATGACAAAGTCCAGTTTCAAGAGGAAAATATATTCATCTAATGATATTTTTGAATTGGTTCATACAAACTTGTGTCGACCCATTTGTGTTCAAATCTATTATGGAGACAATTATTTCATTATATTTCTTTAAGAATATTCTAGAATGATGATTTTGATGTTTACTAAAGAAAAATCTAATGTTTTTCATTTATTTAAGTGGTATTTGGCCAGAGTTGAAAAAGAGATAGGAAAGAGTCTAAAGTGTTTGAGATCTGACAGAGGTGGTGAATTAATTTCTAATGAGTTCAACATATTTTCCAATGATAGAGGATTCAAAACATAGATGTTTGCACCTAGCACCCCTCCTCGGGATTATATAGCTAAAAGAAGGAAAAGATCAATTATGGATTGTGCTAGAACATTGATGATGGAGAATAATGTGTCATACAAACATTGGAGAGAAGTTGTAAGTACAATTGTTTGTACTTTGGATAGAGTGGAAGTCAAGAAAGGTACAACTACAACACCTTTTTGAATTCTAGTACAGCTATGCACCTAATGTGAAATATTTAAAAGTTTATGGAAGTAAATGTTACATACTGAAAGACAATAAGAATGGAAGACTTGATGCTAAAAGTGATGAAGGTATATTCTTAGGATATTCCACTAAGAGAAAAGCTTATAAGTATTTGAACTCTAACACTAACAAAGTTGATAAATAGATAGAGAAAAATGAAGTTAAATGTAATAAAAAAACCTAAAGACTACAATTCATTCATATATGTGAATGATAGTGCTCCAAGCACTCCACTTGAATAAGAAAATGAAGTTGCAGATCCTCAACAAACTTAGAATGCTGAGTTGCAACATCTAGTTGCCAAGTAGTAGATTATGGGTGTCAAGAAATAGAAAAATGATGTCAAGTAACAAACAGAGGAATCTGAACATCAGGAAGAAAATGACAAGTGTGTAGAACTAGAACCAAAACTTGAACAAGAGAGAGACAATGAGCTTGAAATCATTTTTCAACATGAACTTGTTGAAGAACAAAGAAGAAAAGAACCTGTCTTGTGAAATCATTTGGTAATAATTTCATAAGAAAAATACTTAGAAGTGATATATTCTTACTTTCTGAGTTTGAGCCCAAATCTGTGAAAGATTCTTTAGAGAATGAATATTGGATACAATCTATGAATGAAAAAATTGAACATATTGAAAAGAATAAAATATGCTCTCTAGTACCTAGACCTAAAGAAAAAAAAAATTATTGGAACAATGTGGGTATTAAGGAACAAGATAAATGAAAAAGGTGAAGTTGCAAGGAACAAGGCAAGACTACTATGCAAATGATATGCACGAGAGGAAGGTGCTGACTATTGGGAAACAATTTCCCCTATAGCACAACTAGAAGGAGTTAGAACACTACTTGAATATTTTTCTTATAAAGGATTTAAGGTGTATCAAATGGATGTCAAATCTACATTTTTGAATGAGATACTTGAAGAAGAAGTATACATAGAACAACCTAAAGGATCTATGTATCCCAACAAGAAGAATATGGTAAGTTGCAAAAAGCTTTATATAATTTGAAAAAATCCCCTAGAGCAAGGTATGAAATATTACATAATAATTTGGTGAAGATTAGTTTTGTAAGAACACATGACAAAAACAATCTATATTTGAAGACTAGTAAGAACAATGAGATATTATTATCTGAAATTTTTGTTGATGGTATTATATTTGGAGGAAATGAAGGACTATATAAATCTTTTATTTATGAAATGAAGAAGGAATTTGAAATGTCAATTTTTGGTGAGATCAAATTCTTTATTGGTTTACAAGTATATCAAATGAAACAAGGTATCTTCATTACTTAGTCTAAATATATCAAGGAGATACTAAAAACTTTTGTAATAGAAGATTATAAACTAGTGAGTACACCTATGTTTACTAGACACAAATTATCTAAGAATGATGATTCTATTGATGTAAACCAAACACAATACATATCAATTATTGGTAAATTGCAATATGTTCTTCACAGAAGACTAGATATTGCATTAGTAGTTAATTGCTATATTTTCAGCACGTACTAAGGAGAGTCACATGATGGAAGTGAAAGGAATATTGAGATATTTGAAAGGAACATAAGACTATGGATTGTACTACAAGAAGAATGATAGATTTGAACTCAAGGTATTCATTGACTCTGATTGGGCAGAAAATATGGATAATAGGAAGAGCACAAGTGCTGGGGCATTCCTCCTAGAAAATAGATTGATTTCATGGATACAAAATAAGCATAACCACATTTCCCAATAAATATTTGAAGCCGAGTATGTGGTAGTAGTAGTAGTGAAATACTCAAATATCATATGGATCAAAAAATTATTGAAAGATATGAAGGAAGAGATTACTGATCCAGTGGTTATCTATTGTGATAACACAAGTGCTATTAACATATCAAAGAATCTTGTTATGCACACAAAGGTAAAACACATTGCTATCAAGTATCATTACTTGAGATAACTAGTTCAAGATAAAGAAGTGAAATTAGAATATATGAATACAAAAGAACAAATAGTTGACATATTCACAAAAGCTTTACCTAAGTATGCTCTTGCATATCTTAGAGGTAAACTGAGGATGATTCCCCTAGACAAAGCTACTTAATCAAAAGTGAAGTATTGCATCAAATATGTTAATCAGACTATTTTACACATTGATGCAAACATTTCTACTTTAGGAGTTGCCTAAGGTAGTAGTAATAGTATAGAAGAAGGACAAAATAATGGAACAAACATATGAAGATGACAAATGAAGAATTCATAATAGACATGAAGGTAACTACATGAGAAGGGTGTATGAGATAGAGATAGTGTCTTAGGCATTGTTGTAAAAAAGGGAGAGATTATCTAAAATATAAAGAGGGGGATATATATATATATATATATATATATATATACATACATGTATATGTATATATGTATATGTATATGTATATATATACATATACATGTATATATGTATATGTATACATATACATATACATATATACATGTATATATATATGTATATGTATATGTACATATACATATACATACATATATATATACATATACATACACATCCATATATATATACATATACATACACATATACATATAGATACATATATATGTATATGTATATGTATATATACATGTATGTGTACATGTATATATATATATGTGTGTGTACATCTACATGTATATGTACATGTACATGTATATCTACATGTACATGTACATGTATATATACATGTACATGTACATGTATATATACATGTACATGTACATGTATATATACATGTACATGTACATGTATATATACATATATATATATATATATATATATATATATATATATATATGCATATGTAGATGCATATATATATATATATATGTATGTATGTATATGTATATGTACATATACATAGACATATATATATATATATATTATATACATATATATATATATATGTCTATGTATACGTACATATACATACATACATACATACATACATATACATATACATATATATATATAAGAAGAGAATATCTATGACATCATGAGGGAGATATTATTAGAGAATTAACATGAAAGAAGGAGAAAGTGAAAGTTGGTAGAGACATGCTAAGTAAGAGGGAGTGATTGCTTAGAGGGAGTTCATTATATTTACTTAAGATGTTGTCAAAAATATGCATCAAAATGAAACTAAGGATATTAATGAAGATCTGACAGTGTTTCTTATGTTGTACATTTTGGATTGTATGGTAACTTGAAGTATTCCTAAAATATTTTTAGAGTTGTATCAATACCAAAGAGGGGGATTGTTGGAAACTAAAATTGAAACAATTGTTATGTTGTCATTGATGTCAAACCTATTGGTGATACATTCTTCTATATGATCTAAGTGTCATATATATTTGATTGATGAAGAGGATTTGAGAAGATGCTCATAACAAAAGCACCTAAAGGAAAGGTTAAGTAATAAAAATGAAACTGTTGGTGTTTGAAACTACCGAGCAACAAGAATTCTCAATACCAAAATGATAGTACTCAAGTAATCTAAAGATTAGCCAATTCCTATAATCAATTACACAAGAAGATCATCTGGACCCAACATCAACGAAACCAAGAATGGTTTCCTACTCTTCAGGCTCTACTAAACTAAGGTGGGTGTACTTGGGGATGATTCAAATGCAAACTGATGTATAGCAACTATCTTAGTTTCATTATGATTCTCATCTTCTATCCTCATATACATGCATAGTTTACTAATTTCTTTAAATATTTTAAATTGATATGCATCCCCTATAAGCAGATCTAGTCATAAATCTTCTATGGTTTACAAGTATTCCTGGAATTAGTAGCTAGCTAAGACTCATAAAACTATATGTAAATGAGTGGTGACTAGCATTACAACCTTGAACAAAAATGAATATGAATGATTTTGAATTTATAATAGTTTTAACATGTAGAAGTAGAATTTACTCTCAATCATCTCTGATTTATAAGACCAGTACCTTATCCATTGGGCATAAAGAGTTACTCAATAGTAGGAGACCTTGTTCAATTAGCTTGTAATTGAATCTGTCAACTATAATCACCAATTTCCATTCTTACATGATATCCTCTTCATAAACTCATGAATTCTACTGATTTATTGAAGCTTTTACATAATTCATTGAATTAAAGCAACAATATAACCAATACACACCCCATCCCAAATGCATTCAATCAAATGAACATTATCCAAATGATCTCAAAACTAATAAACTCATGAAAAGGAGACAAAAATATAGTGACACGGATTGGATGTAAATACCCTTTTGTATTATCCTTTTTATTGATTAATACAAGAACCAATAGAGACTCAATGAAGAACCCATGAATTCATACAGATACTATCCTCTCTATTCTACATCAAAAAAGTACATAACATAGAAGTAAACTCAAAAAAAACTATAGATGGCTGGATTGATTGTACTATTTTTTGACATTCTCAAAAAATACATCAAAACTCGGACCATCACATTGCCTTGAAAACTCATTTATATAGGCATGAGTTGCAACAAGCAAAGGGAAAATGTGATTGACACATGTCCTTCAAAAGATACTTAAATACACCAATCACAAAAAGACAAAACTACAAAGAATAGAAAGACTGATACATCAAACATTCCTTTGTGGGTCCCTTTCTATTATTTCACCTAAACAGACAAAAGTGTTACCATCTAATTCTTTGATTACTTTGATTCCTTAGAGTAAGTGGCCATCAAGCTTGAAAGCGATGAGTCATCTCTAATTACCTGCAAACATACTTTAACCTAAGGATTTTCCTTATCTTCATGATTAACTATAAGGGTAACTTTTACTTTTTCACCTTCTTCTTCCTCATCATCTTCTGCTTCATCATCTTCTCCCATTTTCTCTATAGACATAAACTTATCTTTCCACTCATTATAAGTAGTGTCATCTGGCCAATCAAAATTTAGAACTTCTCTTTGTATAGTTACTAAAGAATTTGCAATTGCCTCTATATCAACAAAATCTTTTCTAATAATATTATAGAACAATTATACTTTTAGCAACTCCTCATTTGTCATTGCCCATAACAAGTGGCCCATTTCATTTATAACTTTATTGATATCTTCATTTCTTTCTGTCCACTTCTGTACAATGGGTCTGAATATAGCTTCATTTCATTTCAATTCATCCCTAATAGCTGCAATCCTTTGCTAATTGATCAAAAAATGTGGGCCATTCTATCATGTCCACTAGATACATTACACCCTGCCTCAATTTCTCTTCAAATTGATTATTTAGTTCTACATGCAGTGCATACAATTTATTCTTTTCTTCCTCAAAATCCTCTACGGTGTAGAACTGTGGCCTTTTTGGGGTGTCTGGTATCTCAATAATTGGAGTTGATTTGAAAGGATCAATAGGTGGCTGTGGGGGGTATACAATCCTTGGTCTACTAGTTTCTTCTATTTTTCTCTTCCCCAGTACCTTCTCCATTTGAGATACTTTGTTTTCTAATGACTATATTTGCATACCCCTCTCCTCATATGCTTTCAAAAATTCTTCAAACATAGTATTGAGTTGAGAAAATCTATCTTCTTCTTGACCAGATACAACACTACCAAATTTGAACATTTCTAAAGCCATTCCCATTATTTGTTTACTGCCTACCTCACCATCTTTGAACATTGTCAATGCACTAGTATGCTCTGCAGTGGAAATTTCTTGCATCTTGGTCTTATCCCTTTTTTCAATACACCAAATAACAAGGGACTGATGATCATCACTAAATTTAACTCTTCAATGAGCTTGTAATACCTCTTCTTCAATTTTGAATTGGACATCCTTTTGTTTCCTTACTGAATCAAAAACCATGGCATTCACTATATCCCATTCTGGCAAAATAAGGACTCCTGATTGTCTAATTATTTTCCTTCCAGCCTCAGGGGTAAATTGAACAAAATCATTCAAAAATTTAGACTTTACCTCTTCCTTAATAGTAGAATTTGATTTATCAGGTTGTTTTGCCTTCATCTTTTCACAAGTCTTCTCAAAATTTCATAAGTTTAGCCTTCACAAAAATTGTGCAAATGCCCTAGACTTGACAAAAATTTCATCATTAATAAACCTCTCAGAGGCTTGGGCAACTATTGGATCTATTTCCTTACCTTGGTAATCCACAACAATTAAATCCAAGGAAGGTGTAGGAGGTTCGTGTGGTTCTTTGATCTCCAAATCTGTGGGAGTAACAATTACATCCCCTTCTTTGCCAATTTGTCTAAGTTGTTCCCTCAAAGATGCTTCATCATCTATCTAGATTGGGGATTGGCTTGGGGAGTACTATTTTTCTTGAGAGGAAGAAGACCCTTGTTCTAAATTTTGTCTTTTTAGAGCACTGACTACAGATGGACTTTCTGGTCGTGGCCTTTTTTGTAGGTGAGCCTATTGCACATTTTGAACCATCACATAACCTACTCTTTTTTGCAAAGTATACTAACTAGGAGCCATCACATTTCTATTATTTATCCTTCTTTGCACATCTGCAAGCTTGTTCGGATAAGTCTTGACATACATGGTCTTCTTTTCATTCATAGCTTGGATTATCACAACAAAATTATTCATTAATGCTTGCATCTTGGCTCCCCAATATTTTTTATCTTTCAATGGGTCATAATGGGGGTCAAAAGCATTAATGAATTCTAGGGTCTTGCTTAATACTACCCATTTCTCCTTTCTCAATTCTTGTTCTTGCAAAGTAAAAACATTCTTGATCACATCCTCTGGATAGTAAACTTGTTGCACCATGCGGGAAGCTTTTACTCTCTCTCTCTTAAGAGGTCATAGAATCCTTCAAGATCAATAAACTTGGCATGAGATTCTACCATGTTATATCTATCTAGGAACAAATTCAAATTCTTTAACCCTTTCCTCACAAAGACAAAATCATGTACCATAGTAACAATTGGAAAAAATGTACCCTTCTTAGACAACTCCCTCTCATCTATAGTGCCTATTTGCCATAACAGCTTAGCTATTCCTATCTTCAATAGCACATGAGATGGCAACACATGTGGCTTTCCCTAAAAACCATAGACTTTGATTACTATTGAGACATTATCAGGGATTATATCCCCCCAATTATGACTAACCAATAGCCTTGTTGCATAGTCCTTATGTTTGACCATTTCTAACAATGCTTGTGGAATCTTGGGGCTATCTCCTCTCAAAAGTAATCTAAGCTTTGATGCAAAGTATCTGTCAAACCTCACATAACTAGCATCTGTAGCTTCTAAAGTCATATCTACACTCCACAGCTGCACTGGATTCCTCTCTCCATCGCTAGTTATTTCCAATTCCATACCCTTGGAGAAAAAGGTAAATCCCTTATACAAACATACATACATGAGTAATGAATACCAACATAAAGGTTTATCCACTTTTCCCCATGCTATCCCCACCAAACCATTGTGAATCTCCTTTGCAAGAAAAGTAGCAAAATCTAGAATTGTGCTCATCCCAAATTGAAGAGTTTGAGCCATTAGAAGGACAATTGAGCTTGGGATTTTCTCAGCTTCATCCATTCCAAAAATATTGCAAAGAGAAAAATACAATGCCTAAGCCCTAAGGTTAAAATGCCTTCTTAGTAATGGCTTTGGGGTGTTGGCTATAGTCACAGGAAAAGTACCAATTTTAGCAGCATGCTCCTGCAGTGGCCTTGTTCTTAGGTAAATCCTTTGTGCATCGTACCTTGCTTGAAGGTCATCCATATCAATAGTTTCATGCACAACATGGTTAGGGTTGAGATTGAAAACCTCACTAATTAATTCAAGGCAAACCCTAAAAAGATTTACTCCAGCATGGTTCTTTACCCACCCTATAATTAGATCATATTTCTTAGCCAAATCCATCAACAAATCACTATCAAAGAAAACTATGGGGACTATTAATTTACCAATGTCAAACTCCCATACATTGTTCATAGGAGTGTCTAGTTTTTGCTTTGAAAACCACTTTCTAAATAACTCTAGACCCCTTGTGGAAACCTGGGCATCTCGTACCCAGTTAGCTTTTTCTTAGAAACCCTCTGCTATGGCTACCCTAGGGTGTTTAGGAATCAACTCCCTCCCCTTAGTTATTTCATCTACACATAAAGGGAATTATTCTAGAAAGTCATCATGCACAGAGCACTTTAGATAATCAATTTGTCTAATAAACTCTTTATGTGGAGGCATTTTGAGATTTTAAAATTTCTATCTCACCAAATTCAAGTACTACTCAGAAGTTTTAAAAGCACTTACCCACAAAATTCTGCTTTACTCTATGAAATTCTTTGCTACAACTCACTAGTATTCTCTGCAAAATTCTATGCCCCAGCTCTAAATTTTTTTTGTGCTATGATAACCCTTTTTAATTCTGTGGTTTAGTAATGGCAAGGTCATGAATTATATTCAAACATTGAAATCACATGAATGAGTCTTAAACCATATTAACTTCCAATAGCCATTATCTTCAAGTTGCATAAAAGATTCAAATCTTATCCATCAATTTCACTAGATCAGATGGCTTTAAATCAAAAAGGTAAAAAGCTTTATGACCTTAAGAATGTGGCCATGTGTCACAATACCACTTACCCGCATTCCTTATATTTCTTGCATCTTAAAATTGTGGGTAAGCGCTATCCATTGATCAAAGATAAGGTCAACGTTTAGATAAATTGTAATTTAAAAAGGCCCAATTAGTTGTACTAACCAATAGGAAGCCTCTATGTGAAACTATGCCTCCTAAAAATCTCCACGTAAGTGGATCCCATATTAAATTCAAAGAAATTGGTGCTTGACGTCATCCTTTCCATGTGTCAGGCTGGCGCACCCCTGCTTTCCTTATCGAATGAGCATCTCCTTCTTACGGGCGTGCATCAGTCATTGATCTTGGAAAGATCAATGGTGACACTGATCAAATCCTACAAGGCTTCTAAAATGTAGATAGTGCCATCACCATCGACATGTGTCTGCATGGTAGATACCTTGTTTCTTTAAATCTCTTTCAAGTTTCTAATGTGGGCATGCACCTTCCATTGATCTGATCAGGATCAATGGTAGTTGCAACTTTGAACTTTAATGTCACATCATCCAGTTGGACTAATGAAATGACTTGTCTCGACCTTCATACTTTGAACAATCTAACCACTACATTAATTTCTGGAATTTCTGCCCCCATAGCATAAGTACCTCTAGATAGGCACATCTAACATAATCAAAGTGTGATTCAACATTCTCACCTAATTTTGGCCCCACTATGACATGCGGTGCAAAGGCACATACCCACATTCCTTGTCGAACAAGTAGTTTCATAATGTAGGCTTGCGCCAGCCCTTGATCTTTGCAATATCTATGGTTGATGAAATATCAATCCTATCTGGAAAACAAACTCCTCCATTGGAAAAACTAGTAGTACATATCAGTGATCACCTTACAGCTTAGCATACTTCAGCACACACCAGAGATTCTTGACCCCACCTTGCTATGTGTCAAAAACCCACTTGCCCACTTTATTTTTCTTTCATGCAGCTTGAAAATGTGGGCATGTGCTAGCCTTTGACCTCACATAGATCAACGGTCATAGAATCATGTGTTCCTAAATTCCAGATCAGCTGCATTGATGAATAAAATATTTCCCTTTAGTCCAACTCATCTAACACTTCCAGGGAAGACATCTTAACATCACCCTTGGAAATGGTGGCCCATGCTGTCAGATTATGCTACATGTCCTATTTGCGCTTCCTCGCATTATTTAATTCTCAAGAATCTCCTTCTTACAGGAAAGTGCTAGCCCTTGATTTCAATGAAATCAATGGTCGATGAATCTTGGTAATAAAGGAATATCTCTGTTTAATAATTCAACCAATGACATTGCAGGAATTCAAAATAAGCACAAAAAGTACTGATAGGTCTGCAAAATGTTCTAACAACTCATGACTCATCACAAACTTTGTAGCTTACTTTGATTTTTAAAAGGTAAGGTCTACGTGTCATTAAAGTGCAAACCCACATTATTTAAAAACCTTGCATCTCAACATTGCGGGAATGCAATGCTCATTGATCTAAACAAGATCAATGGTCACAAAAAATTTGCATCCCATAGGATATTTTCAATCAAATAAATCAAGCAAATTGCAAACAAAGCACATTAAGGTGTAAATAAGATTTTTAATGAATTCATGCTTGCATAAGTCCATCCTTAGGGTAAAGGTAGTATGTCTTAAAATCATTTTTTGGAATATTACAATCAAGGGCTTTCAAAACTAAGGTGAAATAAAGTAAGGCATTAGGGTTTTTACACTTAAGGTTTTTCAATGATTTCTTTGCTAACACACCTTGAGAATTTAATAGAATTCAAATGACACAATTACCAGGATATGAACTAGGGCAATGTAAGGATTTGAAAAATACAAGGAAAAAAACCCTAATTTGCAAGATACAAAGACTCAAATGATTTTTCATTAAATTTTTCCAAAATTTTTTGCATTGTGAAAAATCATACCAACAAAAACTATAAATGGACATTTGATTAGTTGGGCATTGATAAGACATATTATTATTTTTTAAATCATGTTGCAAGAGGAGCAAGAAGTAATGTACAAGACTTGAAAGTGTGAGAAAAGGTAGATCAAATGTAAAGGATTGACCAAGTAATAGAGTAGAAGACTAAAGAATTTTGATGCATGTGTCGAGTGATGCTAATGTCAACCAAGCCATAGTAAGTGCCAAGAAAAGTTAGTATTGACCGAGAATTAGTATTGACTGAGTGACAATGTATGTGCCAGTCAAGAAGTTTATAGCAACCAAGTAATTTAGTGCCAACCAAGTGTTAGAACATAGTGTTGGCAGAGGAACAAAATTTTATCTATTTGTGAGGAATTGTTATTTCTAGCCAACTAAGTTGATTTTTTGGGCTATGGAAAGCATGCTGAAGTTAAGGATCGATGAGTTGGATCATTTAATTCAAGGAGAGGATTAGGTAAATGACCTAAGAGATGGATTCCAAGAGAAGTTTCTAAAAAAGAATAGTTAAGCAAAATAGCAAACAAATTTATTATATTTGATGGATCAAATCATAAATCCTAAGATATACAATGTTGATTAAGTGAAAAAATATCAAAATTACCTATGTAAAGAGGTATAGAGGTGAATTTTCTATAGGGAATGTAGAGTTCATAGAGGATATGCACATGTGAAGAAGTTTGAGAGAGTTAGAGCTATAACTGATGTTGTTGACTGGTGAATCTAAGCAAGAGGTTTAATTGAATTGAGAAGGAGTGAAGGGTGATTTATTAAAGGGTTTCCACGAAAATTAGAGATTGAGATGACAATGGAGGCCAGACAGTGAATCAATACATGAGAGCTGAATAGAGATCTATACATGCAAATTAAGTTGTACTTAACAAAATAAAACCTTTTTGTTACTTTCTAACCATTGTTAATAGTATTTTAAATCCTTTAATCAAGGTTGACTTAATAATTATAAGGACCTAATAATCTATGTAAATCCTTTAACTAGGTGACCTTCTAATAGAATTTTCTAAAATCCTCTAATAAGGTCACCTCCTAATAGGGTGATTAAATCCTTTAACAAGGTCACATTAAAAAGTGTGTATTGTAACCTTTAATAGGGTTGGCTCCTAACAGGGCTTACTTTAAAAGAGTAAAAATTGGTGACATGTTGTTGGTGGTTTTTCCCAAATTGGATTTCCATGTTAAATCCTAGTGTCAAACTTATGTGGATGTGATTTTGATCTTTATATATTAATGTTTACATTCTGAAAGTATGTTATTATAGAATAGTGGACATCTAGCTAATGTTACTAAAAGTTTATAGTAGAGACTGAGCCATGGAATGATAAGACTTAAAGTTGTTTAAGTGTTTTTTTTCAATTGGTACATCTAGGCCTTGATAACTTATTCACCCCCCACCCTCTAAATTATTCTAAATATTCTAACACAAATGTGCATTAGTCATGTGCTTATAGATAATGGTGCTAGTCTTAACATATATTCTACTAGTTTGCTTATACAGTTGGGCTATGATGAGGAATATAATGATACTCACAAAAAGATCACTATCAAGGCATGTGATGAAGAAGAGAGAAAATCCAAAGATCTTTTTGTGCTATTAATTAGAGTTGGACCTATAGAATGAGATCTCATATGTTAGGTTCTTGACATACCATTGGCATACAATATACTTCTAGGTAGGCATTGGATTCATGAGATACAAGCAACTCCTTCAACTTGTCATCAATGCATAAAGTTTCCATTTCAAGCAGCAGAGGTGACAATACTTGCCAATACCAGCTATACCTACAATATGCTCACCAAATCTATTGACATCTTTATCCCAACTAATCAATAGTTTATTCAATACCATGATGCAAAGTTAAAGGACATGGAAAAGACTCTCAAAATGAAGGATATTGGTATGGGAGAGCATAAAATGGAACCATTATTGTCTCTTACATCTCTTCCACTATCTCCTTGTTATTATGGGAGACCTTCTAAAGATAATAAACCTCATTTCATAGCACTTAAGACTATCTTTTATGGCACTTTTGTACATGATACTTTTTCTTTAGAAGATGAGGATGAAAATAGGGTCATTGCAGCTTGGATACACAAGGAGAGGACATGTCTAAGTCTAATACTCAAACTTTCAAAATAACCTCTCAAAAATATGGATAAGGTCTCAAGCCAATAAAACATCTTAGCTACAAAGGGAATGGTTATTTAGGTAAAAATAACAAAAGATTGGTTGATCCAATTGAAGCTAGTTCTAGATGTTCTCATGACACAATAGGTCTGAGCTTCAAAAAAATCCCTTTTTACTTTGGAATTAAAAAAATTGTACCAGAACCTAAACATCAATATGAATGTAAGGATCAAGAGGAGATCTTCAATGATGAGGATACTATCTCTTATCCTATTCCATTTGATCTTGCCATGTTCTTCATAGAGCCTATTAACTTTGTACCATGTGTTAGTACTTCTAAAACTGATAGTGACTCTACCATAGATAACTCTAAAATCCTCCCAAAACAAGTGGAACAAGGTGAGTCTAGCCAAACTCTTAATGTTGAGGGACATTAACAATACTATGATGCGAAAGGGGAAGTGTGGACCAATGATAGGAGGAAAGCGTGGATAAACTTCAATGTCAAGACTTCAAAGATGGGCATCTTCAGGGAGGCCATGAACCCCCAAATCCTTGTGGAAAATCAAGAAGAACAGCGGCTGGAAGAACTCATTGACCTGACGATTGTGGCTATTTCGGACAGAGCCAAGGAGACAGGGATGAACCAATTGAATAATGCTCACAACAGTATGATTGAAAACTTTAAATCAATCAAATGGCTTTTCCACAAGCTAGAGGAGGTTAAAGATCAGGTGAAACATATTGAGGCAACAAGAAAAAGGATGGATGCTAACAGGAGAATGGATTCTGCTGACAGGCTCAGTCTGGCAGAAAAAAGGATACATAACTTGGAGAACTACAATTAAAACCTTGCGAATCAGATGTTCTCTTTGTTAAATTCCATTAACAACAACATCATTTCTCTCATGGGCTGGATCAAAGATAGAGATATGCAGGAAGATGAGGATGGAAAAGATAGGGTTGAAGCCAGAATGGAGGATCACTCTGCTAAGGACAACTCCACTCCTGATCAGGACCAGGGAAACCAAAGGGCACAACAAATGGAAGCAGAGGAGAATCAACTGGCCTTTGAGGTTGCTTAGGTTATGCAAGAGCTGGAGTGAAAGAACGAGGAATAACTCTCGCCTATTCTTTTGTTTCTTGTTGTCTTTTGGCTTTTTGTTCTAGCTTTAGGTTGTGGCTTTGCCTGTCTTTTTTCCTGGTCTTTTCTCAGAACTCCACTTTTAGGCTAGGCATTTTTCTTATTATTAGCCTTTGATCTTATACTTTTTTGGCTGGGCTTTCACGCTTATTATCAGCCTGTTATGTTTTAATTTTTGGGTTTCAGGGTCGCTGTAAAACCTATTTATCTAATAAAAAACAATACTATGATGCCACCAAAAGTGGTAAATAGGTATTGTATCTGATGTAACTTCTAATAAAGATGTAGACATGTTTCACATCTATGAAAATGAACTTGAAATAGGAGAGCAGTCTAAGGTTCAATTTAATGAGTTTAACACCACTACTATCAACTTGTCTTCTAACATTGTCTCTCAGTATCCTAGGGATTCAAACAAACCTTTGGTGGAAATCACACTAGGTCTTGACTTACTTGTCCATGATTTTGATGACTACACCATGAATGCACTTGAACCAATTGCTTCTCTTCCCCTTGTCTATCATGAGCTAATAGAATGGAACTCTAACTCCACATCCTGTGAAGTCCCTACATTTTCAAATCGATAATGTCTTCCACCACTCAATACAATGTGAACATGACTAAAGTTGACATCAAATATCTTAGTCATACAATCAAAAAGAATAAGAATAAGCACTATGATGCTAAAAACCACATTGTGGCTTTATTAAAAAGAAAAGATGTATCATGAGGGTGGAAACTTCTTTGAGGTGCCAAAAGATGATATGTTTGATGCACTTCCAAGTGATTTCCAGGAACAAGCATCATTTCTTATAGATCCAAATCAACTAGCAAACTTAGGCATTGAAGAAAATCCACACATCATACATCGTACACAATTATTAGTTGAGGAAAAAGAAGAGTTCATTTATTTCTTCCAAGAGAAGAAAATTAAATTTGCATGGACATATTCAGATATGTCAAGGCTAGATCATGATCTAATCATACATCACTTGTTTATTACTCTAGGTGTTAAACCTATGAAATAAAAACTTCAAAATATGCATCCTCATGTGGCACTTCTGTTTAAAGATGAATTAGAGAAGTTGTTGAAAGCTAGATCAATTTAGGGTATTTACTACATTGAATGGATCTAAAACATAGTCTCATTCTCTAAACATGATAAATCTATTAGATTTTGTATTGATCCATGATCTAAGCAAAGCATGCCCAAAGGATGACTTTCCACTACCCAACATTCATATGATAGTGGACATGAAGGTTGGTATGAGATGTATTCATTTATGGATAGTTTCTCTTTCTATAATCAAATTAAGATTGCACCATAAAATCAAGAGAAGATTGCCTTCACATGTGCATGGGGCGCTTTATGTTGGATTGTGATCTTATTGAGGTTGAAGAATGATGGAGCTATGTATCAGTGAGTTGTCATAATAATATTCCATGCTATGATTTATAAAATATACGGAGGATTATGTTGATGATACCCTGGATAAAATCATGCAATGAAGTACACATCTTAAAGATCTAGGTCTTATATTAGATCACAAGGAAAAAAATTAGTCTCAGACTAAACCCCAAAAAGTGTGCATTCAAGGTAACATCTGGAAAGCTACTAGGGTATATTGTTCTTATAAAAGGCATAGAGGTAGATCTTGATAAGGTCCAAGGTATCATAGATATGTTCCCCCCCCCACCCTCATAATCTCAGCTAGATGAGAGGACTTCAAGGAAGAGTAGAGTCTATTTGCTAGTTTATCTCACAACTAGCAGATAAGTCACAACCCTTTATAAAGACTCTACATAAAGGTGTAACCTATAAATGGAATGAAGATTTTGACAAGATCTTAACACAAATAAAGAAGTACCTTTCCAACCCTCCAATATTGATGCCTCTCATTCATGGAAACCACTCATCTTCTCAATTTTTAAAGCATCCATCAAATTCATATGCACAAGTATTCAAGCATTCATTCAAGCATTGCTCCCTTGAAGATTAAGGATTCAAGAAATTGAAGGAAATTTTCTAGGGACACATTGCTTGGAAGATCAGAAGCAACAAAAGTACATTTGAGATAATCTAGAGATTTGAAAACAGTGAAGACAACCTTCAACACCTTAAATGTTTGGCCAAGTCTATCTAGAAGCATAAGTACACAAGGAGATTTTGTTAGTTTTTGGTGACTGATTAGAAAAGTATTGTACATACTTCATAAATTATTTGGGGGAAAAAATTTGGCCCTATTTTATCAAGATTTTGGGTTGACATGTGATTATTAATTATAACCCTAAAGTGGTAAAAATACTTGTATAAAAGAGCTTAAGGTTAGGGATTGCTTCATTGTTGTGATGCAAAATTTCTTCTTGCAGTGGTATTGAGCTGTAAGAGATTACAGATTGTAATCAGGTTGTAACCACTAGATCATAATAATATCAAACTTTTTGTTTGGTAGACATAGCCCAGGGATTGGGTGAACCATTTTAAATCTTGGTGTCTTGTGTTCTTTTCTGTGTGATCTTTTATTTTCTGATATTGGTTATATTTGCATGTAATTTTTATTTCTATCTGTGGTTTAATCCTAACAAGTGGTATAGAGCAAGGTTGTTTTTTCGGTTATCCTTTATAGGAAAGTCTCATGGTTAAGTGGGAGTCTCATGGTTGAGTGGGAGCAATGGTAGACGAGAGTAGGCTAAGGGTTAATAGGTTTAATGGGAAAAACCTTTAGTTATGGAAGATGGAAATGGAAGACTATCATTATTAGAAGGATTTATGGAAGTCGTTGGAAGGCAAAACCAAGAATCAGGGATCTATGTCAAATGATGACTAGGATCTTTTGGACAAAAAGGCACTTGGAAGCATTCAATTATGCCTAGCACCATTGGTGGCATTTAATATTACAAAAGCGAAGACAATAGAAGAATTGATGCAAACACTAGTGAAACTATATGAAAAGCCCTCCGCCTCAAACAAGGTATTTCTCAAGAAGCATTTATTTTATATGAAAATGGAAAAAGGTTGATTGGTTTTGGATCATTTAAATAAGTTTAATTCTATTAGTAGTCAGTTATCTTCTGTGGGTATATATTTTGATGAAGAAATTAGGGCTCTCTTAATTTTGTGTTCTTTGCCTGAAAGCTAGAATGGCTTGGTAATGGCTGTGAGTAATTTTGTTCCTTGATCTAGTAACCTAAAATATGATGATGTGATCAGTGTTATTTTGAGTGAGGAAACTTGTAGGAAATCCTCAGGTGGATCTACATTAGGAAGTGCTTTGAATGCATGAAGTAGAGGCGGAATGACTAAGAGGAAATAATTTTGGAAATCATGGGAAATCAAGAAGAAAGTCAAAGGGGAGGAGATCTCAATCAAGAGGAATAAATGACTACTAGTATTGTGGGAAACCAGGGCATAAAAAGAAAGATTGTTGAAAGCGAAAGAAAAATGAAGGAGATAAACCAGATGGAGACAAAGAGACAAATGTGGTAAGTAAAAAATTTGAAGAGGATGCTTTGCTTCTATCTTTAGAAAGTGTTGATGATTCATGGGTTTTAGATTTTGGTGCTTCATTTCATGCTACACCTTATAGAGGTTAGTTCATTGATTATGTCTGAGGGGATTTTGGGCTTGTTTATTTGGGGAATAATGAACCCTTTCAGATTGTTGGAAAGGGAAAAATTAATATTGAGTTGTAGAATGAGAATCATTGGCTACTACATGAGGTAAGGCATGTTCCAAGCCTGAGTAGGAATTTAATTTCAGTAGGGTAACTCAATGATGAGGGTTGTGTAGTTACTTTTAATGATAAAAATTAGAAGGTTTCAAAAGGTTCCCTTATAGTAGCAAAAGGTGTGAAAGTAGGCATCTTATATCTTTGTATAGGTCATATTGTTCCCTCTCCTTTAATTATTTTAGAGAAAAATGAATATTCAGGACCAGTTGCTTTAGTTGAGTAGAGAGAACAAATAGCTACTATAAATTCTAATATAATTTTGCGGCACAATAGACTTGGGCACATGAGTGAGAAAGGTATGAAATTACTTCATTCAAAAAAAAATTTACTAGGTCTCAAATGTGTTAATATGGAATTTTGTGAAAGTTGTGTGTATGGAAAACAAAAGAGAGAAAGTTTTGTGAAGGTTGGGAAGGAAAATAAAAAGGAGAAATTAGAACTTGTGCATACTGATGTATGGTGACTAGCTTAGGTATCTTCCCCCGGTGGTTCTCACTATTATGCTACATTCATTGATGATGCAACTAGAAGAGTATGGGTTTATTTACTTAGAAAAAAATCTAATGTATTTCAAAATTTTAAGAAATAAAAATGCTTGGTTGAAAATGAGACTGGTAAGAAATTAAAATGTCTCAGATCTGATAATGGTGGTGGGTATTGCAGTCATGAATTTTAAAATTATTTCTCCACTAATGGTATTCATAGATAGAAAACTATTCCAAGGACTCCACGGGAAAATGAAGTGGCTAAACACATGAACAAGACTATAATGGAGTGTACAAGGAGCATGAGGTTGCATGTTGGGTTGCCCTTACACATGTGGGAAAAGGCTATCAATACTATTGTTTATTTGATTAATAGAGGTTCCTCTACTCCTTTGTGTTGTGGTATTCTAGAGGAAGCATGGAATGGTAAGAAGGTGAGTTATTATTTCCTCAAAACCTTTGGTTGTGAAGCATTTGCTCACATAGATTTTGAAAATAGAACCAAGCTAGAAGCTAATTCAAAGAAATGTGTATTTGTTGGTATGGCATTAATGAATTTGGCTATAGGATTTGGAATTTTGAAAATCATAAAATTGTAAGAAGTAGGGATGTCATATTCAATTAGAGAGTGTTGTACAAAGATCTGTTGTAGCAACATGAGAAGAAAGAAGATGATTATGTAGTGCTAGATGATACTCCAAAAGATGATGTTCTAGCCAATCCTCATGATCTGCAACAATTGCAACAACAAATACCACACACACTAGTGAATGTTATATGATCAACAAGGAAAATTAGACCTCTAGAAAGATTTTCTACCTCTTTGTATTCTATTTTACTTACTGATGTTGGTGAACCTAAATTTTATGATGAAGCTGTGTAGGTGGATACTAAGATTCAGTGGGAGTCTATAATGAAAGATGAAATGGACTCTTTTCTGAAGAATAAGACATGAGATTTATGCAAGTTTCCTGTAGATAAAAAAAGATTTACAAAATAAGTGGGTTTACAGGTTAAAAGAAGAGGATGGAGGTAAGAAAATATTTAAAGCTAGGTTAGTTGTAACAGGATTTGCACATAAAAAGGGCATTGATTTTGATGAGATATTTTCTCCTGTTGTTAAGATGACTTCTATCTATACTGTTTTAAGTATTATGGCTATTGAAGATTTGCATTTAGAGCAGCTTGATGTTAAAACAACCTTCCTTCATGGTGATTTGGATGAAGAGATATATATGGCTTAGCCATAAGGATTTATGGTCAAAGGTAAGGAGAACTTAGTGTGCAAATTGGAGAGAATTTTATATGGCTTGAAGTAAGAAGCTCGGCAATGATATCTAAAATTTGACAATTTTATGCATGAGCATGGATAACTAGGTGTCATTCAAATCATTGTATTTATTTTAAGAGGTTGGATGATGATAGCTACACTATTTTATGTTTATATGTTGATGATATGCTTGTAGCTGGGTCTAACATGGATCACATTAAGGGGTTGAAATGCCAGTTAGCACATGCATTTGCTATGAAGGATATGGCAACATCAAAACAAATCCTTGGTATAAAGATTTGCAGAGATAGCAAGAATAGAAAATTGATGCTATGTTAGGTTGATTATGTTGAGAAGGTGTTGCAACATTTCTCTATGGAGAATGGTAAAGCTGTCAACACACCTTTACTTGGTCATTTGAAGTTGACTAAGGAGATGTGTCCCAAGACACAAGAAGAGGAGGATAAGATGTCTAAGGTACCCTATGCTTTAGCTATAGGAAGTTTGATGTATGCTATGGTATGTACAAGGCCAATTATTACACATGTAGTGGGAGTCATTAGTAGGTATATGAGTCATCCAAGAATTGAGCATTGGAATGCAATCAAATGGATTCACAAATATTTGAGAGGAACATCCAATAAGTGTTTACACTTTGGGGGATCTATTATTGACTTATAGGGCTATGTTGACTCATATTTGGTGGCAGATATTGATACCAGGTGGAGTACTACATGTAAGGAAACTCAGGTGCAGAAACAACTTCCTACACTAATCTCTTAAGAGAAGTATGGTGCAAATCCTATTAAAATCTTTTTCACTTACAGATTCAATATCATGTAAATAACAATATTGCAGCCAACCAAGCATAAAGAAAATAGATAGAGAAGGAAACACATAACACAAAGATTTGCTGGTGAGGAAAAACCTTTCGATAAAACAACCCCACCCCTCCAGAACCTGCACAATGTATTATCTTCAACACAAGGTTACAATACACTTGCAATGCAAGTTCAACAGCAACAACAGAAGACTCCAGTAGCAACTCACAGTACCAACAATACACTTTCTCACATACACCTCTTCGCAACCCTATAAATTATTATAACATGCGCTTCACTTTTAGGGTTACTCCCAAAGGTAACCATATTAGTTTTTTACCATTCTCCGAGAAAATAGGAACCCTAAAAAAAATTTTGAGGCGATGCCCCAAACCCCACTATTTTGGTAGACTGTATAGTACTCAAACTTATCAATTGCCACATGTCTTCACCTATCATTGAATCTTCCTAACATAACTCTTACATGTCATAGGAATCCGTCATAACCGTTTTAGCTATGATCTCCTTATGCACAATTCAAGATGTCGACACATCAACATTATTTGCAAGAAATACATTTTACAAAACAAATAATAAGAATAGAAATTATCCAAGGTTGAGACACCTTATTCCTAACACTACAAGTTATGTCTTTACTATTGATGGGGTAGTCGTGAAATGGGTTTCTAGGTTACAAATGGTTAATGCTTTATCCACTACAAAGGCAGAGTATGTAGCTACTACAAAAGGATAATTATTTTTTTTATAGATAGTCAGAGTGCCATTCATCTTGTAAAGAATTCAGCTCTGCATTCAAAGACCAAACACATATAGTTGTGGTACCATTTCATTCGGTCAATTTTGGAGGATGGACAGTTAAAGTTGGACAAGATACATACAGATGACAATCCAACATATATGTTTACAAAGGTAATAACAAGGGAGAAGTTGGACTCCTCTTCAGCTTTAGTTTGTCTTCTAGACTGAACATGAATACAAGAACAATAGAGTCTAGGATGGTTTGATCCAGTGGGAGCCTTATGGAGTAGTGGCATAGCTATAGGATCAGTCTCCAAGTGGAAGATTGTTGTTTAGTGTAGAGCCTAATCAGTCCCCAAGTGGGAGATTGTTAGTTTGTAGTGACTGATCAAGAAAGTATTCTACATCATAAATTCTTTGGGGCTCACGGCATTGCCTCAAAAAAAAAATAATTGGCCCTATTTTATCAGGATTTTGGGCTGACATGTAATTATTAACTATAACCCTAAAGTGGTAAAAATACTTGTATAAAAGAGCTTAGGGTTAGGGATTGTTTCATTATTTTGATGCAAAATTTCTTCTTGTGGTAGTATTGAGTTGTTAGGGATTATAAATTATAACCAAGTTGTAATCATTGGATCATAATAATATCAGACTTGTTGTTTGGTAGACGTAGCCCAGGGATTGGGTGAACCATGTTAAATCTTGTTGTCTTGTGTTTTTTTTGTGTGATCTATTATTTTTTGATATTGTGTGATCTATTATTTTCTAATATTGGTTATATTTTCATGTAATTTTTATTTATGTCTGTGGTTTAATCCTAATAGATTTTGCTAGTGGTAGCAGAACTAGATTTGATGTAGATAAGGAGATTGAAGAAGGTATAGCCCTTCTTGTGAGAAGAGAAAAAGATGGTAAGAATATCTTTAAATGTTGGACTTGTAATGAATTTGGTTATTATGAATTTATCTTCAAGATATCCTTTAAGCCATTTTGCATTCATTCATCTTCATCTTCTTGGTCCAAATCAATTGGTGCAGTAAAACACATTGCATTTTGATTCAAGAGATTTGACTTTTCTAGGGTGAATTTGTACATTTACTTTACATTCAAGCTATTTCAATTTAAGGTTAATTCCTAAATTGGGGTTTGACTAAGGTAAACCCACCATCAATAACAAAAACCCTTTTTTAATTGCAGGTTGTACATATTGAATTGATGAATAGGTTACATATTTGAGTACCCTTTTTGGCTTTCTTCAAAACTAAGAAGCCAGAATCAAAATTTCACACTATCATCAGGGGTACATTGCACCCCTAATGATCCCATTTCTCCCTTAAAGTTCTAGTTCTTCCTTGATAATTCATGTAAAGACTTATGGTTTTGTTTGTTATGCATTTCCAAGCCCAACTTTGAATATTTATATTCATCTTGATTAGAACATCAAGCATAAAACATACTTTAAAGGTGCATTCTTTTATTGGGTTATCACTAATCTTTATAGACCTAGTTCTATAGAATTGGGATTGAATGAATTCTCTTCCTTGACTTCCCTCTCTCTATATACATATATATATGTGTAGGTTATGCATTAAAATTAGGCACTTATCCTTGATTCACATTTTCTACCCTATGAGTACTTACAATAAGCTTATGGACCTAAGGTAAGAATTTTAATGAGGTCGTCTTTGGTCACAAACTTAAAAATAAATAAGATACCTGACATGGAATAAGTGGTTACACTTCCCTTTAGCTCTATTTTGTAGTCCACCACCCATTGTCTTACCATGTTATCTATTTGGAAGAAAGAGAAGAACTTCCCACCAAAGAAATATTCATGGATGAAATGATATAGTCCAACAAAAAGTTAGGAAACACAATAGTAGTGTCTTCATTTGATTGCAAACATTCAAGGTTGTATTAGGTAATCCCTACCTTATTTCACCAGTCATGAGCATATTTTTCCACCTCTTGGTTTTTTAGATTCTATTCAGAGGCATGTGCTCCATATTTTCAACTCCCATAGAGATACCATCAATCTTTTCCTTGGATAAAACATCAAGTTGTGTGCTAGTTACCATTTTCTTTGAGGTAGTTAATGAAAATTTTGTAGAGTCCCTAGGTGGTACTACAACATCTTGTATATTTGGACCCTCAAAAGATGTCACATGGATCATGTTGGGAGTATAGGAAAGAGGCAGAGGGATGGGCTCTCCCCCAAAGAGTGCATCATGTGCAAGAAATTCAAATTTACAGAGTGGTAACTAAAGAGATTTGAGTTGGCCATTTCGCTCAAAAGATGCATTTGTTAGAAAACCACTACCATCCCAATTAAGGATCTCACACAAGGCTATTAGAACACATCATGAATCTTGATGGGATATGATGGATACTTACCAATCATCTTCCCCTCAACGTTACTGGAGAGGATTCAAACCTATGACCCTAATATGATACCACTTGAAGGGAATTGAGCTATTTGTTTCTCCCAAAAGACGTGTCTACTAGAAAATTGATATTATCCCAACTAAGGATCTCACATGAAGTTGTTAGACCATGTAAAAAGTCTCAAGAAGACATGGATCTCACATGAAGTTGTTAGACCATATCATGAATCTCGTGGGGATATACTAGATACTTATCGATAGGAACCTGTAGAGCTCCAAAGTGGAATTTTATAGTGTACTATGTTGAAATAACTTGCATGACTACCATAATTAAAGTTATTATTCCTTCTAGTCTAATTCATTCCCTCTCTTGCATACACACTAATTTATTTTAATAAGTTCCCACCAATTAAATCTAAATCTAAGCTCCATTTAAATCAATAAGAATGAGATCCTTAGACATATGTATATATATTATGTATACATATGCATATATGTATACATTACATTGACATGCGTACACACCTACACATACTTATATGCATACACATACATATAGAGTTCAAGACTTCTTTGAATTTTCTAATTAATCTAAAAAAATATTTTTGGAAAAAAATTGTTTATTATCATTTTATGAATAACCTAATGCTTGCTCACATAGCTCTAAGAGAAATTTAGAGTTAA
Organism: Cupressus sempervirens; assembly: GCA_028749045.1. Lineage (NCBI taxonomy): Eukaryota > Viridiplantae > Streptophyta > Pinopsida > Cupressales > Cupressaceae > Cupressus > Cupressus sempervirens. Next base: position 478,498,720 of record CM053789.1, on the reverse strand, counting down.
GCTTTTGCCAATTATATATTAATTAATAGATCCAACTTTAAAGATGACATTATATTTTGAACCTCTTCTTCACTTATAAATCATATCAAATTTATAGGTAGTCTTATTTTCTTTTTATTAATATCAACGGACTCAAGACATGAACTTCTATAAAATAATTGTTTATTAGTAATTTAATCTTTTCACCTTCAATTCAATGTTTTAAAATATTATTTCATATAAAGTGAAAAATGATACTCTTGGTGCAGTTGAATGATGACCACTCATACATCATTAACTCCAATGATAGATCTAATAGCCAAAATCCAAGCTTTCTTACAATACAAATTGGTAAAATGGGTTAATATCCTAAATCACATTCCATTATGCCCTCAAATATTATTGCAAAGATTAAGGATAATTCGATTTCAAAGTTTAATTTATTTTTCCAATTAGAAAAAAAATAAAAAATAGAAAATTACATCAAATTGGGCATATGAAAGTAGAGCATCTACAAAAAGGACCAAGTTTTATTAAAACACGTTTATCGTGAATAATGATAGTTGGGATTCATAAAATTGATAATTTGTAAAAAAATAATTTAAAAAATAAATAGAAAAATAAAATATATTTAGTTTTATGATCTAAATATTGTTTTTGATATAAAAGTAGACAAAACTAAGGGGCTGGCCCATTACAACAATGGTGGCACAACCATCAAAAAGCCAGACAACAACCAATAGAAAACCACACACAACACCCTTAATGATTTACATAAAAAACAAAAGTAGCAAAATAACAATAATTAAAAGTATTAGGGATCCAACCCTTAGGGCCAATAGAGTTTAACAGTTTAACAAAAAACATATAGGTGGTCATCACATCCTACCACCTACAACCTAGAACAAAGTTTAACCAAAGAAACAAAACCATCACTAAAGGATGGAGTGTGAAAACCAATAGAGTACAAAACACAACAGAAAGTAAAAGGCCACTAAGTGACATCTTTTTTCTTCCTTTTCTAGCTAGGAACACCTTGGCCTAGTCTTCAAAAAGGAAACCATAGAGAAGCTTTGAGTCCCCCTTCCCCAGGTTGTCCTCCTCTAACACATCAGCCAACAGCTACAAAGTAGTAGCAGTTGCGTGAGTCACCTTAAGGGTGAACTTTGAGAATAGGCAAAAGCCCTCCTCCACCACATTGCACCTGTCTTTGAGCTCCTCCTCGAGATCCTTTCGAGTAACCTCCCCTTTCTCCTTCATTCCCATCATTAACACCTTGTTGTTCACTAGAGTTTTGTTGCTATCTTGGACCACACGATTGTCAGTGGGGGCTTTTACTGAACTAGGCCATCATTTTTGACTAGGGAGGATACAGTCTCAAGGGAGTCAATCATGGTTTTTGAGTTCTCTTGGTTATCAGTTGGAGGTTGGGTGATGGTGGCAGAGACATGGGTGGGGTCAATGGAGGGGTCCTTGATGGGATTGTCTACCTCAAAATCCCATGTACCATCCAGGGTATCATCCCATTTATCCACCTCTTTCTTCATTTCATCTTTCCCCTTCTCCTAGTCATCCCTTGAGTTCTTATCACTCTTCTCAAAGTTAGTGTCATCTTCTTCATCCTCCTAAGAGAGATAAACTAGTTGCTTAAATCTTCTGTGGGTCTTAGCAATTCTTCTCGACCTTCTTCTACCCCCACCAACTTCCTCATCTGTATCCCCAGTTTCCACCTCCACCCTCTTTTCCATTTTAATTCTCTTATTAGAAGTTTGTTCTAGGGCCATCTTGTTCTTCCTACCCATAATAAGGGTTTGGCTAGGGGAAGGCTAAGGGATGGGGGCATAACTACCACCCGCAAATTCCAAGCGCAGGGGAGCCCCAGAGGGGAAGACATTATCAAATGCAATCACACAGGGCGGGAAAAGGGCAAAGTGAAATTGGAAAAGATGAAACATGAGCCCTTGGTGAAGGATAGTGAAGTTGGCCCCTTTCTTCCTTTTTCCTCTAACATTCATCACAGTCTCTTCAAGTGCATGCATTGAAAAGAAAGGAATGCAAACAAGCTCCCTATTACAAAAATGGTTAAGAAGCTGGAAGTGATAAAAGTAAACACACCATGCCTTCCTTCTAGTTTTAGGTATTTCATGATCATCAAACAAAAATTATCCCAAGGTTCTGATAGTTTATCCCTCCTAAAACCACTATTGTAATGGTCTAGGGCCTCATTGCCTCTAAAGAAACTAGTCATACTTGCCTCATCCACCACCTTCATAACCTTCTACCATTTAACCCCAACAATGTCTAGTCCCATCACCACGATAAAAGACTCCTCATTCACCTAAAAAGTAATGCCATTAATGGTCACACACCTATCCTTCCAGCTAGCAACAAATTGTTGGAAATAATTCTCATTGTAGCTTTCCATAGCCTACATGTAAAGTATGAACCTTCCCTCCTTTAGCAGAATCCAAGTGGCCTATCTTTTGGAGAAGACCTCCAATTTAGTGGGCTCCAACCTATTTAGATCCCCACCCATGTGAACAATTTCCTTAGTGATATACCCTTCCTCAATGTCAGTAATTCTCATTTGCACCCAAAAAATTGTGAACACAGGGCTAGAAATCTAGTAACCAATGATAAAAACTATTTTCCTTATGCTTCATGAGATTGCAAATTCCAAAATGTACTAACTAGTTTAAAGTATCATTACAAGGAGTGTAAGAAATCTACATGTAATACCTTAAAGATCTAGGCTTAGTTATAATGTGATTTATTTTTGTAATCTTGCCATAATGCTGAAAAATGATGGCACAAATTTTTAAAACTAGTATTATTAATTACATCCCCTTCTTTGTGCCCATTCATGAATTGATCCACATAATTAAACCTTGCAAAACATCTTGTAAAACTCAAGACAATCTTAACTATCATAATGATAGCAATTCCACCAAAATGGCCCCTTCTCCAAAATTTGAAGGTCAGCTAACCTTATTTAGAGGAGTCTTTTCCCTATTAATTAGGGAATCTATAGAGTTAGGCAATGATTCAACACTCTTCCAACTTTTTATGTTCTCCAAATCAAACCCTAAACTAGCCAAGGCATTTGGCACTACATTGTCTGCATTGTATGTGTGTTGTGAGTCATAATGATTCAAGGTTTTGAGGTACTGCCATATGTCACCCAATATGTGATGTGGGCCACACCTAGGCTAAGTACCCCCTTGAATAGAGTTAATGATGAGTTTAGAGTCCTCTATGGTTAGTCTTTTCACCTTTAATTCCATAGAAAATTTAAGCCCCCAAAGTAAGGTAGTAGCCTCTACTGTATTATTGATTCCTTGACCCAAATGTCCCAAGTAGGGAACCAAAACATCACCCTTTTCATTCCTTAGTACACCTCCAATTGTCGCTTGCCCCCTGTGCAACACCATAAAAATTTAGTTTGACTGTGGACCCATTGGGGGGAAACCAATAGGTATTATTTCTAGCAACCAATTTTGAATTGTCAAATTTTTGGGAGTCAGGGAGAATATTCCACTTCCCAACAATATCCACCTCCTTCCTGCTCAGGGGTTTCTATTGATGGCTTGGGTCATCAATAGAGGCTTGAAAAAAATTGTGGAGAACTAGGACTATCCCTTCATCCGCCCATGCCTCAAAGTCCTCTGGAATATCCTCCCTCCACATGTTTTCTTTGGTATTTGGAAGGAGAGAAACAACAGGGTTTTCTGGGAGGAGGAAAGGGGTGAGGAAGTGGTGGGAGAGATTTTGAGTAAGCTCATCATGGAGAATGTTATGGTGGAAAAATTTAAAGTGCCACAGAAACCCTCGAGCAGGGAGGTGGATATTGCTAGGAAGTGGAATATTCTCCCTGACTTCTAGAATTTTGACAATTCAAGCCCCCAAAGTAAGGTAGTAGCCTCTACTGTATTATTGATTCCTTGACCCAAATGTCCCAAGTAGGGAACCAAAACATCACCCTTTTCATTCCTTAGTACACCTCCAATTGTCGCTTGCCCCCTGTGCAACACCATAAAAATTTAGTTTGACTGTGGACCCATTGGGGGGAAACCAATAGGTATTATTTCTAGCAACCAATTTTGAATTGTCAAATTTTTGGGAGTCAGGGAGAATATTCCACTTCCCAACAATATCCACCTCCTTCCTGCTCAGGGGTTTCTATTGATGGCTTGGGTCATCAATAGAGGCTTGAAAAAAATTGTGGAGAACTAGGACTATCCCTTCATCCGCCCATGCCTCAAAGTCCTCTGGAATATCCTCCCTCCACATGTTTTCTTTGGTATTTGGAAGGAGAGAAACAACAGGGTTTTCTGGGAGGAGGAAAGGGGTGAGGAAGTGGTGGGAGAGATTTTGAGTAAGCTCATCATGGAGAATGTTATGGTGGAAAAATTTAAAGTGCCACAGAAACCCTCGAGCAGGGAGGTGGATATTGCTAGGAAGTGGAATTCTAGAAGTCAGGGAGAATATTCCACTTCCTAGCAATATCCACCTCCCTGCTCGAGGGTTTCTGTGGCACTTTAAATTTTTCCACCATAACATTCTCCATGATGAGCTTACTCAAAATCTCTCCCACCACTTCCTCACCCCTTTCCTCCTCCCAGAAAACCCTGTTGTTTCTCTCCTTCCAAATACCCAAGCAAACATGTGGAGGGAGGATATTCCAGAGGACTTTGAGGCATGGGTGGATGAAGGGGTAGTTCCAATTCTCCACAAATTGTTCCAAGCCTCTATTGATGACCCAAGCTATTAGGAATTTATTCTAGATGTAGGAACAAACTTTTAAAGAATAGGAGCACTCCAAAAATATGTGAACAATACTTTCCTCATCCTCCTTGCAAAGGTAACATTGGTTGGTTATCTGAATACCTCTCCTTCGAAGGTTGTCACTAGTGAGGATCTTACCATGCATGATTATCCACTAGAAAAAAATGATTTTTGGTAGTAACTATCTATTCTAGACCTTGCTCCAACTAATCAAGGTCTGAGTATTCTAAAAAATAAGCTGGTAAGAAAAGCCAACCAAGAACCTACCATTAGTCCTCCTATCCCAAATTACCTCATCCCATTGGGCATGTATAGGGAAAGTGTGGTGGCATACAATTTCCTCCAATTCTTTAGCAAGGGGATCCTCTCTATTAGGGATATCCAAGGTAGATAACCACTTCCATTTCTTTTGATTATGAATATAATATTCCACCTTTGTTACCACATTACTTTTTAAGGGTTCATGTAGCCCACTGAACTTGTTATAGATGAGTGGTCCTATCCAATTTTCCTCCCAAAAAAGAATTCTTTTACTGTTCCTAACTAGCCATTTCACACCCTTCTGTAGGAGGGGCTTGCATTTGAGGATGTTGTTACAAATCTTCGAGCCATTAGGGAGGTCATTATTAAAGAGGTTATATCTAAAGTGAGTGTTGGCTAGGTATTTAGCCCTCATGATCCTTCCCCAACCAGTCTTATTTTCAATCATTATCCACCCAACCTTGGTGAGTAGAGCCTTATTCATATCAATAATTCTTCTAATTTCTAGGCCCACGTTATCTTTATTTTTGCACATAGTCTCCCAATTGACGAGGCTCCATTTGTTTCTTTCCTCTGTGCCAAACCAAAGGAAGTTCCTTTGTAGTTTTTCAAGTTTATCCACCATATTCTGGTTTATCTTGAAAATTGAGAGGAAGTATATTGGTATTCCTTAAAGACCCTCCACCAGAAGTTGAGTTTACCTGCATTACTTAATAATTTTCCTTTCCACCTTGCTAGCTTTTTTTGCATTCTCTCTAGAATAGAGTTCCAAAAGGTGGTAGAGACTTCCTTGATAGTCAAAGGAAGGCCAAGGTAGGTATCCGGGAGGTTGTTCAACTGGAAACCGAGTATATTTTTAACTTTCACCTGCAAAACCTTAGGTGTATTAAAAAAATAAATCTTACTTTTAACTAGGTTAATTTGTTGACCCGAGCAATTTTCATAATTAGTGAGGAGGGTCCTCCAAGCACTGGCTTCCTAGATAGAGGATTCTCTAAAAAGAAAAGTGTCATCTTAGGTGTTAGAATAGTAGCTAGCTTTATACCTTCCAAGCCACCCAAACCAACCAACTTGGTAACTGACCTTCCTAACACTTCAACCACCATAATGAAATGGTAAGGGGAAAGTGGATCACCCTGTCTCAAACCTCTTCCACCTTCAAACTTACCCCAAGAAGTCCCACTAGGTAATACCTCAAATTAGGTGGTTTCCACCATAGTTTTTATGATATTCTTAATGTTTTTATTGAATCTCACTTGTTCCAGGACATCATAGAGGAAAGACCAATTGACTCTATCATAGGTCTTGGAGATGTCAAGTTTGAGGGCCATACCTAGTCTTCCACTTCTGTCCACAGAGTGGATGATTTCATGTGTGGTAATCACAACATCTAGGATTTGACAACCTAGGACAAACCTCTTTTGAGGACTCCCAATAACCATGTCCAGGAAAGGTTTAATCCTATTAACTAACACCTTAGAGAAGACCTTATAGATGGCATTGCAGAGATTGATTGGCCTAAAATCCCTTATGGTTCTTGGTGTTTGGATTTTAGACACAAGGAAAATAAAGGTCTTATCGATCCTCCTTATCATCCTCCCAGTTTGATCATATCCCTAGTGGCCCAAATAAGTTCTTTTTTCATCACTTCCCAAAAGTGTTGGAAGAAGGCTAGTGGGAAGCCATCTGGGCCCGGAGTCTTATAGGCTTTCATAAATGTTTCTCAACTAGATATTTAAAACTTATCTTTTATTTCATATTGTCTAAGTTAAATCTAATTAGATCTAAAGAGTACAAATTCTATTATATCTATAAGTAAAAATTCTTTTTTATGCCTTCAAATTTTTACCTTGTGTAATGCATGTTTTGTTCCACAACTTATTAAATTTAAGAATCACATCCTTAAACCTTTTCAACAAATATTTAAGCACACACTATTTAAAACTATCTAGTAAAAGAAATTAATTTTTTAAATAAATGTGGTAGGATTTGTGTGTAATTTTTAACTTGTCTATGATTAAATCTAGCAATTTGAAATAGTTGGAGTCCTTTTTGTGTCTGCAAGTAGTTACAACACTTTTTTCAGACAACCTTCTTCAATAACTTTTTCCCCAAATACTTGAATACTACACTATTTTAAAATGTCTATAAAGATATTGTCATTTTTGAATGGTGATTAATGATAATTAAGATTCATCAATTTAATAATTTGTAATAAATAATTTAGAAAGAAAAAAAGAAACTTGTTTAATTTTAGGATCCAAGACATGTTTTTTTGTAATGAAGTCCTTTTTTGTGGTAATAGATGTCTTAAGGTTTGTTATATATATATTTAGTCTTTTAAAGATTAAATTCATATTTACTTTGTATAATGCACAAATTTATTGATTTTATCAAAATTATCTTTTGAATCTTTTTTTTCCCAAATATTTGAACAATACATTATATATATGTTTTAAAAATTTGTGTCCAAATTTTCATTTGTCTCCAGTTAAATCTATTTTTGCGCCTTAAATATTTTCTTTGTGCCTATAATATCTAAAATTTGTTTGCCACCTTGTTAAATTCACCTCTTTTATATTCTAACACAAATTGTTTAATTGATTAATTAAAGTGAGTCAAAATGTTTATTGCCAATAAATATGCACTTAGTCATATATAAGACTAAAAATCAATGAACCCAACTCATTCAAAATTAATAAAAAAGCAATTTTTTAAAAAATAGAATAAAAAATAGTTTTACAACAAATTAATAAATACAAACTAAAAATAATGAATATATAAACAAATATACTAATAAATAAATATATTAAAATATATAATATAAATATTTAAAAAAATACTTAAATTTATATATAACTAAAAATAAAAACACCTTCTTATAATATTTCAAAAATATTTAGACATATTGAAAATAGCATGATAAGCAAATTTTTACCATCCCAAATATTGATAGTAACCACAAATTTGAAACTTTTGCGAAAAAGAGAACGATAATTATAATTTTAATTCATTGAAAACAACTGTCAAAGAAGCGGCAAAATGGCCAATGCAATCCTAATTGGGCCCCAAAAGTTTATCCACTTCTTCCCCACAACAGCACCCTCTCATGAATAGGGGCCTACCATGCCTCTATTGGTGGGTGCTTTATTCAATCACGGTGATTAAAAGTTTGTGAATCCAGTTTGATGAACACAAATTCATTGTCAAATTCAGCATTTTTGTCATATTAACGTTTCCATGAGCTATTTGACTTACACCCATGTTAGATGGCGGGGCGGTGGATGGGATCCTGCCAAAGAGAAAGAGAAAAAGAAAGGGAAAGAGAAAAGCTGATACGTCAGGAGAAGACAGGTTGGTTGAGGATGACTAAAGCAAAGCTCAATATATTATTGTACCAGTTTCTTTATATGCCCACAACGTACAGGACCCAGCTGCTGCCTTTTTCAATGGCTTCTCAGGCCAAGCAAGCAAAAGCCAAAGCAGAGATTCATGTGGCAATAGAGAAAGCAAAAGTATGAATTTTTCCTTTTTATAACTAATTTGAATTGGGCTTTACTGGCGGTCATTGCTTGTCTGGTTATAGAGCTTAAATCAATGGCATCTGACACGACAAGGGTGTGTCTTGTGTGTGTCCTTAGAGTACAGTGTCAGTGATGAAATCTGTTCTTGCCTTGTATTGCTAATAATAGCCGCCGATTCATATGGAAGCCCGTTTTGTTTGCAAAGAATAAAATCTGTTGTGATCGTAGCTTGTTACACAGTCTTTTGTCCTCTGGTTATATTGGGTATTGATTTGTAATGCTCATTTTTGAAGATATGGACAAGAAGATCTTTTGGATTGTTAGTAACAGCGTAGGATCCATGGTAGGGTTTTGTTTTAGGTTTTCCTTCGAAAACCCCATAATCTCCTTTCAGCTCTTCTGTCTTGGCTTGCTTATGATTTTGTACCCACAGTTTTGCTTCAGGCTTTTCCTCTCACCAGTAGTTGTTTATACCGGCTTCTTCCTTACTGCGCTGCTCAGTATTGGACATAGGCAGCAACAGGAAAAGGTTGCAGCTCTTGAGAAGAACAATGGAGAAAAAACCCTAAACGAGGTTTGCCAGTTGAAAAGGTTTTCGGAGGATGCCATAACTGGGTTTTCTAGCGGGAAAGATGATGAATATGCTGAAGACAGTATAATGTCAGAGGATTCTCAGGAAGAGGAGTTTAATGGCGGATTTGTATATGGTACGGAAATGCAAAGCAGAGAAATAGAGACCGAGGTCCGCGAGAATATGTCAAATGAAGAAATTAGGGCTCCTGATTACCAAAGTCGGGCCAAATCGGTGCATTTCAGTGATAATCTTATTGAGGGGATTTATAGAACTCAACTGGATGTGATCATGGAGGAGAATGAAGAAGAAGAGCGGATTCACATAGAAATTTCAACCCCCAGAAAGATAGAAAGTGATTCAGAGGATGAAGCTCCAATGAATGTTTCCCCTCAGTCCGAGGACGGAGAGGATCAGCAACAGAGGAAAGTTCGGCTTGAAGAATTTTTCTCGCTTACATTGAACTGTGAATCTACATGGAGAAGCTTTGGCTATGGCGGTGCCAGTGCCAGTAACAACTCATGTACTTCTGATGACGACGACGATGATGATACAGATAGTTCAGGGTCCTCTGAGGGTTCACTGGGACATTTGGGGCCTTTGTTATACATCGTCGATGATCCCAAACGATCCCATTCGGTACAAAGCCTTGAGAATTCATCACTTCCTTCCAATGGCGGAGGTGAAGAATCGCCTGTTGATTTTCATTTTAGTTGGACTGAGGAAGATGAAAAAGAGGAGAAAGAAAGCCTGTTTGAGATTGTGCATGCAGGGGATGCTCAGTCCATGTTGGAAGAAGACAATTTGATTGAGATTGCTCTTTCTGATCAGGAGAATTCAGAGATGCCAGAAATTCGGGCAACAACAGATCAAAGAAATGCTGAAGAAAAACAACCACTCAAAGGCCAAGAACTTAAGGAGAAGGATAAGTTTGAAGGTCCAGAGGAGGAAAACCTGATTGAAATTGATCTTTCCGCACACAGCATTGGATTACCAGATGAAATTGAAGAGAAAAATCATAGTCAAGAAGACTTGTCTGATCATTCTGGGGATGATCCACCAGTCCACGGTGACCCTACTGTAGAAATAGAACCAAAACTGGAGGAGGAGATGAAGGTTCCAGAGCAAAATGAATCACCACCAACAGAACAACCTGGTAAGAATCTAGAGGAAAGCCATCCACAAAGAGCTGAAATAGGTGAAACCATGGAGTCTTTTGCTGAATCATCAAAGCTAGGTATGTAATCTGAAGATATATAGAGATCTCTTTTATTCATCCTCTTATTCAGAGGGATTTTTTCGGGCTATTGAACTAGTGATTTGAAGTGGGTAGAACTAAATGGTGTGTTGTAGATTTTTCATGATCTAGGAATAATAGCCTCCTATTCTTCAACTTTCCATAATATGGATAAGATAATTTGATTATTGAAATGAGCAACTGTATTGTAGTAAAGATGAGATTCCAGTCTGGTTTGTATTCTTTGTTCTCGTGCAACATCACCAGAACAGGGGAAAAATTGGAGTCCGTTAATTTGGGTTGTGGACTCGCATACTATCTGCCCTGGGCCAAATTTTATTTAGTCCAACATTGTTCGTACATTAATGATCTTAAACTTCTTGGATCATATGATGCCAATTGACTACCAGCCTCCGAACATTCTATGGCCTTTCAAGTTATTTGTATTTGTATCTGGACACACATATAATATTCGATAAACACATATTGTCGTTATGGATGTTTTTCAGGTTATTGTAATCAAGCATAAATGGATTTGGTCAATTTCTTTCCTTGAATACGAGAGTCGACTTAGAGATCTTTAAAACAATTGTGAATGAATTCTTATATTATTTATTATTGAAAATTTCAATTTTTGTTTAGTTTATCAAGTCAATTTTGAGAAGGATTTTTGTTATTGTAGATTTGTAGCAGAAACTTGTACATTCAAGTATTAATCAACAGATTATATAATGACAATTAATCGTTAAATATTTGACATATGGATTTGTTATGTTAGGAAAGTAAGGAGGGTAAAGGTACTTTGTTCTTTGAAGAATGGATGTTTTTATTTATTTAGAAATGTGATTTTTTTTTTTTTGTTATATGAATATTTTAATTGTTGGTATTGGATTTTTCCTTTATCAAAGGATGAGATGAGTTTTTTCAAAGAGTTTGTTGTTATTGAATAGTTTATTATGCTTGAATTCATTCTTGTATATAATGTAATTACGTTCTTTCTTTTGGTTGTCTAGTGTGTCTATGTCCTTTGTCTCTTTTAATATCAATAGTCGAAAACACTATGATAGAACCATCATTGTCTTACAAGGAGGCAAGTTCTGCTAGGTCAATCCTTAGAAATGCATATAAAGATCAAAAGGTGATAAGAAAAGCCTCTTAAGATGATGCATATAAATTCTAAACTCCTTTTAGTGGACCAATCCAAATGCTTTCCAACTAATTGCTTCTTTAATGCTCCAGGATGAGAAATGATGTTTGAAATATGAGAGATTTGAAATAAATGCAATTAGTGTTGTCGAATACTAACACAAAACTAACTTACATAAAAGTGGTCTTATTCAACTTCGTGTAAGAAAGGTATATGAAGTCAATCAATGAAACTTGAGTTTTTATTTTTGATGAATAGTGTGGTTGTTTCTATTAATATAAAATAAAATACACAATTCACAAAAAAAAATGGTAGGGGAATGCAAGATCATGCCTCAAGAGTCATACAACCAAAGCCCAAAATAGGAAGCATAATCAAAGCCTAGAGAGAAAACTACACAAATACAAGCCATTTGAACAACAAGAGTACCACCAAAGGGTGGTTGTGAATGATCTATGTCACCCTTATTACTCTATACATCAATGAGGTTTAGGGTGATGTTCGGAAGGGACCACTTGTCTTGTAATAACCCCAATCGATTGTGACTTTCTGAAACACCAAATCCTTCTCAAATTCAATTGTTTGACATTTTGTCAAACACTTTGCAAGCAAGCTCTGATACCAATGTAATATCCCTTGCCCAAGTTGATTGATTTTAGCTCAAAGAATATTGTCAAACACTTGTATGCTACCTTTCTCTTTTCTATTTTTTTTGTGTTTCAGATTGTTTGATATAGTTTGAATGATGCTAAGAAATTCAAAATGTTTGCAAATGATATTACAATACCTCTTACAATTAACTAACATGCAAGTACAGTTCTTTTTAGTATTTTCAATGCATATACATGGAAACTAGATATGGAACGCTGATGGGGACACAACCCAAGCACATAATGGACACAATAGGAAAGAGAAAATTTTATTAACTATGAAAATATGCTAGTACACTTAGTGCAGAGAAATAGACTCCAAAACATGCCCTATGGGCTTACAATAGCATAAATTTGGAGATAATTTTTTCTCCTAGTACCTTCTCTCAAACTCCACTCTGAATTGCCTTTTACAATGCTAAAAATGTCCTTAAATAGACCCCAAAGGGTTAAGGATTAGGAATACATTCTAAAAAGTGCTAGTTGGCATCCACCGACCAAATAGAAGGCTCCAAAAGTCGTGTTAGAAGTCGGCGCAAAATAAGAAGAATCTAGAAACGGTAATCAAACTTTCGGGAGGCATAACTTTTGAGCCATAGCTCCGATTGACGAATCATTTACATTTTTGGAAAGCTTTCGAAGTGCTCTACAACCCTATGGACCAGCTTCGCTCGTCTCCCATTTTTCGGCCCTATATGAGGTCATTTAATGCCCTGAACCTGACTTTGAAGCATTCTTAGGTCTCCAGAAATTGAAAAACTGCGATAACTTTCAAACCGTGCAGCCTTTTGACTTGATTCTTTTTCTGGAATATTCTAGATTACAATTTTAATCCTCCCTCCAATTTGCACCTTTTAATCCACCATAATTATGGCTCAATTACATAGTCCTATTTTTTGACATTTACACGTATCCCAAGGTGCTCAAATACTCTAACCTAGAACACTGATAGTGGAATTGTGAGAGTTGGAACCTTTATTGACCCAAATGGGTATCTAGAAATGAAAACACATGAAACAGAAATTAAGTATAAGTACATTTTTTTGGGTGACACAAGATTGCCCTTATACCTCTGGATGCTCCTGCATCAAACGCATATCTACAACCAATTGACATTTTGACAAACAATTGGCATGCAACTATTATGTTGATCATATATGCTATTAGATGAACATTTCATCAAACAAATGGTATGTAACATATATCCCCTTTATTGAATTCATTCCCATGTACAATGTTGCTATGAATTTGCCAAGACAATAGGCTTACAATAATGACTGCAACAATGTCAAATCTGATTCTGAGTTATCACTTACAATAGCAAAATTATATGCCTAAGATTACAATGCTAACTACTAATAGTTGCAAGAGGAACCTGATAATAGTGATGCCCAATGGATGGAGATGAAAGTTGCAATAGGAATCAAGCATAAATACTATAGCGCGACACTATTCATGCGTACTGTAGCAGCAAGGAAAAAATGATTACTAATGGCTGCCAAAGATGAATCTCCGGGTTTTCACTCAATAGTCCTTCAATATTCTTCACAGCCTTCGGTTATTCCTTAACTTTAAGCACAAATAGAACTCTAGAATGAAGCTCTCATGAATGCCAAATTCAATGGATATTTCACCACCTCAAATGGTTGCAACATTGAAGAATTGACGCTCTCCAATGGCTAATTGAAATCATAAACCCTTAGTTTCTTCTCCCAAGATCATAACAAATGCAATTGACAATAATCAAATGCCTAACAATGAAGCTCTTGCTTCTATTTATTCTTTTCCTTTACCCTTCTAGAAAGAAATAAAATATTATTTAATTGAACTCTCTAGAGGCTTGCCTCTTTCTAATACAATAATTAGTTGTCCTTCTAGAAAATGCACTCTCTAGAAGATTCCCCCTTTCCAATACAATAATTAGTTGTGCTTCTAGAAAATTAAATTAATTAAATATAAAGTCACTTTTAGATTTGTTTATTTATTGACTTTAATTTAATTTATTTCTCCTTATTTCTCCACTTAACCTTCTGAGAATGAAAAGGTAAGAACTCCATTGAGGGTCTAAAAGATGGGGAACATTATAATCCACCCTCCTTGAAATTCCTTGTCCTCAAGCAATCCAACAACACAATGAACTCCAACCTCCACCTGGATCCCAAATGAAGTACTATGTGACACCTTTATCAACATTGAACCAACTGCGTTCCACTAACATCATCAAGACCAACAACATAACTTGCAGTATAAAACTCAAAACCTATGCTAGGAGTATAAAACTCAAAACCATATGCACTCATACCAACTATATCAACAATAGGTGTAGCCACATCAAAATTTGTGGACACGGGAACATTACCAACTGTCGCAACACACAACTGAATCTTTACAGGTGGTGAAAACTGAGCGCAACTCCACTCAGGTGAGTGATCAACATCAACTTCAAACAACTAATTGTCATAAGAGAATGTTGCATCCATGTCGAACATAGGATTGTACATGAAGTGAAGATAAACACTTTGTTGATCGATAGTACAACATGACTATCATGTTGAGCTATCGTTTTGCGCAATGTTTAACGACAAGAATCCTTTCGAACTCCTCTCTTGAAAAGCCAATCTTGGGGATCAACTCTAAGGTTCCAGGTGATCTTGTGACCTACTAGAATCCGCTCAATTGAAGATAAATGTGAATGTTCACAAGGATGCCTTTGTTGGTTTAGATAACTTTGGATAAGATGCAAAATCTATTTGTCGTTTCAAAAGAATAAAACACACAAAAATAAACTATGTTTTTGTATTTTTTCTATTTTTCAATGAATGAAATTCAACAATGCAACTAATATGAATTCTTAATTTAACACGGGGTTAGTAAAGCAAATAACAAAGACATGGTGACAAGAAGTTCAAGGAAATAACATGAAAATAAAATCCTAATAGACATAAGCTACGGAAACAACATGTCTACAAGTTAAGCCTTTGGAAAAATTGGTAACTAATGAAAATAGGAGCAACACTTCCTTAATTCCATTGATGCAATCATCGATGAGATTTTATAACAACCATAAGGTATTTCACTTTTCATCAAATCGCAAGGCCATGAAAATTGCGCTCATACGAGACAAAAAGTTAAGCAGGAACAAAATGGGTGATCTCTTCTTGAATTAGATACGTTAGCTAAATCCGTAAAACCATAGCAAACACCAGAAATAAAAGATTGCGCAACTAGAAATAACACAATAAACTTTTGGCTTAATCACAATTCCATGAACATACATTCACAAAATATGACACACTTAGGCAAGAATCAATACACTCCAAATGCGAACACCAAAAGCATATATTATTGCAAAATAATGGCAGCCCTGATTACATATTTCAATCCCGTATTTATAAGAAATCATCTCCCAAATTTGTGTTGAGAGTGAGATATCTTCACGCAATCATATGCTTTTAATTTAATAAAACAAACTAACTATATACAAATTGACTATCTAACTGGTGCTTAGTAGGATTCCATCCACTTTTATATCATTAATAGGACGCATGAGCCTTTACATGTCATAAAACAAAGAAATCATGAGAGAATAAGAAGAAGAGAGCCATGAGTTGATGTAGAAGTGTCTGGAAGTATTTTAGAAATGTGAGCCTTTATATATATAAATGTGATTTTTTTTTGTTATATGAATATTTTAATTGTAGGTATTGGATTTTTTTCTCTATCAAAGGATGAGATGAGTTTTTCAAAGAGTTTGTTGTCATTGAATAGTTTATTATGTTTGAATTCATTCTTGTATATAATATAATTACGTTCTTTTGGTTGTCTAGTGTGTCTATGCGCTTTGCCTTTTTTAATATCAATAGTCGAAAACACCATGATAGAACCATCATTGTCTCACAAGGAGGCAAGTTCTACCAGGTCAACCCTTAGAAATGCATATAAAGATTAAAAGATGATAAGAAAAGTCTCTTAAGATGATGCATATAGATTCTAAACTCCTTTTAGTGGACCAATCCAAATGCTTTCCAACTAATTGCTTCTTTAATGCTCTAGGACAATAAATGATGTTTGAATTATGAGAGATTTGAAATAAATGCAATTAATGTTGTCAAATAAATAAAAACCATTTAAACAACAAGAGTACCACCAAAGGGTGACTGTGAATGATCTATGTCACCCTGATTACTCTATACATCAATTAGGTCTAGGGTGATGTCCGGAAAGGACCACTTGTCTTCAAACAAGAAAAACCTCCTCTTTGTCCTCTAGCATGGGCGCAATTGCTAGCGCAAGTCTTGGGAGTCATTTGGATGAATTGGACCACCCACCATCACCACTAGAAGCCATCCAACCACTTACACCATTAGTGAATGGGCTTGCACCCCCCAAACTACACCTAGAGGCAAAGCCCTCCCATGGTGGAGAGATGGATTGCCACCTAGTTAAACCACTCTCACCACTAGATTAGCAATAAGGAGCTTAGGTTTAAGTTCCTTTTCAAATCATTAAATCTCCATCATTAGATTTTCTTTGAATTTTTCCAGCCGTAGATCTCATAACAAACTTTGTCCTTATCTTACAAACTTCTCAATCAATCCTTGTTTTCATTAAATGTTGGCCTGTTGGAATTCTATAGAATAACTTGGGGGGGGGGGGGGGGGGGGGGTGTGCGCGGGTGGGGAAGGGTAAATTAGTTATCCAAGGTCCAAATGTACAAATAAAACTTTTCAACATTGAACATATTCATATCCATATACCCATATCATGCATGTATCCATTAGATCATCAAATACCTTAAACATTTGCATATTTCTATCCTATGTCAAAATAACTTTGCAGTAATGTAAACATAAAACACCACAAACTCATTCACACATTTTGACATAAGGATTTTACGTGGAAACCCAATTTGGAAAAAACCACCAGTAACATGCTACCAAATTTCACTCTTCTGGAGTGATGCCTTGTGAAAGACCAACCCTGTTAAAGGTTACAATACCCACTATTAAATGTCACCTGGTTAAATGATTTTAAACACCCTATTAGGAGTGAGCCTTGTTAGAGGACTTTCGACCATTCCATTAAAATGTCACCCGGTTAAATGATTTATAAATGACTGTTAGATCAACCTTAATCCAAAGGATTTATCTAGACTGATACAATGGTTAGAAAGTAATAGCAGGACTTGCTCTAATAACAAAATACAACTCACATGTAGATTACAGATCTTTGTTTCAGTTCTTTATTCTGCTTGGCATTCATCCTCTTCATCTCTGACATCTTGTTCACCATTCAAGCATTCAACTTCTTAAGCCTTCTTGCTCAATATGCCAGCTATAGATTCATCCCTTTGACCACCTTATGAAGCAACACCTCAGACTTCTTGTTTTGCTTAGGTTCTCGCACATGACAACCTTTGCTTTTGGCTTGCTATCTTTATAAATAGGGAATTTAGGTCTTTTGCCGTTGCACCACTATCATCCATTCTAGGGTTGGGTAGGATTCAATGAATATACTCACTTTTCTATTTTAGTCCCTTCTAGAAACTTCCTTTCAAATCTTGTTTTAATTTGCCTAAAAACAGTTTATCTTGAATTTTGTGCCTCTAGCTCATCAAGCTTATCTTCCACATGCTTCACATAATTCATGAAATCAACTCTGTTGGCTCAGATTCATCGAATCTTCGATTTAACACATTTTACTATCACTCGACACTTACAGTATTATGTCACTTGGTCAATCCTAGTTCACTCGACACATACTAAAGTTTGTTGATGCTCGACATCAACTAAACTTCACTCGACTTCCACTGTTTTTCTTCTTTTCTTGACACCTATTGATTTTAACTTAGCTTCTACTATTTTTTGCTCAACTTCAACTATTTGGTCGACTTGCACTATTTACTCGGTCAAGCTTGGTAAACACATTTCTTTACTTGATCTTCTTCGAGTCTTTTCTTGAGTAACCTTTCATTACAGACTTTAAGTAGATAAACAATACACTATAGTATCAATGTCTTACTTGGTCTTAGTGTTCCTTTTATATACTAAATAACTCAACCTTTCTTTAGATGTTGTTATATTTTCTTTTCAAATCTTCTTCATCAATCAAACAAATGATATCATTTAGACCAAAAAGCAATTGTCTCACCAGTAAGTAGAAGGTTTGACATCATTGACAAAATAATGATTGTTCCATGATAGGTTCCATCAATCTGATCTTGAACAATCTCCCTCATTATTAATCTCTTTTCTCAACAATACTGTTCTGAACAATCTAAACTCAACAATCTCCCTCTTTGATATTGATGTCAAACCAATACCAACAACAATACCAAAAAGAAAAATTAAATAGCTCTGAAACTTCTCCCTCTATCAGTATATGTCCTTCCTCTATATTAGGGTAATGTAAGCTTTGTAAATCTCGTTCAATATATCTTCTCTTATTAGGAATCTCTCTCTCTCTCTCTCTCTCTCTCTCTCTCTCTCTCTCTCTCTCTCTATCTATCTATATATATCCCTCTTTCTTTCTTATATCTCCCTCTTTGACAACAATGCCAAAGACTTGTCATCTATAAATGTAGATATAATCAATTCAGGTTCTCCCTCTATCACCTTGCATGTGACTGTAAATCTTTTGATTCAACTCCATTACTTTAGGTGGCTCCTAAAGTAAGATCCACTCCATCAAGTTGTAAGATACAACATGCAGCTCAGTCGATGCAGGGCACTACTCATGCTTCTCAAGTAGGTTTGGATAGGGATATGACCCCTAGTTTACCTCTACGATATTCATGTGCATCCTTAGGTAAAACTTTTGTGAATATATCAACTATCTGTTCTTTTGTATTCACATATTCCATTCTCACTTTTTTGTCTTGAATCAGTTCTCTCAAGTAATGATACATGATTGCAGTGTACTTTGTCTTTGTATGCATCACAGGGTCTTTAGATATGTTTATAGCACTTGTATTATCACAATAAAGTACCACAAGTTCAATTATTTCTTCCTTAATTCCTTTTAGTAGTTGTTTGATCCATACTATATTGGTACAATTCACTGCAACAACCACATTTTCAGCTTTAGTAGTAGATTGAGATATACAATTTTGTTTCTTACTAGTCCATGAGACTAATTTTTTTCCCAAGAAAAATGCTCCACCACTTGTACTTTTTTCTATCATCAATATTTTCAGCCCAATCAACATCTGTGTAGGCTCTTAATTCAAATTTATCTTTCTTCTTGTAGTATAGACCATAATATTTTGTTCCTTTTAGATATCTCATAATTCTCCTAACAACCATCCAATGATTCTCCTTAGGATTTGTAGAAAAGCTTGCAACAATCCCAATAGCTAGTGCAATATCAAGTCTGCTATGCACTACATATTGTAACTTTCCAATCATAGACTTGTACAATGTTTGATTCACTTCAACAAAATCATTAGTCTTTGAAAGTTTATGTCCTGTGACCATAGGAGTGTTAATTGGTTTTGAGTCTTCCATATCAAAAGTTTTCAATATTTCTTTTACATACTTAGACTGAGTAATATAGATATCATATTTCATCTAATATACTTGCAAACTAACAAAGAACTTTATCTCTCTAAACATAGACATCTAAAATTCTTTCTTCATTTCATTTGCAAATGTTTTACATAATGCATTTGGTCCACCAAATATGATATCATCAACAAATATTTCAGTTAGTAAATTTCCTTTACCTCCTTCAATCTTCAAGTATAAGTTGTTGTTATCATCAGTCTTCTCAAAACCAATCTTCACAAGATAATTGTGAAGCCTTTCATACCATGCTCTTGGGGCTTTCTTTAAACCATAAATAGTTTTGTGTAATCTACATACCATGTTCTTGTTGTTTGGATCAAAAAATCCTTCAGACTGTTCTATGTAAACCTCTTCTTCTAATATGTCATTCAGAAATGCTGACTTCACATCTATTTGATAAACTTTGAAACGTTTGTATGCAGAGTAAGAAAAAAAGTTCTCACTCCTTCCAATCTTGCAATAGGGGCAAATGTTTCTCCATAGTCAATTCCCTTTTCTTGTGCACACCCTTTGCAAACTAATCTTGTCTTATTCCTTGTGACTTCACCATTCTCATCGAATTTGTTCCTGAATGGTTCCAATAACATTCTTGTACTCTGGTCTAGGTACTAATGTCCAAGTTTTTTGTCTTCTCAATCTGATCAATCTCTTCTTCCATTTTTTTATTCCAATCTTCATTCTCCAATGCATCTTTCACTGATTTAGGTTCATGCATGCTTAACAAACATGATTCATTTCTCAAGCTATTCCTTGTTATTGGTCTGTCTTCATTATCTCCAATAATTTGCTCAATAGGGTGATGTCTTCTTACATACTTTGATGGTCTTGGCTCTATTCTCTTTTCCTCAACATTAGATCTTTCATTTAGTTCTATCTCAGAATCACTATGCACTTCTCTATCAAGTAGTTCGGCATTCTTTGCATGCAAATTGATCTCTGTATCAGAATGTACCTCAGCTTCTGATTGCAACTCAGCTCTTGAAGACAACTCGGCTCCTAGATTTACAACACCTTCATCAGCAGGAAAATCTTCATTAAATTATACACAAGATTTTTACTTTTCAGGTTCCTTCATAGGTTCAACTTCACGTACCTCTGTATATTCATCAAACTTTATATTTGCACTTTCCACAACTTTGTTAGTGTTAGTATTTAAACACTTATAATCTTTTCTTCTTGTGGAATAACCAAGGAATATACATTCTTCACTTTTTGCATCAAATTTACCATTTATGTTATCCTTAAGAATGTAACACTTGTTTTCAAATACCTTAAAATATTTTACATTGGGCAAGTATCCATACCATAGTTCAAAATGTGTGGAATTAGTACCTTTCTTGACTTGCACTCGGTTCAAGGTATAGATAGCTATACTTACAGCTTCTCTCTAGTATTTCAAGGCAACATTATTCTCCATCATCAGTGTTCTAGCACAGTCCATTACTGATCTTTTCATCCTTTCAACAATCCCATTTTGTGGAGGGGTCATAGGTGCAGAAGTCTGTCTCTTGATTCCCTTATCATTATAGAATATCTCAAACTCATTTGATGTAAATTCTCTACCTCTATTAGATCTCAGACATTTCAAGCTTTTGTCAGTCTCCTTTTCAACTCTTTCCAAGTACCACTTAAACATTTGAAAAGCATCAGATTTTTGTTTCAAAAACATAACTGTCATCATCTTAGAATAATTATTAACAAATAAGATAATGTACTTGTCACCTTTGTAGCTTTGCACATCAATTGGTCCATACAAATCAGTATGAACTAATTCCAGAACTTCTTTTGAGGTATGAGTCTTACTTTTAAAACTAGATTTTGTCGTCTTGCCTAACTCACATTGATTGCAAATCACATTATCAAGTTTCTTTAGTTTTGGCAATCCTTTGACTCTTTTCATGTTATTGATACTGATTAAGCTATCAAAATTAACATGACATAACCTCTTGTGTCATAGCCACACATCATCAAATTCTACAACAAGACAAGTAGCATCATTCATGTCGAGATAAAACAAATTACCTCTAGTTTAATCTCCATTTCCAATTAGTTTTCCATTACTGTCATAGATCTTTGCTCTCTTGTTATCAAATTCAAATTTACAACCTGAACTATTCAATTGTGACACACTCAAAAAGCTATAGTTAAGTCCTTCTACATAGTAAGCATTGTCACACACGATCTTTTTTGTCAATCTTATTGATCCTTTTCCTTTTATCAGATAGGGTGCATCATTACCAAATCTAACACTATTTCCATTGTAATATTCAAGGGTAATGAACTTACTTTTGTCTCCAGTCATGTGGTGTGAACATCCATTGTCAATGATCCATCTGTCACTTTTGTTCACATAAGATACTAATGCAGTTGCCTCATCTTCATTAGAATCATCCTGCATAGCAACATACACAACTTCATCATCATAGTCATCAGATCCATCATTTGATTCCTCTTTAGCAATGTAGCAAGATTTCTTTCCTTTGTCTTTATAATCTTTGTTGTTCTCATCTCTTCTACTTTTGTATTTGTCTCCACTTCTATTGTTCTTCTTCTCTGGACACCTTGCAGCAATATGATTAGCCTCATTACAATTGAAACACATGATAGGTAGCTTAACTTTGTATTTTCCTTTTCCTCTATAGAATCTCCTAGCCAACAATGCTTCAAGCTCTTCTACATCATCTTCATCTATATCATTATCACTAGAAACATGCTTAACCTTTTTCTTCTTCTTATATTTAGGTTCTTTCAATGCCAATTTAGCTTTGAAAGAAGAATCAATACTCTTAGATTTGAAGTTATCAAAATTAGAAAGTTTGAAAGCAGTGAGTCTACCAACCAAACCTTCAAGAGTTAGATTGCTATCAAGGGCACACCTCAATTCTTGAATTGCAGAGACTCTAATAGCATAGATAGGAAACAATGTTCTCAATACTTTGCTTATTACAATCTCATCATCAATGGTTCCATTTGCTCCTCTGATTGCATTAACGATTTCCTTGACTCTTGTACAATATTGGACTATGGTCTCACCTTCTTGCATTCTCATTTCATCAAACTTACCTCTTAAATTTTCAATTTTGCCTCTCAAAACTTTTTTTATCTCCTCCATAAATTGTCTGTATAACATCCCACATCTTCTTTGTAGAATCACATCCTTTGATGTCATCAAACTCTGAGTAGCTTAGGGAAGAGGTAAGCTCTAACATTGCCTGATTGTGTTCTTTCTTCTTTTTCAAATCATCTGCAGTAAGGGCTCCAACAAGATCAACATGTTTAGTAGTGATGGTTGACTGAGCATAATCTCCAAGTCCTCCTAGGTGTAACTTCATCAAACTTTGTCATGTAGGAAAGTTGTCTCTATTAAGCTTGGGTACCTCCTTTATGTACATCTTGATCTTTAGCTTTTATTACCTTCAACCTATCCACTTACAAGCACTTGGCTCTGATACCAATTGTTGAAATTCTTATAATAACTTGGGGGGTGGGGTTGGGGGGGGGGGGTGTGGAATGGGGGAGCGGCCAGGGGATGAATCCGTTATCTAAGGTCCGAATGTACAAATAAAGTTTTTCACACTTAAACATATTCATATCCATATACCCATATCATGCATGCATCCATTAGATCATCAAATACTTTAAACATTTGTATATTTCTGTCCTAGGTCAAAATAACTTTGTAGTAATGTAAACATAAAACACCACAAACTCATTCAAACATTTTGACACAAGGATTTTATGTAGAAACCCAATTTGGGAAAAACCACCAGTAATATGCTACCAAATTTCACTCTTCTAAAGTGATGTCCTGTGAAAGGCCAACCTTGTTAAAGGTTATAATACACACTATTAAATGTGACATGGTTAAATGATTTTAATCACTCTATTAGGAGAGAGCCTTGTTAGATGACTTTAGACCATTCCATTAGAATGTCTCTTGGTTAAATGATTTACAAATGAATCTTAGGTCAATCTTA
The DNA here is from genome assembly GCA_028749045.1 of Cupressus sempervirens. Lineage (NCBI taxonomy): Eukaryota > Viridiplantae > Streptophyta > Pinopsida > Cupressales > Cupressaceae > Cupressus > Cupressus sempervirens. The sequence goes on along the minus strand of CM053789.1, from coordinate 478,475,024 downwards.
ATCCAAAGGATTTATCCAGGCTGATACAATGGTTTGAAAGTAACAACAAGACTTGATCTGATAACAAAATACAACTCACTTGCAGATTAGAAATCTCTATTTCAGTCCTCCATTTTGCTTGGTGTTCATCCTCTTTGTCTTTGATAACTTGTTCACCCTTCAAGCATTCAACTCAAGCCTTCTTTATCAATATGTTAGTTGCAGATTCATCCCTTCAACCACCTTATGAAACAACACCTTAGACTTCTTGTATTCCTTACATTCTCGCACATGACAACCTTTGTGTGGCCTGCTATCTCTATAAATAGAGATTTTAAGATTTTTGCCACTTCAACACAATCATCCATTCTAGAGTTAGGTAGGATTCAATGAATTTACCCACTTTTCCATTTTAGTCCCTTCTAGAAACTTCTTTTCCAATCTTCTTTCGATTTACCTCAAAACAATTTATCTTGAATTCTGTGCCTCCAACACATCAAGCTTATCTTCCACACGCTACACATAATTCAAGAAATCAACTTTGTCAACTCAGATTCATCAAATCTTTTATTTAACACATTTTATTGTCACTTGGCACTTACAGTATTTTGTCATTTGGCCAATACTAGATCATTGGCACATACTAAAGTTTGCTAATGCTCAACATGAACTAAACTTCACTTGGCTTCCGCTTTTTTTCTTCTTTGCTAGACACCTATTGATTTTCACTTGACTTCTACTATTTTCTGCTCGGCTTGAACTATTTTCTCGATTTGCACTATTTACTTAGTCAAGCTTGGCATACACATTTCTTTACTTGATCTTCTTCCTATCTTTTCTTGAGTAACCTTTCATTACAGACTTTAAGTAGATAAATAATAAACTATAGTATCAATGTCTTACTTGGTCTTAGTGCTCCTTTTATACACTAAATAACTCAACCTTTCTCTAGGTGCTCTTGTTATCTTTTCTTTTCAAATCCTCTTCATCAATCAAACAAGTGATAACATTCAAATCAAAAAACAATTGTCTCACCAACAAGTAGCAGGTTTGACATCATTGAAAAAATAATGATTGTTCCATGATAGGTTCCATCAATCTGATCTTCAAGAGTCTCCCTCATTATTAATCTCTTTTGTCAACAATACTGTTATGAAGAATCTAAACTCAACGTGACCTTTTATTGAATCTTCTTGAAACTGTTCTTCTTTTCCTTGCTTGGTTAACTGATGTAGTGCAAGGCAGGAGAATCCTTAAAGGAGATGTCCTAGCCCCTAGCAAACAACCACACAAGGGAAATACAACAAAAAACAACAATAAAGAAATATCTAATACCAAATCACATCTCTTTATTCATATAATAATTGATTACATGCAATATGCCTGACTATAAGGCCTTCCAAGTTAGGGCCAAATACAACAACAATTACAAAATCAGTTCTTTAAGATCCAACAAGATCCAACTTACAAACCCAACGTCAACTAGTCTAGATCCACAATTGGATAAGAATAACAAGAAGAATCCATGCTTGTATCCTCAGGTCCACAAAGCAATCCTCTAGTTCCTAAGCCGCAACTCTAGCTCTTCAAAATTTTCCTCTATCCTTCATTCCATCCCCCATTGAATGACTAAAATACTCCATAAGATCCCTTACTTATACCCAACTAAGCCACAAGTCAGCCTAGCTAATTACAAACTAAATTAAATCCCTTACATTTAATATAGGTTGAACCACAAGTCGGCTACAACACTAAATTAAATACCCATACAAAAATTAAATTCCATAAGTCAACTCATAGACAACTTGACACCAATAAAAACCAAGACCATGCCGAGCGTCAGCAAAATAAAGCTGAGCACCAGTAAATCCCAAGCAATGCCAAGCAACCATAGACCATGTCGAGCAAAAAAGGAGCATGCCAAGTTCCTAGACCATGTCGAGCTGCCAGACCATGCCAAGCTCCTAGACCATGCCGAGCTACCAGACCATGTGGAGCTCCTAGACAATGCCAAGCTGCCAGACCATGCTGATCTCCCATACCATGCCAAGCACAAGAATATGTCAAGATTCACACCACTTAACCAAAAACCCTCCAAACATGTAGGAATTGCAAGCAAGCTTAGGATGCTCGTACATCACTAACACTACACTTGCAAAGTCAATAGCAAGCTTGATTAACATTGTTCTTGCTTAGTTAATACTGTTCATCCTTTAGTTACTCAACATGTGCTTGGTGACTATTAGTCCTTCATTTACTGACCTCACTATCTAGCTCAGTGCAATGAACTATTTTTGTCTTTCCATTTTTTGACTACTTTCCTTCTATATTAACCATCTTAACATGATTATACATGATCTCATCACTTAATCAAATCACGTAAAACAATCAAACGAATATTATACTATCAAAGTCTAACTCATCAAGTGCCCATTGAAATTAACATACTTTCTTCTATTCTATTTTATTCTTCGTCATTATCTTTATAAATCCTCTTCAACAATCAACAATACATCCTTCAGATGATTTGTCACTTTACTAAATTATCATTAATGTCTTACCAATTCAAGCTTGACATAAATGACAACATAAAAATTGAAATGACTCTTTTACATACATTATCTCCTTTCTCTTCAACATTATTACTTGGGGCTAACAATCTCCCCCTTTGACATTAATGGAAACACATTATCACATTATGAAACAAACCATCCAATACAACAATCGACATTTTCGGCTCAAACATTATCATGCTCTTTGCAATTTGTAACTCCATATACTCCATATGCTCTCCCTTAGAATATACTTGTATCATTTCTTCATTTGACTTTATCACACATATTCTTCCCCTTGGTCCTTAAAACACTTTTTGTAAACTTAACAACTTTAACTTTCAATTAACTAGCTCAATAACATATCAAACTTCACAATAATAATCAATTCAATATTTGCTAGTAAACTATAAGCTTATATTCTGAGTATTGGAGTTAACTTCAAATGTTATGTATATATTGAGTTGTAGTAATAATTAGTAAAAAACAAATAACATGCAACACAATCAACATCCACATATTTTGATGCAATCATTCTTAACATGGAAACCCTATTAAGGAAAAAACCATCTAGGACTAGTAACCCAAAATTTTCACTCTTCAAAAGTAAGCTCGATTAGGAGCCAACTTGGTTAAAGGTTATATGCACATTGTTAATGTGACCCTATTAAAGGATTTACACCAAAGATCATGTAGATCATATCACTCCTCAATTTGAGTGGTTTTCTCTTAAGGACTTACAAGCATTCAATGGAATGCCATTTTATAAAGGATTGACAAATAAGACTTTTAAGTCCACTCGATCAAGAAGTTTTCTACTACAATTATTAGAGAGTAAAATGAAATGATTTGAGAATAATGCAACTACCTTTGTTGTTTTAGATATCCATTTCTCTCATTCCTTGTCATCTATTCTTTCTCTTTCTTCTTTCTAGCTCGTCAACTCACATACACATCAACTTCACACTTCACTTGTTGGATTTTAGAATGTTTCTCTGCTCGGTGACCCTTTGGCTATCAATTACATATCAACTTGATCAACAACAATGAACATCTCATTCATCCCTTAAATAGATAGGTTATTGCTACTTCACCTGATTCTCCAATGTTTTTCTGCTTAATCACAACCATATGATCATCTTACAACTTAGATAAATTGACTTTTCAAATCATTGAATCTCCATCATCAAATTTTATTTAAATTTTTTCAGCTGTATATCTCATAGAAAAATTTCTCCTTAGTTTACAAATTTCTCGATCAATCATCGTTTTTATCAAATTCCAACCTTCTATTGAATCTTCTTGAAACTATTCTTCTTTTCCTTGCTTGATTAACACTACAATTGCGCAGTTAATAGTAAGCTTGGTTAGCATTGTTCTTGCTCGATTAATATTTTTCATCCTTTAGTTACTCAACATGTGCTTAGTGACTATTAGTCCTTCATTATCCCACCTCACTGTCTAGCTCAGAGCAACTTACTATTTCTTTATCTTTCCACTTTGTGACTCCTTTCCTTCTATATCAACCATCTTAACTTTCTTATACATGATGTTAAATCCCAAAATTTTGACCTATTAAAATAAATTTATAGTTGTTGAGATGAATAGTTAAAACCATCATTTCTTTTCAAAAGGAAAGCTATAATTAACCATTTGTTTCATGTGAACTTGGTTGTTAACTATTATTATGTATAATTGCTTAAGGATAATGGTAGTTATGTTGGAAATAACAATGGGAAAGTAAACTACAAGAGGGGGGAGGGGGGGAGTGGTGAATCAACACTTCAAAACTTTAACCATAAAACATTCACTACACATCCATCTCACAATTTATCATGTAAACTAAAATAGCTAACTATCATCTATAACATGAAATCAATAACACATAATGCAATAAATTTGTTACCTAGAAACCCTCCAATGAGAAGGTAAAACTGAGGCGGGGATGACACCCACAATTCTTCACTACTGCAATTATAAAGTGTAGCCAATTATGGTTACAATAAGTTTGACAATAAACTATGATCTACCCTGTGAGAGGCCTGCCTTGTTAAAGGCTTACAAAGATTGTTGGGTCTCACCCTATTAAAGGATTTCAACACCCTACTAAAAGTGTGCCTTGTTAGAGGATTTAAAATTACAATAAAGCTAGCACTCAGTTAAGAGATTTACAAAAGTTTGTTAAGACTAGTCTGTTAGGAGATTTACTCTCTATCACATGTTAAAATTATTTAACACCATGATCCTTCAGTTAGCACTTTGTTGCTAGATATCAGATCTTCTCTTTCTTGATGAATCCTTAATCCTTCCGATCAGATATGTCTCCTCTCTCCTTTCTCTGCTTTCCTCTGTTTTCTCTAACTAATTTTACAATTCATAACATTATCACAACCTCCATAGCCACCATGAATGCACTTGTTGCACTTAGCATTTATCTCCTTCAATGCATTCACTCATTCTACAAACTTTTTAAGGTTTTCCTCCTTAAGTAAACATAGGTGGGCTAGGGTTAGGTAAGAATCAGTGGTTTTGGTTGATCCATATTGCCACTTAGAACATCCCTAAATTTGATTGGTTGCATGTACTGCATAGGGATTCATAATATACCTCCATACATATCTTTTAGAATTGTAAAACAATCATTAAGTCAGCCCAAAAATGCTTTACATATAAGTTTGTGCGATTACAAACAACTATGTCCAAAACTTTTCACTCGGCATTTGAAGACACTGATGCTTGACCATCACTATATTCACAATGTTGTAACTCGGTTGTCAAATAACTTGGCATACTCTGTTTACTTGACTCCTGAATCACTCAGCATGTATAGTCTACTCGGCTAATGAGTGACTCAACACATAATAGGTATATGACTCGGCATAGATTGTCTAACAACTGATGCTTGACATACTTTGATCACTCGGCTCACATTAATTGCTCAACTTGCTCTAATCACTTAGCTTGCACTGTAATACTAATAGATAATGACTAAGTGTTTTGTCACTGTCTTTTCAAAACCAATCTGAGATTAACAATATCCCCCTTTGACATGAGTGAAAAAAACACGTTGTCATTCATATACAATCCTTATTATGAGCACAAATAAGATAATATGTGTCTGTGGCTCAACTCTCATACAAAATTTCAAAAACTTCAAACTGTGGCAAAATGGATGACTAACTGTTACCTAATTTCTCCAATACCCCCCTGAGTAAATATTTCCTTTCTATATCTATATCTAATACTCTTGCT